>JAOUZG010015275.1:7369561-7415583 GCA_026289955.1 Argiope argentata | reverse complement strand
ATATATATATATATATATATATATATATATATATATATATATATATAATATAGAACCTCAAACTGGTTGCCAGATACAATGACATACATTTCAATGATAATAAAAGAACACAGAAAAACCAAAAAAGAACACGAAAACAAAACTAATAAAATAAAGACAACTATATTAAAAATTACAAATACACCCAACAAAATTTTTTTGGAGATATTTATCATAAATAACAAGCTTTATAGAAATGATAATTCTGGGAATTGTGTTAAAAATTATTTAATGATAAAAACAGTTTTTTTTCCAACATTTGGTGATTGTTTTGAATATAATTACAGGCTAATGACAAACAAAATAAAGATTTTTTGCAACGTGCAATGTTAACTCTATCATAAGGCAGATACTTATCTGACAACGCTAGCAAAATGTAAATTTATGACAAATTTAAGAAAAATTGGCCTTTTTGTATTGTTTGCACTTTCAGTTAATATGAGAAGAAAATTAGTCAACTTGGTGCGTTGTGCAGTTTATTAAGTATGCTGCTATCTAATTTGAATCAACTAATACTAGTGTTTGCATAAAGTATATTAATAGGAGGGAATGCTATAAAAAAGATTTCATTGCTATATGCGATCAAGTTAAAAGAACTATTAACATTCCATCAACATTGTTGTCTTCTGTGACAGTGCTCCCTGGCATATTCCAAATTTAAGTAGGTTGGCTTAGTAATCTAATTTAAAGTTTTTTTTCCTGGTTATTTTTCAATATTTGGGGAACTGAAGCAAGCTTTGAGAAAACAGTTTCATTATTGAATATTGATTTTAAGGAGCTGGCTCGAAATGTTTCCCTGAACATCTTATGTTATTATGACAAACACTGTTTCTGTTTTGTGTCCCAAATGTGTTGTTTCACTATTTATGGAAAATCTTTTTTCTTTTGTTTGCTAAATCAATTACTGTAATTTCTTGTTATTTCGACATTCCATTTTTACATTTCTGAATTTATTAAGAATCATAAGTTAAAAAAGGTATACTGTCGTTTTAATATACTAGTTACTTCTTGTTAGTGGGTATTTTTATTTTTGCTTTTTATTTATTTGCTAATATTTCATTAGTTTTGTGCACATCATAATTTTTTTTCTATGAAAATATTTTATTTGTCAAATGGAAAGAGTCGTTTCAATGAATGAGCTTAAATTTTGAAGCACACAATATTTAAATCAGTAATGTCAATATGACTCATAATAATAAATTAAAATACTATTTAACCTGCATTGAAGACACCACAAATGTAAAGATGGTGTCTGTGTGGACTGTATGTCATAGCAACTAGAAAGTATCGATTTACAGAGGTGTAGCTGTAATATTTTTTTTAAAAAAATAAAAGCTTAACGGTTTTTTCTTAATAGACTTATTTTAACACTACTTTACTTTTTATTATGTTAAAGTTAGATGATTTTTTTTGTTAATTATAAGTTTAATGCACCATTTGTGGAATTTTGCATGAGAACTTTCCTCCATTTTCATTTACCATCATCTAACTTTTTAGTTTATTAAGCATTTGCAGTCCATGTTTATTCTTGTAAGTTAGGCTCTTCAGTATTTGCTCTTTAGAATATGCTTTCATTTGTAAAAACTAATGCAATTATTGTTTTTGCTTAGTCTTAAATAAAAGAGGGAATTTCTTTTAATTAAATTGTTGGTGGTATTTTCTTTGGTGTTATTTTTCTTTCCTCTTTTTACTTTCTTACACAGGGTGTGCTATACATTCGTCAAAAATTATATTGAAAAAGTAATGCCCGAAAAAAAGGTTTTCAGGAATGTATTCCTTTTGGATTTTTTTTCTTATTAGCAAAATGATTTGAAAAATGACCTATAGATGGGACTCACGTCAAGCGTAACATAACGCAATTCATTTAATTTTAAAGCAAAAGATGTCCAACACAACTGCTATCACAAGTATTAAGTTAGTGAAGCGAGTAACTACTCCTATTATTGCGGAGTATAGCATGTCGACATCGATGTCGTTGCCGAACCGTTGAATGGCATCTTTCCATTTCTACCAATGTGACTGAAGAGCCACGGTAAACGCGAGACTTTAGGTACCCCCTCTCCCACAACCATATATCCATTTGAATAAGGTCCGACGATTGTGTGGGCTATTTAATCTTACTTCTCTGGCTTATCACTCGATCCTCAGTGAATGCGTCGAAGAGAGTCGCTGTATGAACGTGACAGCAGGTAACGCACATATTTGCTGCAAAGCAAACACTACATGATTTCGCAACAGCATACGATGCTGTTCTGCAGTAATGGAACAGCTTTCCCAACCGGGTACAGTAACAAATCTCCAAAAAAGAAAGGTTCCAGTATGGAGAATGCTGTGATACCACAGCAGTCACACGCAAAGAATATAGTGGTTTAATTGTGTATTCATGAGGGTTTGACGCATTTCAGATACGACTGTATGGTATTGACGTCACCATGCAAAGAAAACTAGGCTTCATCTGCAGGGCCCGGTTTAGCTTAGTAGAGGCCCGGGGCAAAAACTTCTTTGGGGTTCCTCTGTTTCACTATTTTAGTAATGAAGAACATTAATTAAAGAAGGAAACGCAAAATAAAATTTCTATTCTATTTGCCCCCCCCCCCACTTATGTGGGGTTCCGGGGCAACTGCCTCGTATGCCCCTGCCTTAATCGGGCCCTGTTCATTTGCTCACATGATGTTTAGCAACCATTGTGGATCGTATTCTATTTGTGCAAGGGCCTATGTTTCAAAATCTTTTCTTTCATCGGAATCTGTTGACAATAATTGGTGCCTTTTATGGATGCAGTTTCTAGATATCTTGCTTAGGATCGTTGTTTCCGGAATCCTTGTTTCTCTCTCAGCTTGATGTGCATTGCTACTTCCTTTTGATGTCTCAACTGCCAAATTTCCCATGACACCATGCATGACAGGGATGCAGTCCGCATTAGCTGATTGTCTGCCACTTCGTGAACGATCCTTCAAACTTCCCGTTTCCTTATAACACCGTACTAAATTCAGTATCCCATTTAATGAAATAGGGCTTTTATTCGCCTTGGTTCCTTTCACTGTGTTGTATTTTCGCAGAGTTTTAATCGTGGATTTGCTTTTGTCATAGTAAAGTTTAATAACTAATGTCCGCTCCTGTAACAATTGCTTGCTGCTGCGTTCGCGTTTAAAAACTATCCTGATTTGCGAACACCGCCTCGGTTTGACGTGTGAGCGTTATCCATGAGTTATTTTTTTAATCGTTTTAATGGGGGGGGGGGAGGAATCCGAAGACTTTTTGAACGCATTCCTGAAAACTCCACAATTTCTTTTTAGCGTTACTTTTTTAAATATTTTTTTCATGAATTTTCGAAGCACCCTGCATGTAAAATAGAAACTAAGTATTGCTATAATCATCAAAAATTTTAACTTCAGATTTTGATTAATGTTTAAAAAGTAATCTAAGCAATTACTTTTGAGTTGAGCTTGTGTATGTGGATATGATAATTAAAAAAAAAAAACTAGATGGGTGAAATTTAGTTTGCCTTTTTTAATAAAAATGTAGAATTAAATCAAATTTTCGGTAGAATCCATAAATAGGAAGTTTATTTTTCTTAACCACTGAAGTTTGAAAAATTTACAGGTGATGTAGATGTAATTAGCTTGCTATTTTTAATTGATAGTTACAGAACTTTGTAAAATTTTTGAATAAATTTATCATGCATTGTTTATCTTTTCTCTATCCCTGTTAAGGTGGGCAAATAATTGAAATGTCTAAATAATTAAATGAATGAAGTTTACTGTATTATTCTTGCATTCAAATTGAGTGTCATAGTTCTCACTTCACAGATGTGTATAATATTGCTGTTGGATCAAGTTTGCCTTCACATCAATGATAGAATGCATTTTCTACCAAACTTGAGCTATGGCTAGTGCTGGCATTTATGACTCCAATTTCAACTTCTTTCATTTTGCTCTCTCTGCACTTGTCATTCAACTAAATTCCATATAATCCAGTAAGGAAAAACTAAATTCATTGAGTTTACTCTGAAATTAAGGAACTCTATCCAATTTTGAACCAAATACATTAACTGAAAGGAGAATTTTTTAGAATATGTGTTAAATTTGTAAGGCTAAACGAAAATGCACTTTTTAAAGAAGTTCATTTACGTGTTTTGATAAACATGTTTCCAATCATGTTCTAGGAATGCATTTATATACCTTTTAAATTATTTTATTTATTTACTTGCTCATATCCATTCACATTCAAACAAGTTATTAATTTTTTTTTAATTATTACATTGCAGTTGTCTGCAGAAAATGTTAAAAAAAGTTGTTTTCAAATTATGGTTGCTATAAAAATATTAAAATATTACTATAAAAATATTAAAATATTACTATAAAAATATATTTTAAATAAGTGTATCGAAACTTGGAAGAGTTTTTTAAAGTTTAGATTGAACAATTAACTGGCAGAATTGAATAAAGGATTTTTTGAATTTTTACATGACAAAAAAATTTTAGTCTGGGAAGGCTATTAGGACGAAGGCATCACAATCATAAAATTTAAAAGCAATTTTAACAAACTGATGATAAAAAGGCAATTTAGTTACTTTTGACGTTTTTTTTAAATATTAATAAATGATGTTTAATACCATAGATATTTAGGATTTATAATCATTTTCAATTACAGGTTCAATGCGAGCAGAAGTTTTTTGAGAAAATAAAAGAGAAAACACCTTCTATTGTTTTGCAAGAAATTTTGTTTATGTATATAATGTTTTTTTAAACTAATTGCATGCAAAGATGTCGTGGCCTTCCTTGATACATAATGCTGATTTTCAATTTTTTTTGTAAGTTCTAATTATTATTAAGATTTTTTCTGTCTTCTTTTTAAGGCATTCCGAGGAGTTTCACCAGAGAAGCGAATATTCTACAGACATTAAAGCATGACAATGTAATTAAGTTCCTTGGAGTTGCTGTGGGACATACCTTTGATAGGTAATTTTATGAAAACCTGCTTAGATTTGAAAGAAAATGCACTTATTTCATTTTTTAAAAAGAATATTTTTGGAATCCTCTGGGAAAGAAATAATTACAAAAGTATCATCATTGTAATGATTCAGAACTGTATACAATTACTTTAAATCTTACTTAATCTTATTAAATGATGGTGTACAAGGCTTATTAACAATGGTTATGGAGCATTTTCTGCCTGTATTTCTCTACTAAAGAGAAGTCCCTTTTATAATTTAGGATACTGATGTAATTTCTTTTTTATTTAATCATAACATAAATCAACTTAACTTTAAATTGGGTGCCACATTCTAATTAAAAACAAGTTTCAAAGCAAAACTGTAAAAAACAAATGGAAAATACAAAACACCTGCAATGACATCATTCATTGTGTTTAATCTTCTTTGATGATGGCTAAGATTCTTTAAAAGCCTTCACACCTACTTTTACATCACTAAGAATTATTTTTTTTGATTTTAAAATAATTGCTTTTTGATAGCCATTAGTTAATTTTCAATAACTGTAAATTTACATAACAAAAATTATCTTAAAACATTCTTTATATGGCATTTTTTCTGTAATTAAATACTTAAAAATCTCTCCTCATATCAAAATCTGCTGCCATTAAACAAAATGTTTTTCTATTTAAAATTTGTAACATTTAAAGAGAGTTGTAAAATTGGCTGAATATTTAATGATATACATGTTTTTTACCTTAGAAATACTACTAATAAAAATTTAGTGGTAATTATTCAATGTATATTAAAAGCAGATTCTAGGAATATAAAACAAATCCTCAATATCATATTTTTGATACTGATAGTTATTTCACTACCAGTAGGGATGTAGTGTTGCACTTTTTGTTATCAACATGATGGTATTTAAACTTCTTATGCTATGGTGATATATGAAGGAAACCTTTTGCATATATGCTGAAGTTACATCATTCAAAGAGAGCACAGTGTCTACCTTTTTTGTTTTGCAATGATTATTTGGAGATGAGGTTCATAGTTTAGCTTTGATTTTATTGGCATCTCAACAAAGGTTTTAAAAAAAACGCCCTACGAATTGTGATAGTGGTGAGGCATTAAAGGGTGGTCAGTTGGAACATATATATATATTTGCAAAGTTTATCTATATTATATCTTTTAAATTTATATTTGCAAATGTTGCATAATTTTTTTTTGAAAGAGTTGATGACAGAAATTGTAATTGTCACATTGGCTGACATCACATTTCATTTTTGCTTTCTAGGAATCACAGGCATGAATTTTTGGTTGTTATGTATGAAATCTTTGTGTAAGAAATTTATAAGTCACACAAAATCTTACTGGAGCTAATTTTCAGCGAAACAGTGCTCTTATCAATACCATTCACTTTTTTCATACCTTCTAATGAC
Organism: Argiope argentata; assembly: GCA_026289955.1. Classification (NCBI taxonomy): domain Eukaryota; kingdom Metazoa; phylum Arthropoda; class Arachnida; order Araneae; family Araneidae; genus Argiope; species Argiope argentata. The sequence goes on along the minus strand of JAOUZG010015275.1, from coordinate 7,409,169 downwards.
ATCTTGTTTGCTTTGTCACTCCCATTGTGAGAGATTAAAGGAAATGTCATTGATCATTACTTAACTCAGATGCAAGCATTCACTATCCTGAAAGAAATTTGGAGGAATGCATCATTGATCCCTTGAGGATAGCACAGTCTCTGGAAATGTCAATTTGGAGGTCAGCTCTTAACTAGCAGAGAATTAGTCTATGTGAGTGAGATCTGTTATATTTTTATCTGCTGCATTTGTTTATTCCTGTCTAGAGTTTATAAGCAAGGCTTATAGTATTTTAATCTGCTGCATTAGTAAGAGCTCTACCTTTAGTTTAATTTCACTAGCACCATTTTATGCTTCTGGATAACAGGAGGAAGATAGTTACTGACCTACCGCCATGAGAAACACACTGAAAAGGGTTGCTTCAAATAAAGGATTTGAAGAAAAGGAATATAAAATAGACCATAGCATTTGGCAAACTAAGTGTACTTCATTAAACAAGGATGCAGGTGTTTTTATACGTTAGTTAAACAAATGTTTCTTATTAAACTATATTAAATAGTCGATAAACTTAAAAATCTTCTTTATTTGAGCGTAGCAATACTGTCGGTCGTAAGAAATTCCTTTTTAATTATATTTCATCGACTGCTTTTGTACTATTTTTTGGTCAGCTGCTATGGTAGCCGTCAATCTATTAAAACCATGGTTCACTTTATACTGACAAAATAGTTTGATATTTTCTTGAGAATTTGTGTGATTGTAAGTGAGGAAGCTTATGTATTATCACTAGAGTTTTTGTATAACTTTTAAAATAAAATTAAGCTTTTACTTTGGAAAATTATAGTTTCCCATAAAAAACTTATGGTCAGTTTTTTTTAAAAAAAACTAGAAAGTGAGTATCACTATTTCAATGAAATAATGCTATTACTTAAAGTAGAAACACATAATTCAGCAAACGTTATAAATAAATCCATAAATAGGTCAATATGTTGCTTTAAAATATTCTCTCATTTCATATTCCTTCAAGAACTTAAGACTTGCTCATCAAAATTATTGCAATAACTATTATACTAAGTGCCAGATAGTACACTAAGTACCAGAAAAACTGGTACATCAATCTGATATCATGTAGAGCCCCCCACGAGCACACAGAAGTGCCGCAGTACTGTGTGGCATGGATTCAACTAATTTGTGAAGACGTTCTGTAGACAATTGACATCATGATTCTTGCAAGGCTAGTCCACAAAGCCATGGGAGTGCAAGGTGGTGGAGATCTCCGAAGGACAGCACATTGCAAAACATATGGTCGATAATGTTCATGTCAGGAGTATTAGGTGGTCAAGAAAGGGAAAGAAATTCAGAAGAATGTTCCTCAAGCCACTCGGTAGCTACTGTAGATCTGTGGGGTAGTGCATTATCCTGTTGGCATTACCTACGTACGTTTGAATGCACGCAGGACATGAATGCATATAAAGGGCCAGAAAGCATATTAAAGTACCACTGACCTGCCATGGTCGAGTCTACACATATCAACGGTCCCATTTCATATTAACTCCATACGCCCTTTACCCTCACAGAGCCTCCACCAGCTTGAACAGTTCCTTGTAAGCATGAGGGATCCATGGTTTCGATGAGTTTTCTCCACACCCGTACGCAGCAATCCTCCCAATACACTTCGAAACGGGACTCCTTAGACCAGACAACGCTTTTCCAATCATTAAGAACCCAAATGGCGAGCCCAGGTAAAGTGCAGAGCTTTGTGTTACTGAGTCGCCAATGGTACACGAGAGGGTTTGCTTCTGCAAAAGCCGATATCAATTAGGTTACGTTGCATAGTGCGTACACTGACATTTGTTGATGGACCTGCATTCAAACCCACAGCAATTTGAGGAAATGTTAAATGTCTATCTCGTGTAACGATTCTTTTCAGGCGTCGATGATCCCGTTCTATCAAGGGCTTTTTCAAGTATCACGGCTGTCGAAGATTTGAAGTTTTGCAGAAAATCTGGTATTCGACGTACGCCCTAAAAATGGTGCGGCACGAAAATCCAAATTTCATCCCTACTGCAGGAATGCTGTGCTTTCTCTCTCCTCTTAAATGATTTATTTTATCGAACGTTATTGCAGTTTTAAAATGATAATAATTTTATGTACTTTCTGGAAACAGATAAGTTATTTGTCACCCTGTCAGTAATCGATTTCACTTGTCTTTTGATCTTTTTAACTGTCAACATTGAAATATCGTCATAATAACATTTGTAATTGGTTTTTTTTAACGAATTTTTGCTTTTCTGCTCTTGAAAAACTCTAACATTGAAAACAATACGATATTCTTCAGAATGCGAAGTTTGTACACTTTTTAAACTTGATAATTTTATAAGACAAAATCTACAATTGTATTAGCATAAGTAGTACTTTTTCCATGACAGCTTAGATCAAAAGATGAAGCAACATAACAAGCAATATAATTCCATCTCAAAATGCGACCATCAAGCATCAACAGAAGTATGAAGTGAAATGAAACTTAGCTGGTTCTATTTGTGCCAAATAAAATAAAACCTTTTCCTTCACTCACCCCCCCCCCCTATGAAGTAAGGAAACATTTTCTTTGATACCGAATGTCATTAACGTGTTTTATGTCTAAGATTTTTCTCATGGTAGTAGGTCAGTAAGTATTTGTGAATTTTATCTCAAGTATTTTAAAGTGAAGCCCATTACATTTTATCTACTAAATTTTAGTATTTGCAAACTAAGACTTATATTTTTATCCAATAAATTGTTGTGACTAGCTACATATAGAATGAGATCAGTAAATATTCATATTGAATAGCTATCGAATTTATCATCAATCAGATAAGATTTTTTTAAAAAAAGTATCGGTTTTAGTATATTTCGCTTAGATCTTGCATAGTCTGCTAGCATACGCTCTATCCATTTGCTTGCTTTATTTTTAATTTTGTAAGGAATATGACTATTTAGGAATGAGGTTTCTTGCATCAGGAACAACTAATACTTGCCACATTAGGATATGAAATGTATGTATATGGAATTTTATTTTCTTTAAATAATCATTCATTTTTACTTATTGAGGTCATGCTAGTCTAGTAAGCTATTATAGCCATTGAAAATTACCAGTTTTAATGTGTAACATCAAATAATGAATATAGTACAAGGTGGGTTTGATCGATTCTGGCAAACGAAAGAGGGTGAGAGAAAGCCCCTGGGAATTCTAGAACACATTAGAAAGCCTGTCCGTTTGAAAATTATGGCAAATGAGCTGACTTTTCTCAAAAACTTAAAAATTTTAAATTAATAAAATTTCAGGCACATACCCTGAAAGAACTGTTACAATCCTTCAAGATGACATCAGTTTCATATAAAGACATGGATTTACAGCCGAATGATAAGCGGTGAAATGTTGGCGAAATGCAAAAACGATATGTCGCAAAATTTTTAAATTTTGAATTCCGAAAAAAATCGTATTAGCTACAAATTCTCAAACTTACCTAAAACGTGTCTATACTAGTGTAAGTTCTCATACATTTGCTAGTGAAGTTGGAACTTCAGTGAGGAAAATCTGGCACGAAAACGAATATCGTTCATACCATTTTACACAGGTGCAAGAATTACAGAATTCAGACTTCCAAAAGCGGACAATATTTTGCCGTTGGTTGTTGCAAAGAAATATCAAAGGCATTTCCTGAATGATACTGCGAATTGATGAGTCACTTTTTACTCATGATAGCATTTTCAATTTGCACAATTGGTATTTTTACGTGCAACAAAATCCGAACATAGCACAAAACTCTTCGTTTCAGACACGATTTAGCTTAAATGCTTAGCTTTTAATGATCGGCGAATGCTTAATAGGTCCACACATTTTCAAGGGCCATTTGACAAACAGTGCGTATTTGTAAATTCTTTTAACGACATCTACCATGATTTATGGATGTCATTCATGCAGAGAAAAGATGAGAAATCATTCTCCAAGACGATGGGGTCCTTTCTCATTCTTCAACGACAGTTCAGAACTTCCTAAAGGAGATCTTATTCACGATAGATTGGTTGCAGGGGGAGGGGAGAGACAATTTTTTGGCCACCTAAATAGCCAGATTTGACACCAATTGACTTCTTTGTTTGGGGTTTTCTTCAGGCAACAAGTTTACCTCACAGAAGCTGTTAAATTAGAAGACATAAGATGTCAGCTCGAAGAGGCGATATTGTAAACTAAGGGCGAGTTATTACTTTTAAAAAAAAGATGTTAAATCCAGTCGAAAAGAGGAAGAGCATGTATTAAGTGTGGCAGCAACTAATTTCAGGAGCAGCTTTAAATTCAATACTTTGTCTTAAGTTCAACTTTTTTTTTTGTATTTTTGAATGTTTGTGAAAAGTCATACTATTTTTTTCCTATTGTACCTTTTGTTACCATTCTTTATGCAAGTGCTATTTTTCTTCTTTGACTTTAAATGTATCTTACTTGCACTTAGTTTAAACTGCAGAATCAAGTACGTAAAATAAATCAGGTACGTAAATGAAATACGTAATTAAAATCAGGAATCGCGATGGCCTCTCTTAAGTTTTCTCTCTTGACTTACGCCTATTTCTTAGATGTGTTGTTTACAAAGGACTTTTTCTTGAAATAAAATATGTGATTGATTGAGGATTCTTTTGAAAGTCGATGGTATGGACAAGAGTTTTACCAAATTTAAAAAATTGTAGCTTATGCGGTTTTTTCGAAATTCAGAATTAAAAATTTGGTGACATTTCGATTTTGTATTTCGCCAACGTTTCAGCGCTTATTAACTCGGCTGTAGTTACTGTAAATTCATTTTTAGGAAACTAGTTTCATCTTAAGGGATTGTAACTATTCTTTCAGAATATGTGATTAATTTGTATAAGGATGTGCCCCTCCCCTCCAATATTTTCATTTGGATTTTTCACGATTTTTGAGCAAAAAATCGGGAATAAATCTCAACGTGTGGAAATAGGACAGGGTTCCTTTGGTGTTTGATGCTCCCCGTGGACTTTTCTATTGCCCTCTTTTCGTTTGTCAGAATTGATCAAACTCGTCCTGTATAATTTGTGTGTCTGTGCCTTTTATAATTACTATAATATATATTGATCATTTATATATCAAGGTTTCCACTCCACCGAGAGAACCGAGGAAACACAAGAAATTTAAAAATCGTCTTAAAAAACCGGGAATAATGCAGAGGAATTTGAAAATGTTCATAAAAAATTGGAAAATACAGAGAATTTTGTTAGTTATTTTTTTCCATTGAAAAAAAAATGCCAATCTCTAAAGGACTGCAAGAATAAAAGATCGTAGTCATGGCTTTGAAAAACGATACAATATCATTCGGGATTGTGTAATGCGGAAACTCACTCCTTTCCGATTCTTTCCCATTTCTTTCTCTATAGATCAATCCATTTTCGATTTGAGAGACACTTGTTCTTTTTTCATGAGATTTTCAAATTTCAGATAATAAGCATGCACGCGATTTCTGTAATTACATAAAAGAATAGAATATATTTCTCTGACTGGAAAAGTAATATTCAGCCTGTGAAAGCAGCGTGCTGTGGTGTTTATATAGTGTAACATACCTGAGTTTATTGAATGGTTTTTATTATTTGAGAAACTGCTTACTTATACAAAGTAAATTTAAAAAAAATATTTAAGAACTACTAAAAATTCGCATTTAATTGGACGCATTTGAAAAAACTCATACCTGATTTTACTGAATCAGTTCGTGAAGTTCCGCAAAGTCCATTTGCTGTGTATTGCTTGCTTTTTAAGAAGATATTAAGGCTAAGTAATATGGGAAACAGGTACTTACTAGTCATGTTAAAAGAGGAAAACAAAAGATTGCGTGCCAGTTCAAAAGAGTCTTCATTGATGGTGGACTTAGTATCTAAAAGGAGCGAAAAGCACTGAATGGCATCGATCGGACATCGATTTCGAACTTGATAATTCAAGAACAATAATCGAAGGCTAACTTTTTATGGGCATTTAAACTTGTTGCGTCATATTCGTGCTTTGATGCATTCATTGATATATCGGAAATATTTTCACATATGTTCACTAAAAGTGAAACAGTTAATAAATATACATTAAACCTTTTTAAAGTGTTATACCTTATTTGTTATAGATTAGGTCCGTTAGCTCCATTAAATTGATGGTTAAAAAATCTGCAGAAATTACAAAAATTGAAACCCAGATACATGTATTTTCAAAAATGAATAAATACAAAAAAAAAAAAAAAAAAGGCAATTCTACGTTGTAACGTTTTTTGTTAAGTAATCATTAAATGATTGGTATCATCATAAAAAAAATGTTTTATTTTACTCTAGTCCTTAGTTTTTTGATTTACAATTAAAGAGTATTAGAAGTAATATCCCCCCTTAATATATAAATTTGTCTTCCTAAATTCTAGGTAGTAAATTAATAGAAAATGTCTTTTTTTATGTAAATAAAAACCTTCTTTTAATATGCTGTTATTTCGAATAATGTTAAATTGTTGCTTCCTTTCCTTGCTTTTTCCACTCCTTAAAACCATATTGCATTATAACTGGTGCATGACTGCTATTCGCGCATTTTGTCGTATCTTGAATGTACTTACAGGAAAAACACGCGGATTTTTTTTTTCTGGATTGGAGTGACAACCTTGTATATAGAGGATGATTATATATATAAACATTTCTAATATATGATCCTCTAGAGATCATGCCATTCAAGGGAACATAATAAAATTTTGAACGCAGGTAATATTAGGTGTTGATATATTCTCAATATTTTCTAATCTTTAATTATAGTATAAGTATTATTTTAGATTTCGCCGGGGAACAGAATTAGAAGAATTTAGTTTTGATAGAATATGTATATGATGTAGTAGTATGTGTAAATAATAAAAGTTTTTGTAATTAAAAAAAATCCAACTTATGATTATTCATTTCATTTCGATTTTACAACATTCTTTGGAGTAGTATATCGGTACCCTTTTAGGAATGCACTAACGGGTATTTACAATGATAAATATTATTAAATAATTCATTTCAATACCGTTTTGGAAGCCAAAATATTTAAAAACCACTTACAGAAACCATCGCATATGGTACGTGCATTTTTTCTCCCTTTTTTTTTTTGACATAAAGAATTATTATTTTTTAAATGAATTTGTTTACACTGTTAATCTTTATAAATGTCCGTTATATGAGTTCCCATGTGCGAATATATTCCAAGTTTTTAAAGAATTTTGAGTACAGTAGAATTCTTAAATTTTGAATATTATAAAGATTTTTTTAAAATTAGTTTTAAATGTATTTGAGGGTGTTTAAATTCATTGAAAAATGCCCCCCCCAATATGCCTTCTTTGTATAGACGTGCTTTTTTCTCTCATAAAAATAAAAAAATAAAGAAGAATTAAAATCGAAATTCAAATAAATTAGCTTCATTTCCTTTCACACAAGCTGTCTTCCCTTATATGTAAATTTAAAATCGGAAAATTTATTGAATTGTTTCGTCCCCCGGTTACTTTAAATTTTTCATTATTACATAGTTCTGGTAGAAAAGTAGTAAAAGCATTCCATTTTTTATCGGTTGACTCTTCAATTTTTTCATTATTTTTCGTTGATATTTGTTTTATTTCATTTACAGGTTTTATTATCCATTTCCAGTTTATTTAATTTTTTGTGACTGATGTAGTTACGAGAGAACCTGAAGCATTGAGTCTTTTGAAAGCATCCATTTATTACAATGCCATTTTTTAATGGGGGGAAAAATGTAGGATTTTTTTTCCCTCTACATTTTTTTCCGCATTTTGTAGATTTATCATATTTAGTAATAACCTCTTATATATCTAAAAAATTTAGAATTAGTAAATAAATTTATAAAAATCTGTAGTATAAAATATGAATATGATTTAAATCTTCACATAAATTAGCTAAAATGGTTACGTGAATATCATGATAATCATCATAAAGCTTAATCATATGAATTAATCAATCTGTTTCACCTGTCATTATTTTCTTTCTTTTTTTAAAACAGATCTTACAATTTTACCCTCATAAGTCATTTTAAACCTTTTTATTTCTCTTGCAACTGTACTGTCATTCATTAAATATGCAGTTTTTACAAGCTGAAGATATCCATGCATTTAGTATTTATTCATCCATTTATGTATTTATATTCTCCTAATTTATCTGACCAATCACCGAACAAACAACTTGTTTTTGCTTTAACAGTTCCATCATTAATACAAATAATGCTATCAGTTTCTGAATAAAGTACTTTATCTCCTAATATATCCATCATTTCATATAACCTTATTCCAGAAGAACTAGTTGTAAATGCTTCTAAATAGATATTTGTATTAAAATTGTCTGTAACTGATTCATCTTTCATTTAGTAATTCATTTCTATACAATCATTCATGAATATCATATTCAAAGCTTTAATATTATCATTTAATATAATTATGTAAAAGTCTTCTTATTCCATCATATATTCCATTTGTTATGTATTTTTTTCTTTTCTCAAACTTACTCATATAGGGAATCCAAACAGATTTAGCTGTAGCTCATTCCAGGTTTCTCTTGATTTCCAATAATTCTTTACCTAATTTTTTCTTAACACATCATCTATATTCTTCTTCAGTTTTGAAATTTTTGAGACTATTTGTCATCTGTTTCTATTTTAATTTTAAAAAACCTTTTAGCATAATCTCTAAATAATGTATCAGATCTCGTATTAAAATTCCAAATTTCATATATAATTCAAACTCTGATACTCTTTCTGAACTGCTAGTTTCACTTTAGTGGTTGTCCAATTTCCCATTAAATTTCTCGTCATTTGCTTGATTACAGTCTTTATTGCTTATTTCTTAACATCCTTTACTTTTCAATTTCCGTTTTATGATGTGTTCATTTATCAAGCTTTGAAAATAATTTGCACAAGCTAAACATTAGTTTTCTTCTGTATAGAGCTACACAGCATTATATAATTTTATGGCGGGGATACTTCACATTAGATTAACTGTAACACTTCTTATTGCATTTTTTAGATTTTAAATTATTTTGATGTTCTATAAAAGGTTAATCAAAGAAATCTTCCATTGAATATTGTGAGCATATATCTATATAATGTAATTATTTAATATTTTTCATTTGAAGGAGATGCGAAAAGTCGAAAGCAGGGAGAAGACAGACTGAATTTTTTTAATTCGTTTTATATCATCTCAAGAGGCCACACTTTATATACAAGCAGAGCGGACACAAAAACAGACGAAGTTTATAAAGACATAAAGAGGCGTAAAGAAATTCTTAAAAGGGATCTCTATCATTTACTTCTGGTTTTTTTTATACCATGATATTCTCATAAATTCTACATGTGTCGAATTTTGACAGGAATTCTTACATGTGTTGACCTTGACAAGAGAAACGCAGGAATCCTTTAGAAGAATATGTTTACATCATCAATCTCTATCCCTTCATTTGGCAGGTGGACTGATGACGCAGTATTTTTACAAAGCTTCAGTTTATTAATTAAAAAAGAAAAAATTGAATGGAATCAGCAAATAAGATAGCATTTTAGAATGAAGTTACTGTGAACTAAATTAAGATAAAACTTTGGAAATTAATTAAAATTGAAATTACAGTTTAAAATATCATTACATCTATACATCTGTCATTTTTGTTATCCATTTCATAACTTAAGTAGTAAGTTCATATCTTCTATTATAAAAAGCTCTCTAGGATTTAAAAAGTATTAAAAAATCCTTTTTCAATTCGCTTTTAATATATTTTTTAATGTTTTCACCATGGTAAAAATCACACTCCCTTATTTAAATCAACTCATATCCTTTGTGTTTTTTTTATTATTCTTTTTGTTTTTTCATATAAATTTTTCACATATATTTTATTATGCTTAATTACTGATGATTTTCTGTAACACTTAAGAGAATAACAGCTTTGATTCTATATTTTCATAAAGCTCATCTACTTTACAAATTTTCATTTCTATTTTCTTTTTATTCACTTAATTACATTTTAATTATTAATATTTTCAAGATAGATAATTTAACCAAGCAATTGATTTTCTCGTTTTATGATATACTCATCTAAAGCTCTATTAAAAATTTATTTTTATCACTGTATATTTATTTTTATTCATCTATATTTATTATTCTATAAAAAATTTATTTTATATATCCATACAAGTAACGTATGGAAAAGCATCATTATCATCTGTTTTTATAAATAATATTCTCAGTTCTAAGCATCTTTTTCTTATAATTCTAAATATTTACATCAGAATTACAGTATTTATAATTTCCTTTGAAAATCAAAGGTGTTTTTTTTTTCTCTCTCCCTGTTTCATCCCTTTTATCAAATACTTTTTTTTCTTTTGTCATCGAATCATAACAATAATAATACTTATAAGGGTATTTACCCATATTTACCATACTTAATTTTAAATAAATGAGGGGGGCCCTGTAGCTAATTCTGTTAACACAAATGTTTATGAAAATTTCTTAAAGGAATCAATGTAATAATTGATGGAATTTCCAAATCTTTTTTTTTATTTAATAACGAGGTGCTTGTAAATGTGAATTTATTTCCTTGATATATTGTAAATAATTTTATTTTTAATGCAGTATTTTGCTAAAAATTGGAAATAAAACCTTTTTCCATAATGAGCAAGTGCAATGTAACCAAAACGTTTTTCATCTAACCACTTTTAATACTCATTTTCATTCTTAAAAATTATTTTATTACCTTGAAAATCAGGATTTATTACCACATTGACTTTGTCGTAATTAGGGTTGTGTGTATTTTCTTGTAATTCCAATTATTGCAAGGTTTTAGAAAAATAGTTTTGTATATAATTTAACTAAAGAAATTAAACATTTGATTTTTACTACTTTTTTTACCGAGATAGTGCACGAGTACGTTCCGAAGAGAAAGGGAGAGAATACCTTTTTTTGAAGCTAAGCAAGTTAATATTCGGATGCTGAGTGACGCAGAAATTACGTCACTCATAGCCTCGAGGGAGCCTGTAGTTTACAGATATCTGATATGATTTATATGATTTATGATAGACATTCACTACAACTTCATGATTACCTGTTTCTTGTATAGTTTCAAGATCGAAAAAGAAGTAATTCTCAGAATAATCGGTATATTTTTATTGATTGTATCAGTAATCATTTTTATTAGGTTTTCTAATTTTACAGGTTTTTGTTCAACTGAAGTTCAAATTTTTGGAAGTTTTTCTTTTAAAACAGCTATTTTTGCATAAACCTTTTAGAACTCTTTTCATTTTCATATAACATTTATTATCTTTATTTACCAAGCCTCTACACTTTTCTCTTATTCTCTCGTCACATTTATGATTCTGTGATCTACTTTCCATAATGTTTCAGAATCAGAAGGTTTATGATTTTTCTCTTTATTTCTTACCTTGAAAGGGCTTAAAACAGTCATTATAAAAGAAATCTTCTCATTCTCAAATCATCTATTGCACTTTAGTGGACGTGCTCATTATTTTTCTTATAACTCACCTGATAGTAAACCTGTAATAGCTGCAAGAATGTTCAAGTGATTTCTATTCTTGTATATGTATCTGAATGTTGATTTATTACTACAACTATATATTCTTTTATTAAAACTTTCTCTACAAAATATATTAATTTGAACATCTAAAAAAGTTTCAAACTGTTTAACATGTTTCTAGTTACAAACTTCTAAAGGAATATTACATATTTCTTGTAGTTTGACAGTTAAGGCTTTTTATATTAATCGCCCTTTTTTAATATACAAAATGTCATTTTTAAGTCATTATTACTTGTTTTTTCACATAAAAGTTCTTTTTTTTATTACTTGAATCTGTTGTTATGGATCTGGGTTATATATATATATATATATATATATATATATATATATATATATATATATAATTTTTAATTTGACAAATACTTCCTTTGGACTGAAGTAATTTAAGATCTTTTCCCATTGTAAGAAGAATTGGGTAATATTCAGTTTCTAACATAATGATTATAATTTATGTGTTTCATTATTGTAAAAAAAATCAGTGAGATGATGAAACATGTCTTTTTAAGGTAAGTTTAGATTTTCTTGAACTTTTAAAAATCTCTTCGTCATTCTCTCCGCATTTGCTATCTTTGATTATAAATTTCGTCGGAGTTCCTGGCACAGAGGACGGGCGTCTTCCTCCTGATCTGGTCGTCCCCGGTCAGGGCATCTTTGTTCTTCTGTGTTCTATTTGTGAGCTGTGTGAATGCCCCCCCGTTAAAAAGGGGCTGTGAAAGCGAATGTGATAAGTGTGTGTCATCCTCATATGAGCTAGAAATCAGACGTCTGCTCTCTGGTGTTCATGGGGTCCATACCCTCAGAAGCTTTTTCTGTAGTAAAGCGGACACGAGATCACCATCATCATTATAAATTCGTCAGATTCCTCTGGAATTTCAAGGCTACTAGATAATAATGGAACACCCTGAGCTTCACTCCGTTTGAAAAAATCAACATTCATTTTTTTAAAACTTAAAAACTAATATTTCACTTTTTAATTTTCAAAAGCTAACCACTCACCCCCAGGAAATTTTGCTAAACCACTCACCCCCAGGCTCATCATTGCTGATCCCTAACGCCTTCACTTCATTCGTCGAGGTTGGATCAGTAGAAAGTGATAATGGGAACTCATTTATTAACTGATTTCCTTCATCACCAATATCTAATGATTTGTCTATGTCTGTGAGCTGGCTTGTTATCAGGCACGAACCTATCATGCTATGCTTACACTGTACGGACTTGTCAATCAACCTGGGGCTATAACTTTCGTTTATATATATATATAATAAAAAAATTTAGAAGTGAACTGTCTTGTTTTTAAGCTAAAGTAAGTAGTTTTCAGCAAATAATGGTAGTTAGATTAATAATTAACTAATAACTAATGGCTTTTTAAAAATGCCTTGGATGTGAAAGAACGGGCTGCCATGTAGCTTAGAATGATGTAAGTAAAAGTCATCAAAATAATTAGATTCATAGTCTTTCGATCTAGGACCTGGCTGTTCTTTGAGGAAATGTATGTATTATAAAATTATGATGCTATTTTAAAAAAGAGATTTTTGGAGATTTTAAATTGATTATAGATTTTTTTAAAAAAATGCAGACCATTTTAATGCTAGTAAGCTCCATAAATGGTTGGAAAATAAGCAATCTAAATAATATATTAAGTACCTTTTTGTTGGGCATAAAACTGTACATCAGTTTTGAAAACTTTATAAATTAAGATTTAACCATTCATATTGCTTGTTGAATATGATCTGAATTAAATTCAAAATTAATGCAATTACAACAAAATATTGTATTAATAAATTTAATAAAGAATATTAAAATAATAATGTTAAGTTAGTTGAGAAAGTAAATAAAAATGAAATGAAGGAAATAAGGAATTAAAATATTGAAAAACTAAAAATAATAATAAAGTTAAACTAGTTGAAGAACTCCAGAGTCAATAAATGTACCCTATGAAATTAGGTACATTTACTCTTATTAAGAAAAATGAGGAAAACTGAACGTCCTTATTATGCAATGAGAACTCACTATATGGTAACTATGAATTATGCTATTATGGTAACTATGAATTACCATAATAGCTTTAACTGACTTAAGGAAGTGCATCCCAAATTAGAGATTGTAAATGAACTGAAATATGACCCAAACTCTTATCAATTTATATATTACTTATCGATTTATTAAAGAATAATTAGAGTTTATAGTATATTATAACGGAATTAAATTTTAAATGATTTTACAGTTTATAAATTATATTAGAGAAATAGCCAAGTTCATTTTTTAGGATTGTAATCTTCATATTTCAGCCGAAATGCTATCATCTTTAATTATTATTTTTCAATATGGTATAAATTTAGGGGAATCAACCCTCTGATTTATAGATATTTTACTAAATATTTTCCCTAAAACGTTCTTTTTATTTCTTTTTCATTTAAATCTTTGATTCGATTAAAAATTTAAAAGTTAAAAAAATATGGTAAATGATTCACAATATTGATAACCCGAAATGTGCATTTCAGGAGGATTGAATTTTTACTGCAACCAATTAACAGTATCACCAGCTTTAATAACTCCAAAGATACCTGAATAATAGCTTTAAAAAAATCTGAATATTTATTTATTTAGTAATATTTTAGCATAAAAATCCTTCGGCTTAGAAATAAATTTATAGACTATTTAGTTTAATTTGTTTTACATATTTTTAAAAAAGAAAACAGTTTGAATCATGTGTAAAATCTTGTTTTCGTAGATAGGATTCTTTCTCAGAAAATCATTTTGCTTTCCATAAGTTTCATAAATAATTATAAAATTTATAACATTGTTTGTATTCTTCTTTTCATTCTAAAATATGTAATGGCTTTTTAATATTTTTACAATTCTTGCAATTAAAATTCCAAGCTGGTAAGGTTATACATTTGAATGAACCCGTTCCGCTTAAAATAAACTTACTCATGTTTAAGGAAATATTGATCATGTGAAAGTAATTATAATTCTTTCTGTAAATAAAAATTCGTTTTTCCAAATATTCTTTACTATTTTTAAAACCTTAACATTTTTTTTTTCTATTTTCGGATTCACTAAATCTGACATTAAAAAAATCGTAGGATTTTGGGATATATTTTTTTATATAATTCTTTCACGCTTAATTTGTCATCTATTTCTTTAATTTTCTATTTCATGTTTCCTAAATGAAAATTAAAGAAAAGTAATTGCAGTAATTTAGATTATTAATGGCCGTTGAATAATGAGGTTGTGATAAAAATACAATTGCAATATTCTTTTTCTTTCCTCTAATGAATCGATTTTCAATGGTTATTTTAAACCTTTTATGTGACACAATGATCGAATGCGACTAAATTCTTCTTAGATGAATCTAAATCAGTAGCTGTAATAAATTCATTTAAATTAGATAAAAACCAAACATTTTTGTACTTGTCATATAAACTTGATTATTCATCAGGGGCCTCAAAAATGTTCAATATAACTGAAGGCGTTCCGAAAGTCTTTTTATAAAGATATAGATGCAAATTTTTATCAGAGATGAAGAGTTTAATTTGCCGAATAATTATTAAATAAAATAAAAGCAGAACTAGTTTAAATAATACATTTAGCAAAAGAGATATAAGATACTTACAAACGGGCAAAAGGAAATACAAGCAGCCATAAAAAATGTTGCATTAAACAAAGCAGATTATAACATGAAAATAATGGGGGGAGGGGGTTGCATAAAAACATTTAAAGCTGGTTAGAAATTATATTGGCGAAGATTTAGCCAAATTAGAAACCTTAACTTTAAATTAGGTTAAATAAACCAGATAATGTTTGTAAAGGAAGTCTATCTAAATTTTTAAAAGATCAAATCATAATATTGTTAGATAGATTATTAAAAGAAAGAGCAATGACTCATGATCAAGTGATTATATACAGTAATTTTCTCTTATAATAAATGAGTCTTTGTATTACCTAAACTAATGAGAAAATTTGTAAATGGTATTAATTTAGATATTGTAACAGGGACAGGTACACATTGAGTATGCTATAATAATGATCACGAGTTTGATTTTGTTGACTATTTTGGCTTTTTTGGTGAATATGAATATGAGAATTGTGAACTTAAAAGTAGTAGTCTTTCGGCCAAAAAATGTATATTCCTAAAAATATTACAAATTGCCTCAAAACATCAAAGGAACAAATGGAGTGCAATTCTAATTTTTTATAACGACCGATTTCAGTAAAGTGCGACTTATTTTTTATGGAATATGCAAGAGAAAGAAAGGAATCACATCTGTGGATGTTATATTCGTCTACTCAAGAACCAAGTGTAGTCAAACCTCGCTTAACGAGCACCACGCATAACAAATGATTCGCATATCGAGCAAATCAAAATGTAAAAAAGGGGACTCATTTAACGAACAGTGTTTCGTTGAACAAGCGACATGGGGACAGAGTGACATCACAACTGGATTGGCTTGCATCAATCTGTTGAGGGCTTGTTTGAAGAGAGTCTTTATATCTACATGGAAGCTGAATTGTATTTTCGAGCGTGACTGAGGTCTGAGCAAATGCCTGTATAACCTTAATCGACGAGATTTTGTGTCTGGCCAAAATTGTGTCACTAGAGATGCATCACAATGAATTAATGAATTGATAAAAGAAAATAGCTAGAACTGCCGAGAAAGCTTATGAAGCGTCATTCTGCATGTTGCAACAAAAAGTTGCGGAGGAGATTTGATCAGAAGAGGAAGAAATATTGGACGCGACAAAACAGAAATCTTTCAGTGAAATAAGGAAGATGCTGAAAACATGGAAACGTATGTTGAAAGGCATTATCATTATAAGATAGTTGTGCGCCCTACTAATTCTTATAACGATAATGCTGGGTCTCATTTTCACCGAATTTTGAAGTGTTGTCAAAGACAAATAAATGTCTAAACAATTTTCTTGTAATAAAAGCATGTATTATAAATAATAAATTACTTTACTTTAAATTTGTTTGAGTATTTTTTATGGGTTGGAATGCATTATTCTATTTTACATGGATTGCTATAGATAAAATTATTTCACTTAGCGAATGTTTCGAATTACGAGTAAAATTCGGGAACGAATTAGTCGAGATTTCACTGTAACTTTTAAGGAAAATTTCGTAACTAATAAATGATTGTAAATATTTTAAAATTGAAATCAGTTGGTTATGAAAAATCCGAAAATTTTATTTTTGAATTTGCTCTGTAATCCTTGTCGATGGAAGTGTATTGATGCAATATTTATTAAAATTATTGCAATAATAAGTTTTAATTAATCGTAGGGAAAAAAAGGAAAAGATATCACGATTCCTGAAGGTAATTACCCTATTAAAGGATTAAATAGATATATAATTAAATAATTTGAAAAAGATCTACCTATTTTATTTAATATTACTGTTGAAAGGTAAATAATTGCAATTAAATTGGAAATTTTTTAATAGATTTAAGAGGCAATAATCTGTATAAACTTTGAATCTCAGCTGTTTGATCGAGCAGAACAAGAAGATTGCAAATATTTCACATGGAACAATGACATTTGTTTAATTGCGATATCGTATACGGAACATTGATTGATTTTTAATTTCACATGTTATTTATAAATTATTAATAAAAATCTTTGGAAATCTAATATTTTAGAAATTTGGTAATTTTGTATTTTTTCCTATAAACATAAATCATATTTGTAGAATAAGAAAGCAAATTACGAATCAAGGTAATGAATTAATAGATTTAAATCAAGAAAGTGTAAAATACACTGAAGTGACAAAAGTCATGGGATAGCAAAATGCAAATATACAGATGGCAGTAGTGTCGCAGCGAAAAAGTATAAATGCGCATTTCGTTTTCCAGAGCTTTCATTTGTGTTCAAGTTATTCATATGAACAGGTTTTTCGTGATTTATGGTGGCACGACAAGAATTAACAGACTTTGAACGTGGAATGTTAGTTGGAGCTAGACGCATGGGTCATTCCATTGCGAATATCGTTAGTGAATTTAACATTCCGAGATCCACAGTATCAAGAGTGGGCCGAGAGTATGAAATTTCAGGCATCCCATCCCATCATGGATAGCGCACTGGGCGACCACCTGCACTTAACGACCGAGATCGCCGACGTCTGTGTAGAATGGTCAATGTTAATAGACGCGCAACACTTCGTCAAATAACTGCAGGAATCAATGTGGGACATACGAGGGAAGTGTCCGATAGGACTGTGCGGCGAAATTTGTCTTCTTTGGGCTATGACAGCAGAAGACCGACTCGAGTGCCTTTACTGACAGCAAGGCATCGCCTGCAGCGACTCTCCTGGGCTCGTAAGCATATCGACTGGTCCCTAGACCAGTGGAAAACCGTGGCGTGGTCAGACGAGTCACGATTTCAGTTGTTACGAGCTGATGGTAGAGTTCGAGTGTGGCGCAGACCCCACGAAGCCATGGACTCAAACTGTCAGCAAGGCACTGTTCAAGCTGGTGGTGGCTGCATAATGGTATGGGCTGTTTTTACATGGCATGGACACGGTCCTCTGGCGCAACTGAACCGATCATTGACAGGAAATGGTTATGTTTAGCTGCTTGCAGATCACTTGCAGCCATTCATGGTCTTCACGTACCCAAACAACGATGGGATTTTTATGGATGACAATGCGCCATGTCACCGGGCCAGAACTGTTCGCGATTGGTTTGAAGAACATTCCGGACAATTCCAGCGCATGATCTGGCCACCTAGATCACCCGATATGAATCCCATCGAGCATTTATGGGACATCATCGAAAGGTCCGTTCGTGCCCAAACTTCTGCACCATCCACACTTTCACAATTATGGACGTCTATACAGACAGCATGGCTCAATATTCCTGCAGAGGACTTCCAACGACTTGTGGACTCCATGACACGTCGAGTTGTCGCACTTCGCCGGGCAAAAGGAGGACCGACACGATATTAACAGTCATCCCATGACTTTTGTCACTACAGTGTTTAATTCCATCGCTATGGACGAAAAATCGGAAATAATACTAAAAAAATATAACTTTTCGCGTTTTAAATGATTATATTTTTATTTTAATTTTTTAAGCCAAATCATTTTTTTATCCTAAATAAATCAATAAACATAGATTATATCAAAAACGTTTTCAAACAGGCTTTTTTAAAGATATTTTTTTAGTCCTCATTCAAGAGACTATACTTGATTTAAGCCGAATGTCTAAAGTCTTAGAAGATAAAGCAAAGATATTTTAGAGAGTCATGATAAATAAAATTTTATTGAAAAAGAAAAAAGACCAAGGTTAAAAAATTTTCTCTTGAATAAACGAAAAAAATTTACGATTTTATAGACAGTCATTATTTTCAAGATGATGAAATAAAATAAAAATTAACTCTTTTGAAATAGAAGAAAACAAAGGTTCTAATCTTTGTGAAGATGTTATTTATAAATTCGATATTCGAGATGAAAATGATATTTTATATTCATAAGGCTATTTACATCAATGATTGAATATCGGCGAAAATAATGCCGATCTGATTACAAATGGAAGAATGCGTTATGTTTTTGTTACTTATGTCACTTACCATGGACAAGCCCCGCTGATACATTAGCAGATTTTAAGCCGGAGATATGCGTCTCTTGTTTTACAAGTTGCGCCATCTAGGGCCAAGAGTACGACTTGGCTACACACATGGCGCGACCCTTTGTAGGAGACGAACTTCATTCATGCATATTCATTCATTTCAGATCATAATTTAGACCTGGAACAGAGAACGATCACATCTGACCCAGTATCCCCTATGGGACTACTCTCGACATGGAGGACTTTACGACCACGACAGATTTTACGAGCGCCAGCCGCCACACATTCGGAGAATCTTTCGGCCGGGGAGTTTCGAACTCGTAACCTAAGGAGTACGAGTCCAACGCTCTACCAATCAGGCTATCCCTGCCCATGCGATTTAATTAAAGCTAAGAAACTAATTGTAAAAAATAATACCATTAAATACATTCATAATCTTTATTGATTTTAAACCAAGTTTCAAGGCATACAAAATCATTTTACAAAAGATTATACTACTTCAGAAGTCGAAAATATGTTTTATTTAATTAGATGCAATCGATACCACAAATCGCAATGAAATATGATGCAACAATTACAGAACAGGTTAAAATAACCGACTTTTAACAAATGAAAAGTATAACAAGGGATTTGAAAAAAGATATTTTACATAGAAAAAAAAAGCGTCAAACAGCTCATATATGGATTCCTTTGAAATATATATTTGATATTTTTAATGAATACGGAAGAGTGTTGCCTTATTTTCATGCGTGAATGAAATTTCAAAGAAATAATAGTACTAATACGTTAATAACTGGGGCTCGAAATCATACTTGTAAAGTAGATGCTGGAGACACATTATTGTTATTATCTTATACTGAATTTAAAAATTCAGCTGCTGTGAAATTTAAAGAATTAAATGTTTTAGATTCATAGATTGAAATAAATTTGAATCATTGCAGAATTGATAAATTAAATGTTCAATTTAAAGTTTCTAAATATTCATGCCCAATTCCAACCGATTTTGACGGAGTTTCAGCTGTTAATGTCATTTTTCAATACGCTAATAGAGATGAGGCTTATACTAAAAATAATTTTGTATTTTATTATTTAAATATGATTGAGTGTTGAATAATCAGAATTGTCCAGAATACCCACACAGCCATTATAAAATTAATTTGCCTGAAAAAGATTTAAATAGACTATATACTGCTGTTTTAAAATCAAGTTTTCGATGCTATTAAAACAAAAACAGGTTTACGATTAATTATACACAATTTGGAGAGTTAGATCCAATTATCTATATCAATTTGTCACATCATACAATTTGTTATTTCTTTAGAAAGGATAAAAATAACAATTCGAAAATGATGTTCAAAAAGATTATATATTTTATTTTGAAATAAATAAATATTTTTTTTAAATACGTATAAAAATTTAATGACATTTAGTAGAAAAGTAGATTAAGACGGCAGCCTTTCGGCTATAAACAGATAAGATTTTAATCATTTGTAATTTTCTTGTTAATAAATGGCTTCTTATTATCCACTTTTTGCTGATAAAATAGAAGGAACCATTGGACCACCAAGCATTCGTTTTAAATTAACAAATGACGAGTATTATGATATGGGAAAGAAAAAAAAATTAAAACGTGTTGATGAACAATTTGATATCAGCAATTCAGCTACAAAATCATACAGTGAATTAATTCAGACAATTTTGAAATTTAAAATATGGGACTTACAAAAAAAAATCTTATTCATTCAGCATGTGGTGATTTCAATAAAAGAGGTAAAATTATTCGAAATATTAAAGATCCAGTTCATGACATGAATGTTGTTAATAGACGATATTTAAACGAAAGGCTAATCACTTTAGAAAAAGACATAGATATTTTCATTTTAAATGAAAGAATTTATGATGTGAAGAGTATTCGTTTAAAACATCTTCCATATACCCAGGTTAAAACGATGCTGTTCTTAACCAATATGTAGCCCCACCCACCACCACCACAAAAGTATCTGATAAGGTTTTTAAGAAGATATGTTCCATCATGTTCCATCTTTATTTAAAAATTGTATTTTTGATATAAATGACTTAACTAATGTAACAAATCCTATAGCATTAAAAGACGTTGCTACTAAAAAATATATTGATAGTAAAATTTTTCTCAACTATTCAAGAAAGATATCATATGAAATTGTTTGTGATAAATTCATTTTCTATAGAATTTATTATAATAATTTTAACTTATGAAAACTTATTAACTTATGTAAACTTATGAAACTAAATAATAATATGCACGCACAAATTACTGTATGTTTAAAATTGTCAAATGATTATGATCCTCATTTGAATAAAAACTTGTTAACTTATGAAACTAAATAATAATATGCACACACAAATTACAGTATGTTTAAAATTGTCAAATGATTATGATCCTCATTTGAATTAAAAATTCAGTGATGAAACATTTCTCAATAAACCTATGTCAAAAGAAAGTAATTAGATAATTTTTAAATGAAGTAAACGCGATAATATTTTTTTCTGCATGTGTATAATCGGTTTATACTATACCAATTTAAATAAAACCTTTTCTTTATATTGATAAAGTTATATAAGCTTTTACCTTAAAATTTTATTCTCTGAAATACGATGGATTTTCATGCTTAATAGATAGATGACGTTAACTAGAACGAAGTTTCTAAAAATCCAGCTCTAACAGAAAGTTTAGACTGAAATTTTAAGGGCAAAGTGGATTGGAATTTAATTTCTAGATACCCGAAATTATCAGGAAATTTCATTTTAGAATTTAAAAATGAAGTTAATTGCCAGAATGTTTGAACTTATCTATCTCAAAATGAAAATTTACCGGATTTGGATATAATTTCTTTATATCAACGATTATTTCAAAAATTCATATTATTGCTTGATCAAAAATCAGTCTGGGTACTATTTCGGACATTAAGTGATCGATTTATTTTAGAAAACGTTGGAAGAAACTTAAGTTTCTGGATATCAAAATATGAGTGAAAACGTATTCAGAAAACTTGATAAATTGTATTTTTTTTTAACAACCAGGTTCAAAGTACGACTTACTTACTCACTCATCACAGTCGCTTGCACAGCCCCTTTTTAAAGGGGGGGGGGTTACATTCATACACCTCACAGATAATACATAGAACAACCACGCCCTACCCGGGACTCGAACCCGGTACGCTCCCATCACGAGGAAGACGCGCTATCTCTGTGATAAGACGCCGGCGTTTAAACATATAGAGAGAATAACTTAATGTAGAGGCATGATAGCATTAAGATTTTCTGATGAAGAGTTAAATAAAATGTACAACCGTTTTAAATTTTGATATAGGGCTAAAGAATGTTTGAATAAATCATAAGCCTTAAAAATTTTACTAAAAGTGTATCGTTCTTTAATTTTTTTTTTTAATTTCAGAGTAATACCAAAAAGCAATGTTAATTTTTTTTAATTAACTTTATGAAAAAATAGGTATGTCGTCTGCATACAAGCTACATGGTTTTTAAAATTATTTTTCCGCGTTTTTTAAGGAATTTAAATACTCTCAATTTAAAAAAAAAAAAAAAACTTCAGTGTTTTAAAATCTGAACTTAAAAAACCTGGAACGTAGTATACAGGTACTTTTTTTAGAGCACTAAAATAACGGATAAATGTAATGATAACTATTATTGAATGATTCATTTCAAGAATTACTTTTTCTATACGAAAACATGTAAAAACTGCATGTAATCATCTTCGATGGTTTTTATATATGTTTTTTTATTTGTTTTGGTTTTTAAAATCATATTGAAATAAATTATCGAATAATATTTATCAGTACGAATATCCATTATTTTATCCTCCTTCAAGGATTACCGCAATCTACTTTTAAGCGACAGCTGGCATCCGCATTAGGGAAAGTCTATTTAAACTATGAATAAAGTGAGAAATATAATCTGTAATCAAATAGCTGAAGGTTTTAATAGCAACTGATCGTTATGATGAAAACAAGATGAAAGCCCAATTTTCAACAACCGGATTAAAATTCAAAGCACTTTGCATTTTGATAAACATTATTCGACAACATTCTTAATATAATATACTGCTGATGAAATGGAATTAACTTGAGTACCAACTGTTTAGGATGAATATCGGGTAAAATGTTTCAAATTGTAATTATTTTTATAAGAAATTATCTTGTTAAAGTTGGTAATTATCATACCGTTAATTTTGTTCCAGTACGGTGTGAATTACCGAAAACTGAACTGAAGAAATTTAATGGGATGGTTTTGCTTTTAGAGTCAATCCACAAAAATGCTTAACAATCAACGTCTAGCCCTTGAGAACATGTTCCAATGCTTAATTCAGTCCGCTTTAAAAAGATCTAAAGCTAGAAAATTAGTAACGAGTTTCCCGTCAACTAGTCAAAAATTCCCAGAGGTTACTGAAAATATGAAGTAATAATGTCAGAATATATGTAAGTTGAAATGTCTATTAGAACAAATTTCTAAAGCTGATTATTAGGATAATCTTATCCAGTTCATACTATTTAGGAGAAATTAGAATCGGCGATTAGTTCTTTGACAAGCATTATTTGACCACATTCTTAATTTAATATACAGCTGATGAAATAGATTTAACTTGAGTACCAGATGTTTTGGATGAATATCAGGTAAAGTGTTTGTAATTATTTTTATAAGAAATTATCATATTAAAGTTGGCAATTCTTAGACCATTAATTAGACCAGAGAGATTAGAATCAGTGATTAGTCACTCTTTCTGGAAGATACTTTACCAGCATGCTGAAGTATTGTCAATACAGATTCAGTTCACTTGGAAAAACTCATGTGATTTACCAAAACGGAAATGGAAGATGAACAGAGAATTTCCATGGTTATGGATGGTTTTGGTCTTAGATGATAGAACTTCAATATCTTCTAAAAATGAAGTGGTGATTCCATCTGGACTTTTGGTTCATCGTGAAAAGTTTGCGTCTTTTTTATAATAATGATAGTTCTGGTGTATAAAAACAATGTTTTTAGAAGGGAAAAGGGGGGTTGAAGGTTAAATAAACATGCTTTTCGTAAGTGTGTCTCCTTTACCCACATTTTCAGAAGAAAAAAAATATATATAAAAAAAATCTCAATACAGAAAATCTAAGTAGACAAGACCTGATTTCTTTGTTCAATTTTTCTAAATTTCCAAAAGATTCCTATAAAATTTATTAATTCCTGTAAACTTTTGAACTTATGGGATCATATAAATGCATACTGACTCGGACTCCTCTAGATATTGGTTTTCAGAAATCTTGTATTCTTAAGAATATGGCTGTAATATTAGATTTTAGGGTTCTGAGTCATTAACTGATTGTTAATTCCCTTTTTATAGGAAGAAAACGAGTGAAAAATAACATTCTTGCTACAATATAAATTTAGGAAGTCTTAACGGAAGCTTTGTGAAATCATTTATACTATTAGATGAGTCAGTAATTTTCAGTAATATTAGTGTTGTGTCTGAAAGTTCATGGAAAACTAAAAATATTGTAATAGCAGATATTGAAGATTTTGTAAAGCTTATAAAGATATTAATTATTGCCTGACATTGCTGCAACTATCTTCTTAGAAGATAAGAAATTTTACGTTTTGGTATAGAAACACTTTTATTCTTGACTGCATTGGAAAAGTTGTCATTTGATAAAAAATATGAAAACTTTTGCTATGTTGTCAAAATATCTGCTTATTCAAAAAGCTCCCATTAAGAATACAGGAATTTAGAAATGACAGGCATTACAGAATCAATGGCTAAAATATTTATGGAAGAATAAGATTTAAAAGTCAAAACGAATTTTTTAAAATGATCTGTAAAGGACAAAGGTCACCATGAGGTCGTTTTTCTATGGAAGGCAATCTCAATCTATCCCAAATTGTCATATTTCTATATCTTCTCATAAAGACTTGATCTTAAAAATGTGTTATCTTAAAAAATAGCTGCAAGGCTAAAAATCCCATTATCTCTTCCAAGTGTAAGATAATGATTCAAAGGAATGAAGCAAACTTGACTTGACTGAAGAGGTGCCTCTTAATATTAGTAACAGTGGTCATTACTTACCTCTCTGACCTGTGATGAAACAGAATTGTATAAAAGTGAGGCCGGTATTTGATGCATCTGTGAAAGAAAAATCTGCTCCTTTTCCTGTACCCCAAATCTCGTTTTTATTCCGCCTCTCTTCTTACAATTTGAAGGACGTGAGCATGGAATTTTAGAAGGTATTGAGAAAGCATTCTTATTAACAAGTGTCTTAACCCTTTAACCGGTTTGCCACTACGCCGTACGTGCATCGATTTATCGAATTTTGATGGTTGTAAACAAAAAATAAATCATTCATAACAATTATAATTCAATAGTAAATTGACTTCGAATACGTAGATAAGCCAAGTATTCCATGGATTTCCATTTGAATCAAAATAAGTAAATATTCCCAAAATAGAAGGTGTCATCTTATTAGATAGTAAGGAAAATAATAATAAGGGGATAAAATGTGACAGGAACAACTCGCGTTTTTTGCTATTGACCGAAAACGAACATTTAAAAGTTTATCCTCATATCAGGTTGGTTTTCTGGTAAATCCATTTTTATTGGGAACTGTTCTGGAGACTCATTTTGATTGAATCTTTTTTAAAAAAGTGCAGTACAACAAAAAAGGTATTAAACAATGGAGCGAAGCTTTTTTCTTCTTCTCTGCATTGTGTTTGGTGGTATGATAAGGAGGGAGAACTTAAAAATTGTTTCATGGACCCAGAGATGCTATAACGAGTGTTCAACTTAAGGGTCTTGCGTTATCTTAGAGGTGAGGAAATATCTAATTCTTCAGTTTTACGTTTATTATGGAATAAAAGTAAGAATTGTTTTCAATTAAATCTTGAATTTTTGAAAAAATGCCGCAAATTAAAATCACTAAAAGAGAAATGTTGCCAGTTGCTCATAAAATTTCTATCCCATTGGATTTGCCTGCTTTGTCTTATAGTGTTTAAAATTGCATGAGAATTATCAGGGGATACTGAAAGCATTGCAAGATAATTTGTTAAATCGTATAATGATTTACCATCTACCGCGTAAAATGAAAGAAGCTTGATGTGTTTTTGTCAATCCCATGAATGAATATGAGAGTTGTAAGATGGAACCTATACCAACAAGCTGTATTGAAAATATATATCAGAGGCTAGTAATACATCATATCCCCTATCTAAAGAATGCCGTGTTAATCAATTGCTTTTAAATGGTAGGCGAGTCCAAACTGATTGCATGGAAATAAATATTCTTGACCAATCTCCAAAATATCCTTTCCAGAGAAGGCATTTCTGGAACAATGAACTACAGTGATAGTAAATCGTATAATGAATTTATCCCTTAGAGCTGAGTTCTGTTGATAAACTCAGTGAAAAAATAACAACACTAAAACCTCAACCTAGGCATACTATTGTTCCAAACCGTGATGTGTCTCAGAAAATCTAGACAACACTGGATATAGAACTTTGTGTACCAGTAAAAGCAAAGGTTATCCGATGCAGCCGTTAAGTAGTGTTTGCAAATGAGTGAGCTGATGGATTTCTAATAACTCTAACCTTCTTTTATTTTCCGTGCTGTCTTTTTGTATTGTAGGTAAAGTTTCTTTCAATTGATACAGAGAGTGGGAGAACGTTGTGTGCTAATGTATTATGTATTCTTTAGTTGAGATATAATTTAAAATTTCGTCTGACGATAAAATTAGTGAATTAAGTTTTGATAAAGTATGTATTTGATAGAATAATTTATTCGAAAAATGAAAGTTTTTGTTATTCTTTAGAGAGAACCTGCAATTATTTGTTTCATTTCTATTTTATATCATGAGGATGCTACAAGTACAGTACTTTATAAGCTCAGGACTATTGTTAATCAATAGTCCAGAACTGTTATGAAATTTTCAATTGATAATACTCCCTCCTCCATGAAAATTTGATTCTCATTATAAAAAGTAAAAGAGCCGACTTTCTGGCACAGAGGTAGCGCATCTTCCTCGTGTTCTGGGAATCCCGGTTCGGGCATGGTTGTTTTTCTGTGTGCTATCTGTGAGATGTGTGACTGTGCCCCCCCCCCTGTAAAAAGGGGTTGTGCAAGAAATGTGGTGAGTGTGTAGCTAAGTCGGCCCTAGTTGGCGCTGCTTCAAAAACAAGATACGCTCTTTTCGGCTTAAATCTACTGCTGTATCAGCGGGGGCTTGTCCATGGCAAGTACCATTAGTAACAACGACAAAAGTAAAAGAAGGTTTAGAATGGTATTTTTACCATTAATAATGGTCGTTCTAGATAGAGATAAAAAAAAAGTGATAAAGAGCCGTTGCATTAATCAGAATTTGACTTTTTCATTGATGCCATAAACTTCATCGTATCTTCTTTTCTGAACTTAGTCTACTGGATCTTTAAAAACCACAAAATATTTATTGACCATCCCAGTTATTGATTGTCTTCTCATTTTTATTCATCTCTATCTAACGCCACCATTTTACACGCTAAAATAGTGACTGGAGGGAAAATGAGTGCCTAGCTATTGTTTTTCATATTATTCTAGAGTGATTATTATTTCACGTTATTCTATTTTTCAGTACTGTGTAATGCTTACATTAAATTATGTTCCTTTTAATTGTATACTCGATACGGGATCATGCACCGACAAAGTTTTTTTAATAATCAGCCAGTTTATCTATGTGCTTTGCTAAATATCCTTATTTTAATTTAGCTCTTCATTGAAGACTATTTTTGGGTCAGCAATGCATATACACATCTTTATACATGCAATTTAATAGCTCTTATCAAAAATTTGTATTGATTTTATCATTAAATTTAAACAAAAGTTTAAAAAGAAAACTCATTTTATTCAGAATTCTTTTCTTTAAACAGTTTCGCATCATTTTAATGTTTTACAAAAGCTTATCCGTAATAAATAATTTTTAATGAATTATAATTTATTCATATGCGCTCATTGTATTTGTTGGTTATTTATTCTCTGAATAACGTATATATGTTTATTGTTATTTTCTTGTATTTACCATATTTAATGAAATATATGTTTTTCCAAGTATGCTCAATATAGTTAATTTATGAATAATGTTTTTTTTTATTGCAGCACATATATCATATTAGAGTTCTGCCCATATGAGCTTTCAAAAGTTACAGATGATGAGCTAGCAAAGCTTGAGATTAACCAAGCACACGTACGTTTATTTTCTAATAGTATCAATAAATATCCTTGATTATAATTTTAGTACAGACCAAATATTGGTTTTCCACATTTTAGAATATTTATTAAGGATGCTTTGACTCATATGTGTGTGCCATAATGAAATATTTAATATTTGAATGATAAAAAATACTGAATAACATTTTTTTTAATCAATACTTGAGACATATTTTAGCTTAAGCTAATATTCATGCTTGAACATTTATCTTTCATTGTTTAAAGAAATCAGAATTGTTTGTTTACTGTATTTCAATAATTAATGTATGTAGTTAATACATTTATTGAATGCAGATAATTTTAACATCTTAAAGAGAATATTATTTTTTATATGTACCTACTAAATATGAAACAGTAGTAGATCTGATTATTCTCTCAACAAGAAAATTCTTCGTGTGTTTAGAGCTATTAAATACAATCCTTCTCTTTAATTATTAGTGAAATTTCACTTCATGCAGGCAAAAATTAAAAAGGGAAATGTAATATTTACTTGTATTAAAAGTCCTATTGTTTTAAAAGTTTGTATTAATTAAATGATATTTAGTAAAACTTTTATATTCAATCTTTTAATTTTATAATAAAAAAATATAAAATATGCACTGGATGCAGGCTCCTGATTTGCATCCAATATAAAATTTGTATTCAACTTTTATGAAAATAAAGGCGGCATATATAACGAATTGAAGATTTATCAATATAAAATTTGATTCATTCTCGGTGGCAGTACGGGAATTTTTTTAAACTTGTAACTTGTAGTGGATGACATTTGACGTTAATACAGTTTTTTTCAAATATTAATTCATTATTTTTTTTAATTAATTAATTAAAAAATAACTTTCTTGCCAAAAATATTCGTTTTCCTGCCGCCAAATAAGTTTGGTGCGTGGTTCAACATGCGCCACCAAATTTACTCTAAATTAAATTATTAATACATTTCTAAATTAGAAAGAATGCCAGCCGTATAAATAAGATAAATAAAGTTTAATTAAGCGTTAAATATAAATGATACAATTACTATATACATCGATCCGAGCGAGACAGAGGTTAGGAGTCGGCCGGTGAAAAAATGAAGTGCGTCATTCGTTGAACGAAGTTCATCTTCGCTGGTTTGATTTATCATCATTGCCAGTTGGCGAAACAAACAGTCATTGCTCGCCTGTTTGGCCGCCGCACACTCCCTCCGCAGTGTCATTGAAAATGAACGTAACGCCTTGGAGGCCGGACAAGTCGTCCTGTCCGAGTTCTCTGGATTTCTGGAGAAGATTTGTAGTCAGCAGCTGTTAGCGATGGATTCTGAAACTCTGGGGTGATCGGCATGAAGGCTGGTTTTAGTCGGTCAATGGATATTGTGCGCCTTTCTTGTTTGATCAGCAAGTCGAACGTTTTTTCTCTCCTCCGGAGAACTTTGAAGGGTCCATCGTAGGGAGCTTGCAGGGGTTTCCGGACTGCATCGTAACGGATGAAGACATGGGTGCATGTACTGAGTTGAGGATGCACAAAAATAGCTTTCTTTGCATGGCTGGAAGTCGGAACTGGCCGCAGTGTTTCAAAATGAGCCTTTAGGTCCTCTACAAATTGTTTCGGCGATGAGTCTGCAGGCGATGGGTTGAAAAACTTTCCAGGTAGTCGTAGGGGTTTTCCGTACACCAGCTCAGCAGATGTGGAACCGAGATCCTCCTTGAACGCTGACCGGAATCCCAGGAGAAACTTGGGTAGTGCCGATGACCACTGGTCTGTGTCATAAGCTTTCAGGGCTGCTTTGAAGGGACGATGGAATTCTTCTACCAGACCATTGGCTTGTGGATGGTACGGAGAAGTCCTGATTCTTTTGATGCCCAAGAACTTTGACAGAGAAGAAAAGAGGTTGCTCTCGAACTGTCTGCCTTGGTCCGTTGTGACGATAGTCGGACATCCGAATCGTGCTATCCATTCAGTAAAAAACTTCCTTGCTACAGTGTCCGATGTCATATCTGTTATAGGCACTGCTTCCGGCCATCTCGTAAACCTGTCTACGATGGTTAAACAATAATAGTTTCCTTGGGACGGAGGTAGTGGACCTATAAGATCGATATGTATGTGATTGAACCTCTGTGACTGGTCTGAAAATTTCCCTAATGGAGATTTAATATGTCTGTGAACTTTGGATTTTTGGCAAGGAATACATTGTCTAGCCCAATTATTGCAATCTTTACGAATGGAAGGCCAAATAAATCTGGAGCAAATTAATTTTGATGTGCCCCGAATACCCGGATGAGCTAGATTATGGAGAGCCGAAAAAACTTTCTGTCGAAATGGCTGCGAAATAAACGGTCTAGCTGTGCCAGTAGATACCTCGCAATGAATTGGAGTCTCACATTCAGGAAAAATGATTTTCTTAAATTGCAACACTTTAAAGTTATCTATTAAAGTTTTTAGCTCCGGGTCATTTTCTTGGGCTAGAGCGATTTCTGTATAGTCAATGGGACTAGGAAAAGATATTGCCGCTATTCTCGATAGAGCATCTGCGACAATATTTTTTGAACCCTTTATATGCAAAATATCTGTGGTGAATTGTGAGATAAAATCCAACTGACGAGATTGTCTGGGAGAGTATTTATATGCGCGCTGACGAAAAGCGTATGTTAACGGTTTGTGATCGGTATACACGGAAAAAGTTCGTGCTTCGAGCATATGTCTGAAATGTTTTATTGCTGCGTATATCGCCAATAATTCCCTGTCGTACGCGCTATAGTTTTGCTCTGTTTGCGACAGTTTTCGAGAATAAAAGGCAAGAGGTTGTAGATCGTCGTCTACAATTTGCGAGAGTGAACCACCTATAGCAAAATCCGATGCGTCGACTTGTAAAATCAACTGAGCATCTGGTTTAGGGTGAGACAGTAGGGCTGCGTTAGCGATTAATTTTTTACAGCTTTCAAATTCTCTCTCTGCGTCAGTCGATCAGTCGAGTTTCGATTTGTCATTTTTCTTCGCGCCTCTCAAATAAGAAGTTAAAAATACCCGATGTTGAGCGATGTTAGGCAAAAAGCGACGAAAGAAATTCAAGAATCCTAAAAATCTCTGAAGATCTTTAATGTTTCTGGCCGTGGATATTTAAGGATAGGTTCGACTTTATCGGGAAGGAGTTTAGTTCCTTGGCTACTTATTAAGTGTCCTAAGAACGGAATTTCTGAAACACCGAATATGCATTTCGAAACGTTTATGGTTAGTCCATATGCGTTTAATCTCTCAAGTACGATTCGTAAATGAGCTTTATGCTCCTCTTGACTGGAACTAAATATTAAAATATCATCTAAATAAACATAGCAAAATGCAATATCACCCAGGATTTCATTCATGAATCTCTGAAAGGTTTGTGCCGCCCCACATAGTCCAAAATTTAAAAATGGGAACTCAAACATTCCAAATGGTGTACAAACGGCGGTTTTTTGTACATGATCCGGGTGCACTGGTATATGAAAATAAGCGCGGACTATATCAAGTTTCGAAAAAATGTTTTTTCCGTGAAGCGCATTGGAAAAATCTTGGATATGGGGTATTGGGTAACGGTCCGGTACCGTACAGGCATTCAATCTCCTGTAGTCACCCACAGGACGTATGCTGCCTGAGCTTTTGGACACGACATGAAGGGGAGAAGACCAAGGTGATTTAGATGGTCTACATATGCCTTGGTTCATCATAAATTCGAATTCTTTTTTTACTGTTTCATAGAGTTTTGGATTTAATCTCCTCGGTTTATTATGAATCGGCGGACCGGTGGTTTCAATAAAATGGACCGTATTATGTTTAACGGGTTTTACCCCAAACGTTAATTTTGTTAATTCTGGGAATTCTGCCAAAATTTTATGATATGCTGATTCACCAGAAATAAGTTTCAGAGAAACATAATCTGTTGATTTTGAAATTATTCCGGGTTGAGTAAATTTAGTAACATTATCAATAAGTTTGCGCCGTTTGAGGTCTATTAATAGGCCAAAAGTTTGTAAAAAATCCACTCCTATTATGGGAACAGGCACATTAGCAATTAAAAATTTCCACGGGAAATTTCGTCTAAGCCCTAAGTCCACATTTAATAATTTTGATCCATAAGTGTAAATTTTGGAGTTGTTAGCTGCAAAAAGTTGCAGAGAATCAGGTTTTAGATTTTTTTGGTTTTTGTTCAGCGGTATGCACGAAACATCAGAACCGGAATCTATCAAAAATTTTAAATGGGACCTCTTATCAAAAACATGCAAACGATACGATTGCGCGGCTGCCGTCGATGTGGGGCGCTCGACAGCCGCTATTGAGAGTTTTCCTGATCCACATTAGTTGGGTAAGAACACGGCGATCGGCACTTCAGCGCCTTTTCTCCGAAGCACGAATGATAATAGCAATATT
This sequence comes from Argiope argentata, assembly GCA_026289955.1. Lineage (NCBI taxonomy): Eukaryota > Metazoa > Arthropoda > Arachnida > Araneae > Araneidae > Argiope > Argiope argentata. Next base: position 7,376,373 of record JAOUZG010015275.1, on the reverse strand, counting down.
TTCTCCCACGATCACCGGAGCGCTCGCGGGAAAAACTGCGCTGTCTATTTTTTCGCGGAAATGGCCCTCTGCTTCTCTCGCGGGAAAGCCGTTGTACATGTTTGCTTAAAGCGGCGATTTCGTTTCGGAGCGCAGTAAAATCATCGAGAGTGGAAGCTTTCCGCATGGCAGTATTTTCCGCGCCTCGGCTGACGGCAAAGACGCTGCTGTCTGTTGCGGAGATACGGACCTCGGCTATCTTGTCAGCCATGTTGGCTAAATTGTCCAGGGATTCAGAACTTATTGACAAAATTGCTTGCATCTCTGACGGTAGTCTTTGCAGCCTTAAGGTTTTTAGGAAATCGTCTTTTATACTTGTGCCCCCACCGAGTTCGCGCATCTTTCGGAGTAACTGCAATGGTTTATCGGTACCTAAATGCAATTCAGAAAGCAGTCGACGAATTTGTTCATTCTCCGAAGCAGAAAATTCAGCTGTAAGTCGAGCCTTCAACGCATCATATTTCTCGGTGTCGGAGGGTGCGAGTAAAATATAGGCAACCGCTGATAGAGTTTCCGGATCGATAGCCGCAATCAAATGATTGTATTTCGTAAGGTCGTTAGTAATTTTTGCTAAAGCGAAATTGCTCTCTACTTGTATGAACCATAATTTTATATTATTCCTCCACAGCGGCGGTATTTTTACCGAAAGGTGGGACACCTGCGACTCTATTGGAACGCCAGCATTAGCAGTTTCGTTTTCTGTATTAGGCATTTTTGGTTATTCGATATGGGAAAACTGATAATTTCTGCAATAATTATGTATATTAAGAGTTAGGAATATTTAAAAATGCATATTTTAAAAAGAATTAATCTTAATAAACATAGTAGCAAAACGAAAGTAATAAGAAACTAAATACTTCGAATACGGAAAATAACACAAAAATGATATTGAATATAAATAAGATTTCTTAGACAAAATAGCGGGGAAATAAAATACTGACCAATCACAGAGAAATGAAAAGACAATTCGAACACATACCTGGTCCTTTAGGCACCACCTCTCGGTACATTAATCCAAAATAATCCATAATGGGGAAAATGTACGAAAAAATAACTTAAGAGCTCAATCACTTAAATTTGATTTGAACATATTCTAGAAATTTTAAGGCTGGACTTCGCAAATTTTAGAAGAGTAAAAACGATATTAACGGGTCACCAGTTTGGTGCGTGGTTTAACATACGCCACCAAATTTACTCTAAATTAAATTATTAATACATTTCTAAATTAGAAAGAATGCCAGCCGTATAAATAAGATAAATAAAGTTTAATTAAGCGTTAAATATAAATGATACAATTACTATATACATCGATCCGAGCGAGACAGAGGTTAGGAGTCGGCTGGTGAAAAAATGAAGTGCGTCATTCGTTGAACGAAGTTCATCTTCGCTGGTTTGATTTATCATCATTGCCAGTTGGCGAAACAGTCATTGCTCGCCTGTTTGGCCGCCGCATAAGTAACGAATTCAGTTCCCCTCCACGTCAATGAGGTTAGGCTTAACATGTTTTCGGTCGATTATTTTAAACAATTCAATTTATTTTCACAATGCTTGATTCATTTAAAATTAAAATTTGTTAATTAATCGATTTTCCGATTCGTTTTGAATTACTTTCGAATTAAAATAATACAGAATATAGAAAATTGGAAATTTCTTATCTGTATCGCGTACCCCAACTTATGTAGAAAAATCCCGCATTTTGCGTTGCTACAATGGCTTTAAATCCTCAGTTGGCGTTGAAAATTCATTACTAGTATAATTTTTTAATCAATTATTTATAGAAATTATAATCATTAGGGTGAGATAGTCTAGTTGGTATGGCGTTGGATTCCCATCCCTTGGGCTGCAATTTCGAACACCATGTATAGAAAGAAGAGTGGAAAATTGCCATGAAATTTGCTTTCTATTTTGTCACTTAGTATTGAGACTCTGTCATATTTCTATACATATTTATATTAATTGTAATTATTTGATAAAGAGTAAATAAAAAAAATTCTTTGCTAGCCTAAGTAGGAATTGATTTTGAAAAATTGTTTTTTTTTATTTTACTTGCTAATTTGCAATTCTTTCTTCGCAAAAAAAAAAAAAAAAAAAGTGAAATCATAAATAAGGAAGAAGCTGTATTTTCATAATTCTCATATTAAAGGAAAACTAAAGAATTTGAGTTCAAGAGGAATGAAAAGCAATTTTGTCTACATTTTAAATTTGGGCTTGCAACTATTTGTTTTGGATGTTTTAAAAGAACCAGTCTCTTTGAAATTTATGGAAAGTCTGATTTTTGGAACTAAATAAACATTATGATTACATTTTTTTTAATTGAGCTTTCTGACGCTTATTTATTTCTATTTTTTTATATTCGGTTATTTATATTCGCAATTGATTTTTAAGTGCTTATATGCATCGTAAAACTTTACAATAGAAAGGTTATAAATTATATTTTTTTCATGTATCTAAATTATGTTCCATTAGGATTTTCATGTTTGATGATTCAATAGGAAAGGCTAAACCATGTCAATTTACACTGCTCAAAACAATGAAAGGATGTTGCGGTTGTGGATTGATCTTTCACCTGGAGAATTGTTTGAATGATTGATACATTATAGACTGACTCAACAGGTTTTATGAGATTAAAATGGTTTTTGTTTGGCTGAAAAAATAAGTTTTATTGCTTATATGGGTACAAAAGGGGGGAAAACATAATTTGTGCATAAGAGAAAAACAAATAAAAATGTTGCTTCCTTGAAAGAAAATCGTTTTTAGAATGGGGTATGGTTTCCCCGAAAGGCCAGCTACGTTGAATACCTTTGAGGCATCGAGTCAATAGGGCTATTAATGAGAGGCTGCAGTATTCTGCCCCACTTCTCCCAAAAAGCTCTTTCCACTTCTAGGATAGTTTGTAGGGGGGGAGGCTTCCGGCAATTCGTCTGCCTACAATAACTCAAACATGCTCGATTGATGTCCGGAGAGCCCGATGACCAATCCATTCGTATGATTCCTTTCTCTAAAAAGAAATAATTCATCACGTTCACACGATGGGACCTGCAATTGACGTCCATTAACATGAAGTCATCTCCAATTGCTGCAACGTAAGGGACTGCAAAAGGTCCCAGAATCTCATTTCTATATCGACAACAGGTCAGAGCTATATTTCGAAAGATATGGAGATTGGTGCGCCCATCATTGGACCATACCAGCATAGACAATCACTCTCCCACCACCAAATCTAACACTTTCGTGCAAGAACGAACGATTTTTTCTAATGCTACTTTCTCTCCAGATGAAAATACACTTATTATCAGGATGAATAGAAAAACGGGACTTGTCAGAGAAAAGAATATTGCACAATTCATTTCTCCTCCAGTTCATAAGCTTTGTTGCCTACTCCCAGCTGGCACGGCGGTTCCTTGCTGTTGACGTAACAGACACCATTGGTCGGCGAGCATACAGATCTACAGCGTAGAGGCGGTTTCAGACAGATCGTGTCTAAACTGTGGCAGTAGTAGCTGAGCGAAGGTGTTGTTGAAGAAGGATGGCGATCGTATTTCGTGTGTCCGAGCCATTAGCGTTAAATAACGGTCTTCACTGAGCGTTGATGGACGTATATGCCCTTGCCCTAATCTTTGGGCAACATTTTCAGCCTGAAAAAAAAAGTTTCAGATTCTGGAAACCATTGTTTGTAAAACGTCAATGGCTTCTGCTGTTTCGACTTGTGTTTGACCCCCCTTCTAACCGGCTAACAACTCTAAGTTTCTGATTCGGTTAAATGATTACGTTGAGACATCGCACACATCGAAATAACACGCTAATTGAATTTCGATCGTTTTTTTCGTGCTTTGTCTTACACTTAGTGGAAAGCCAAATAAAATGTGCTGCCTGGAAAGCGTCGTCGTTAATTTCAAATTCAAAATTTGCTTACTGCAAAGTTTGAAAATAAGAAAAATTTGCATTTGTAACTCTCTTTCATTTCATGGGAAAAAAACAACCTTTGGTTATACCGTTATTTTTTACAAGACTTAAATATCCTTTAATTGTTTTGAGCCGTGTTTATCGTGTGAGATGTTCCATTTGAAAACTAAGCCAAAATTATTCTTATATAAGTACTATTGTTCATTGTAGTAGTGCTTTATGCTTGGCTTGGATCTAATTAGAGATTAAACAATTTCTGCTAAAAGGAAGTAATGTTTGCTCAGCTGCATATTTTTTATTTAAAATTAAATGTGGGTAGAGATATATGTACGAAACATTATTAAAGTAGATACTTCTAATATTTCAGATTAAATGCATCATGTATCAGCTGTTTTACGGATTAAAATATCTTCATGAAAACTTCATTTTGCACAGGTATGATGGATATATTTTTTTCCTTTTAGAAAAATTTAATTTACAATATTTATAAAAGAAAGGGCACACATACATATATATATTTATTATTCTTTTTTTTTCAGGGACTTGAATGTAAATAACATTCTTTTTACTGAAAATGGAATTCTAAGGATTGGTAAGTTTACCATAATAATAATAAATAAGTTTCAGCTAGTGAATTTTTAACAAATTAATTATTTTATTGATGCGTTTTGCAGTTTATATATTTCAATTCTCTTGATTTGGCTGTATCAAGCATCGGCCCTCGGTTACTTGAAATAAATTGCTCATTTTATATGTTATTATTTAAGTTATCAGTGAAAATTTTGTTTCCTGAAAAAATTCTCTTTATTTTCCATTGTGTTAAATATCTACAAAATTCTTTCCCTATGAATTAAATAACTATATTAATGAAATTCCTTGTAAGTTTAGGGTATAGGTAATTAAAAAAAAACAAACAACTCTCACCCAATTGAGTTTTTACTAGTTCTTGAAATATTACAAATTAAATATGAACTAAACTTGTAATATGAACTAAACTTGACATATTTCTGATTTTTGTGTCAAACAATTTTTTCAACTATAAAAATGTCTTTTTGAAGGGTTTTTTTTTTTTTTTTTTTTTTTTTTTTTTTTTTTTTGCAGTAGCATATAGAGATGAAAAAATAAAATATTTAATGCGAATATAAGATATTGAAAAACAAAAAAATATCGATATAGTCTAAAATTATTCGAAAAACTGTTATTTAAATAAATGAATTTTCTTTAAATTTTGGTCTTGTTTAGATCTAAAATATAAAAATTATGTCAGATAAATCAGGTGGATCCATAGTTTCAATAAACTAGTATTGCTTCATGTTGAAGCAATTGTTATAGAGCAATGAGTGCTAATGCCTGTTTTTAATACACCAAAAAATATGGGATCTTTTTATCTATGGTATGATAAAAGAGAATGAAAGTACTACAGGAAGTAGAAGATTCTTTATTATTAAGCATTAAAAAAAAGTGACTATCCATGTCTATTATAAATAGATTTGTAGCTAGTGAAGGTCGCTGTACGAACCTGCGACGTTTGGGCCTGTAGCCGAGTATCATACCGATCGAGCAAAAGGGACACTTCAGCTCGAAGGTTACTATCTGGATTATAAGGCTAACGCTACAGTACTCCCCTACCAGTGAGTCGGACGAGAGACGAACAATTTTGAAAGCGCCAAGCGTATGGCGAGCATGCGAGCTCGTTGGTGCGTCTTTTTGCGGCTTTGGTGCGTTGAGTTAGCGACGGCTTTGTTGGCTGGTAGATAGCGCCATGAGTGTAGCAGAAAGTTGCGTTGTCAAGGTCACCAATGTAGCTATTGAAGGTCGCGGTATGAACCTGCGACGTTTGGGCCTATAGCCGAGTATCATACCGATCGAGCAAAAGGAACCCTTCAGCTCGAAGGTTATTATCTGGCTTATAAGTCTGACGCTACAGATTGCTCCCATCTATGCATAGATATTCAACGGTCCTTGAAAACTATTCGGATTTTATTTTGCTGAACTTGAAACCATGAGTAAGTGCATAATTTTTCTCTGGGTCTTTGAAAAATAGACGAAATCTATATATAATTATAGATCAATCAAGAAAATGTGTATTATTAATTATGTATCAAATATTTAAAATTTGAAAATGTCTATAATTAATTTGTTTCCAGCTGGATTTGGAAATTGCCGACCCACAACTAAAGACGACTTGACTCCAAATCCTGTGTGTAGAGGGTAAGTGAGTAATAACTGTACATCGAGTTAAACTATTTTATACTTCTAATCCATGATTAATTATTGAAAGGTATTTTATGAATAATTGTATCAATATATTCTTAATTTTTTACACTCAAATTGGGATTCTTGCTCACTATTCAAGGCTGTGCATCATTTTGACGTTTTATTTATTTATTTTTTCGGTTTTGGTTGTTAAAAGCACCTTGAGAATTGTAAAAAAATGTAGATTAACTTTAGAAATTCAACTTAAAACAATTATGTATTTTTATTTTTTAGAGCGATAAACAAATCGTTGTATCAGGTGAATAGTTATGCATTGAATTACTTTTAGGAATGCAAAGATTAATATTTTTTAATGATAAGATGCTTAGTTTTTCATATTATAATCATAAACTGAAAAGAAAACTATAGCTAAGTAACGGTATTCCCGAAATTTATTTCTATTCCATGTCATTGTTTATTTATTTTTATATGCATTTACCATTTCTTTCTTTTGAATATATTTTTCTGAAGCACTGTTTCTTGATTGACATTATAATATATATGTAATAATACAGCTCTAGTTCTTTTTATGTGATTTGCTACTTTTTAAATAGGCTCAAATATCCCTGTGTGTGTGTGTGTGTGTGTGTGTGTGTGTGTGTGTGTGTGTGTGT
>JAOUZG010015275.1:7340177-7369551 GCA_026289955.1 Argiope argentata | reverse complement strand
TGTGTGTGTGTGTGTGTGTGTGTGTGTGTGTGTGTGTGTGTGTGTGTTCTATAAATTCAAATGGAAAGAATCACAAAACTTTCATTATTTGTTCAAATTCAGTATGAAAATTATTTGTAGTTGATGGTTTTTGTTTTCTTTTTAGTGAATAGATAAAATAGTTTTTCCTATTTTAGCAGTTTCAGCTTTTGGCTTTTAAATCTTGAAATTTTTGAATCTATGCCTATAAAAAAAAGTCGAAACTGGGCTATTTATTACTTGAATACTTATGATGATGATGATGTACTTGGTTAGGTAGAGAAATATTATATGTGGCAAACTTCTATTCCATGTCATTGTTTATTTATATTTATATGCATCAAAATATTTTTTTATATTTCAAAAGTCTTCTTGACCCAGAATATAAACAGACATGCTGCAGAGTCTTCAGGAAGAATCTCATATAATCAGAAACAAAATATTTCACTTTAAAAATGTGATAATACTACACACGAGTGAGAATGGTCAAAATCTTTTAAAGCATTGAGTTTTTCTCATTAGAATTTTTTTTTGGAATGTATTTTGCCTTTGTATTGCATTCATATATAAGAAATTAATGCATACAGCAAAAAGACATAAAACAGAATTTATTAAGAAATTATAGAATCAGAAATCATTAAGAATTTATTTTAAATTTATTAAGAAAATATTTGATTAAATTAATCTAATAGTCTAAGTTAAAATCGTGTTATTATTTTTTAATAAGAAAATTAATATCATTTTTCCCGAGTCGAAAAATTCGTTCTGTGCAATCTAATTGTGAACTATATCTCATAAAACCTTGAAATAAAGAAAGAAAAAAAACCTTAGATGTTTTTTCTTCGTTGCACGTTATGTGCAAAATTATAATAAATTTTGATAATAGCTTTGTCATGGAGCAAGTTATTAATTTTGTCCTGTTTTCATACTTTATTCTGTAATTCATTACTTTCATACTGTATTTAATTAATTTGTAAGTGCAGTAAGTCAGGAATTTAAAAGTACGATTTTGTTCACTGTTTTTAGAGACGACTGAGTTTGACCATATATACAAAAATATTATTCAAATGTATGGTTCATTTCAATACATGTATTTGTTTAATTTCAGATACAGTGCACCAGAATTGCTATTTGGAGCTACTAACTACACAACAGCTATTGATATATGGTATTATTTGCTTTAGTTATTTACTACTTGCTAATCTATGTTGTATGAAATTAGGGTGTAATGCTTAGAATATTTTTGTGTTGGAATTTTGTCTGTTTTATGGGGAAAAAATATTAGCTCTAATGGTATAATAGATTTTGAAATATGAAGTTGATAATTCACTAGTTCATAATCAAATATATGGAGTTGGCTGAATATTTGGCATGGAACTTATGTTGATCTGATGACGGAAATGATTTTGTTTTATATTTTTCTCAATATCATATGTAAATTAAGTGCTAGTTTTATTTTTATATACAGATATTGTATACTGTTTTAAAACTTGCCTGCATTATTGATTTTCTTTGTCATCCCCTAGCTAGAAAGACAGTAAGAAATGATTAAAATTTGTAAAATCTCAGAAACACACCTACTTCATATCCTCAGAGTTACCTACTATTTTCGCATTAAAAAAAGGACTATTAAAATATACTCAATAAAAAAAGCATTTCTAAAATCATTATAAAACAATTTTTATAAACACAGTTTTATTAACACGCTGAAAAATTCGAATTATTTTTATTGTGCTTATTTTCAACTTTCTGATCTGATTTAAAGGAAGCCTACAGAAACTGTCACATCACTCAATAAGTCTCCGGTTTGACCAAGAGAAACAATTATTATTTTAGAAAGTTGACTTTATTGATCAATATATACTCCTTCAAGAGTGATACATTCATTCTTACGCTCCTCTAACTTTTTATTCATTTTTTGTAGAAGGGTTTCTTCTTGCTTTCTAAATAGACCTCAGTTTCCGCAATCAGTTGAGCCAAATTTCTTTCCCAGGATCATCTCTTTGGTATCTTAAAAGAGAGAGAGAGAGAGAGAGTACAGTAGGCGATGAAGCAATTCGAAGCATGATTCATTAAACATCTTTTGCACCAACTTTTGTGCGACACGGGGCATCTTGGTGATACAAAATTTTTTTTCTTTAGTATGCGAGTTTGTTTTATTTTATTTCCGATTTCTACACTCAGTCGATCCAATAACAACATGTAATATTCGTTATTGATAGTTTTACCTTTCTGAAGATAGTCGATGAACAAACTGCCATGCGCGTCCCAAAATACGGATGCCGTAATCTTATCAACTGGCTTTTGAGTTTTTAGTTGTTTTGGATGACTTTCTCTGGTTACTATCCATTCAGCTAATGATCGTTTTGATCCAAGTATATTGTAGTGGATCCATGTTTCATTCATTGTCATACACTGATGCAAGAAGCAAGAACAAACAGATTTCTGAATAGCCGATGTGTTGTTTTTGGTCCGGTGCAAGCAAATGCATCATCCGCTACATTTTGATATCTTTTAGATGTCAACTAACTCACACAACTTCACCTTACAGTCTTTCAAAACTATTTTGTGGACTTTTTTATCGGAATAATTACTGATTTAAGACGAACAGAGCACTCAGCAAGTCGTTTTTTGTACTACCACGTAAAATTCAGCATGCAAAACAATAATAGTTGATTTTCCTGGTGCAGGGTCTCCTTGACGTTTATCAAGCCACTTTGGGCTTCAACAGTATTTTTCCTTATCAAAAAACAATGTTTCATCAACACACAAAATTCTTTTTTATCCATTGTTTTGAAAATGAAGTTTGATACTATCCAAAAATCAAATGGGTCTCAACAGTATTGCCATAGACTAGATAGACAACAGTGTTAGACCGGGGGCTTATTGAGTGATGAGTTATATTATCAGCAGCTATTATGTTTATAATTTATAGAATTATCATAATCACTACTGTGACTTTCATGAGATTCAAGAAAGCTGTTTCCACGGATATTTACCAGTCTATTTTATCATCACTATATGATACAAATGTGGAATTTTATAGTTTTTTCTTCAAATTTCTCACATATCTATTTGCCCCTATTTATTTCTATTATGTCACTCATTAACCATTTAAATGATTATTTCAGGGGATGTGTGAAACACAAGTCTTCATTTTGTTTTTAAATACTTTGAACAAATCAGAATCAAATATCAGAGCAGCAAATCAAGAATAAAGACACAAATGAGTCAGTCACATACCTGTTTAGCTGGAGACAGCAGGAAGAGAAGTAAATTTATTTAGTGAGCAGTCATATATATAATATACATATTGAACTCATGGCGCCATCTATTGGCACATAGTATAATTAAAACTAACATTTTAACATAAATTTTGTATTGCCTACTTAACACCTAAATTGTTAGTTTGTTTCCATTTAAAAATTATGTATGAACATAATTTTACAACGAAAAAGTATCATTTAGTTACCTTCACTAAACTCTTGATACTAAAATAATAGATTAGTTAACCATGTGGTTTGATTTGATGGTGGTCAATTGTAAATTTATAAATAAGCTTGGATATATTATATGGAATAATTTGAAAATGAAATTTCTTATCAAATAAAAAATTGATTTCTTACGAATATTACTTAACCATTCTGTTGTATTTCAGGTCTGCTGGCTGCATTTTTGCAGAACTTCTATTAAAAAGACCTCTCTTCAAAAGCGATTCTGATAATAATATGATTTCGAAGTTAGTTGACTTGCTTGGAAGCCCAAATGAAACCCGATGGCCTGTAAGTTTTGTCTTTTAAATCCACTTAATGAAAAGAATCTTTTAATAGTCTTACATTTTCGTGTAATTATATAGTGTTTAAATATATATATATATATTAGAAAAGATTTGTAGATAAATGTATTTCAAGAAATTAATATGTAGCTAAAATAAAGTTTAATGATATGTCGCTATCATAATGATATGCATCCACAGAAGAATCCCTTTCAAATAACCTTTGCATCTTATTTGCTTTTATTCTATATATTTTTCAGCTGTATATTATTTTTTAATTCATCAGATTATGTATAATCTTACTAGGCTATATTGCTGTTATAAAATTTATATTTATAACATTTCCAGCAACAATGAGTTAATAAAATTAAACCATTAAAATCAAATTAATTAAAAATGCCTTTATAATCGATTAGATGTAACAAAAAATATTTAATATTTTTGAAATTGAGGTGTTTTAATCATTTCTACTCAAAAAATTATTTATTGAAATTGCATTATTTAAAGAATAAAAAATAATTTTCCTTTTTTTTTCTGTAAGGAGAATAGGAACTTTTAGCTGTAAATATCACATAAACTTCCTTTTAATTTAATGAATCAGATAAGAAATTTCAGCAAATGGGAATGAAAAGAAAGGCAATCATATATTTAATATTATTTTATTTTAGTTAAATTCTTTTTAACCTTATTAACAAGATGTAGACATGAAATCGTAGAAGCGATTAAATTATAGCTGTTGGTGCTTATGTACATGTAAATATTTTTAATGGAAATTTGTATATCACATATCATTATCTACCTCTGATCTTTACTTATATGTGGGATTTCCAATCAATATTGTTTTTAGTGATTTTCTTGTACTCTTAATCCTTTTTAGATGTTTTGGAAAAGTAAATAAAAGTTAAACGACATTTCTAATACTTCGGGGAAAGAATTAATTTATCATAATAGGGTTTTTTTTAACTTCACTTTATTGCAAAGTTACAGGCTGGGATATAAATGTTTCTAAATTTTTATGAAAATAACAAAATTTTATATCAACAGATTATGTACTACATATAAGTGTATACTTCTTCTATAATTTCATGGTTACAGTGTGTACAGGGCTTTCATTTTAAACCAGTAGTTAACTATAAGTAGTATGAAATTATTTAAATAAATTACAAAATCTTCTGCATGATGTTTCTGAAATTAAAAACATATTGTAACTTATAAGGCAGCTTATTTTGTTTGAAAAGATAGGTGAGATATATATGTCTTGGCTTTTTTTTATACAACGATTTTGTAATTTTGCTTCTCTTCTCAATAAATTTCATGAAAAGGAAAGTATAGATAGCTTTAATGGGTCAAAAGGAATGAAAAATCAATAGCTATTGGTCTTGGCAACAAAAAGAAATATCCAGAAAATTCGAAAATCATAGCGATAGCCCCGTTAGAACTTCGGAGAAAGTTCTTTAAGCTTCTTCAGCTTGTCATGGAAACTATAAAAGGTCAGGAGAAAGAATTAAACGTCTTACATTATGAGACGATAAGATTAGCAGATGAGCTGAAACGCGGAAGTAGCAGTACGAAATCTCTTACTACAAGTTCTCCCTGAATTCTTTGCATTTTTATGGTTGTTTATTGAAAGTTTGTACACAACATAAGCTCTAAAAAGGCTATTATAAGAAATAAATATGTTTCATATTGTATGAATGTTTGTATACTCATTTGTCCACCAAACTGTTTAAATGATCTCAACGATCATAGTCGCAGGGGCATGGAGAGGTGTTATGTATACTCATTTTGCTGTGTTTTAACCAGGATTACAAGTAATATGTATTTTAAAAAGCTGATTATAAAAAATGAATTTGTTTTATATCATTGTATTATCATCATTTCTGAAATGGATTGGTACTGAATATTGTTTATACAAATTTAACTGTATCTGCAAATTTTCATTATTCTTAAGTTTTTATTTCTTTATTTCTCTTTCATTATTCTTTTGACAAAAAATGTGTGCTTAACTGTATAACTTACTTAACCGAACTTATTTACTCAGTTTTTTTTATGCATTTGTTATTGCGGAGAGCCACATCTGAATTAACTGATCTTTTTAGTAAAATTTAGCTCTTCATAGTTGGAATAATGCTGAAAGCGGATATGATTATGAAATCTGTTCAAATTATAGATTATTCAAAACTGCAAAAGTGAATTACTTTAAAGTGTTAATGAGGTAGTCATGCTAAATGAAAATTATTTTAACTACTTTAGAGTAAGATGTTTTTCTGATGATTACCTGAATTTACTTATATTCAGAGTGTATACACAATTGAAGATCAAGTTAAGAAACTTTGATAGATGGTGAAGATAATGGGAATGCTGAAAAAAACTATTATATTTACTATATTTCCTAACATGTATTTAAAAGGCATCAAAATATTAGATTTCTCCGTATGTCTTCTTAATACTAGCGAAAAAAATATGATTATTATAAATTCAGAGTACAATAATTTATTCAAAACTCAAATTCCAGCACCCCCAAAATTAAATTACTAACTTTCATTTGAAGCAAGATTCAATATCAAGACCTGCCCGAAAAGAAAAATAAATTAAAAATTCATATTAGATTCATGACTTATTTTAATTTTTTTGTGTTACTACAAGTTAATTTATATTATCGTTGTATATCCATTAATGAAAATTATTGGATTTACTACGTTTTATATTCTACTATAAGAATTCAATGGGAGAAAAATATGCATGTATTATCATTAGTGAAGAGTTATGAAGTGCTATAAGTGTCGTTCGTTGATTTACAAATTATGAATAAATTGAGAAATTCTTTTTATATCTTGTTAAATATAAATAAAATACTAAAATAATCATTATACCGTATTAAACTATACATATTCCATTTTAGTGTAAGGCTAAAATGAGTAGTTTATAATATTTTGAACCAATATTTGATGCTATGTCATTTCTATAATGGTTCTTCAGATGCTCTAAGGAGGGTTTATCGTATAAAAGAATGTATTATATTGTGTTAATTAAAAATATTTTTTGACTTTTATCTATAATGTCTCTCCAATTTTTACACAGGGCTTTTCCCACCTGCCTCTTATGGAGAAATATGAACTTCGTGCTCAACCGTATGTAACATTTATTTTATTTTCATTCTCTTTAGCATTGATTTTAATAAACAGTATTAAAGCTACTGTAGATTATTCATTAAACAAAGTTTAAATTTGCATGAGGGAAAAAATATTTTTATAAGTTGTGAATTGTCAAATTCGCTTATACCTCTTGGGAAAGTAATCTTTAATTAAAATAGAATGAATTTTAACTTTTTAAATAAGCATTTTGAAATTAATTATGAAATTCATTGGGTTTTTTTTTTGAGATTTTACTTGTCAATTACTTTAAAAACAAAATTTCCTAAATTATGAAGATCCCTTCTTTAATATTTTAAATTGAAATCAGTATTATTTCAGAATGTAGACTTAACAAATAAAATGAGAAATTTCAAATATTCATATCTATTTTTTTCATAAGTGTTTATATGTTGCTGTGTGAATTTGAAACTAAAATACAACAGTTTTGATTGTTTTTCTCATTGTTATTATTTTAATCTATTTTAAACACAAATCTTGAAAAACAAATTGAACACCAGGAGTTGGAAGAAAAGAAAATTGAAAATAGTGGGGAAAACATTAAGATAGCTTTGTCAGTTTACTTCAGCAATCTTGAATTCACTCTTAAATTAATATATTTTTGTTGATAAAAAGGTAAATAATAATTTCCTTAAAAGTATAAGAAAGTAAAGCTCAGAAACACAGTGATTGATTGTGTAGTCTCTGATCTGGTATTCTTTTTTATTGAATTCATCAAAGATGTCATTTTATTCTCGAATTCTGAAGGTATAAGATTGAAAAAAAATAATGAATATAATTGAAAATAAATTTATAAAACCCCCTCTTTGCTTGATATTTCTTTAGTGTGAGCGGTAGAGACTGTGATCACATCCAATTTCAGTTCCAAATTTTTATTTACATGTTGATACGGGACACAGAACAAAGATAAAGCAAAAAATACGGAAGAAAAACAAAACTATCGCATCGTCTTTCGCCTCTTCAGTCTCACACCTACCTCTCTTCCCCTTTTTTCTCCTTTCGTGTTCGGCAAGAAGGGTTGCTATCAGAGATGAGCAGGATTGCCAAAGTTGACGGGCCTTGCAAAATAGACGGATTATTTCCTTTCTGACAAGAATACACCTGCACTTCCTTTTCATGATCACACTTTTCATTAACAAGATATATTAAGACTATTTCAGCTTTGGTATTAATTTACAAACCATTATTGAAACAGATATATGAGCTCTGCTTTGATAAATTAATTTGTAATTTTTTTAGCTTTGAAATTCCTTTTTGTGAACTCGTGTAGTCATCTCCCATTTTCATCCTCATTGCAGAGGATAACATATGGTTACAAACTTTAGCATTCCTGTAACTCTTTCAAATCTATTGCAAAAACCTAAAACAGCCTCTTTAAGTCTTTAAGAAATGAAAAATCAAAAGATGTAGATTATCTTTATAGGTTTAACATTGCACTTTTAATGTTTGATTAACCATATGTATCAATACATTTTATGATATTAGTTAATATTACTTTTATTTATAGATACAATAGGCTGACTTTCAAGTTCCAGGATCAACCCGCCACCTGCATTGCTCTGTTACACAAAATATTTCAGTATGATCCCAGCAGAAGGTACATTTCAATATATATCTTGTTTCCTAAATTTCCCTTTTCTATATAACCATTATATATGAAATTTATTTTACTTCTTTTTTGTAGAATTACAGCGGCGAAATGTCTGGTCAACTCTTACTTTGTTGACAGACCTACAGGTACTGCAACTTTTTTTCTTTTTTAAGATTTTCTAATAATTTTTGTTAATTGTACAGATGCTCCATGTCAGAACTCTATTGTAGTTAATGATCAGTATACTGTAATCATAAATAGTTATTTTAATGAGAGCTTAAAGTTCAAGGTGAGATTTATCCATTGTATGTAGTATATTAATTTTTATGAAATATTTAAGATGATCATTTATGTCCAATATGCCAAAATAGTTAATATGAGATGCATTGTGCTCCAAATCAAAATTTGTTTCAATCAATAGATACAATTCAGCATTGCAATTTGTTGGTTTTTAAATTGCTAATCCTATTCATAGTAATGGCAAATATGTCTGAAAAAGTAAATAAATAATTACTCATTTAATTTACTAATTAAATGAGGGGATTTTTAATGATTCCTGTATTTTTTATTTTATTTCAAATCTGAAATGTTAATATTAAGATACTTTTTATGTTCATTTATAATTTTTCGTATCTGCTTGGTTTAAGTGATTAATTAGTTTTTTCTTTATAATAGTATTTCAATGACAGGATAAAACAAATTTAACGGTAAATAATTCTATAGATTCCTTAAATTTTTCTATAGTTTAGTTATCTGCATAACAATTATTAAATCGAAAATTGAACTAAATAAATGATTTTTAGAAAAATGTAATGACAAGTAATTTAATAATTTTCAATTGTATTTCTATTAGCTGTAAACAAATTCTTAAAACATTTTGCTAATTTTATTTTTTTTATAGCTTGTAACCCGGAATCTCTTGTGGCTCTTTTGAAAAAACCAGATGAGATATAAGAAGAATATTGTAGATTAGAGGAAGAGTTATCGTTGAGAACAATATTTTCTCTCCTCATTCGGTGCCGTAACCACAACCACGACCTCCAGTGAGGAAAGAAAATATTTTAATGTATTGGAGATTTCGTTAATTTTTTTTCAAGAACTAAATATTGTTAACGATGTTATGTGCTCACTCGTCACCTCAGAATTTAAGGATAAATTTTATTTATAATTAAATGAAAAAGTTATTCATGCGAATGCATCAATGAATTTATGAGATTATGTCAATTCTGCTGCCAGATGGCAGTGGCACAACTTTACAGATTGGTTTAGATGAAAAACTTCTGAAAAAAGTTAAGTGTTACCAGAAAGTATGATTGAAAAAGGCGATAGTCGCGAAAGTGTTTCGTTAGAATCCTGCATTAGAGTATTATGGAAAAACATTACGTATAAAACGGTGATTCATAAGTTCTGAAGGGAGTGTATTTTTCTATCAAAAGTAGATTTTATTGTACTTGTAGTCGTACCACACAAAGTTTTGGTACATAAATTTTGTACGAGATTTAGTTATTTCAAAAGAAAATGCTCAAAGTTTACTGTCAAGACTTATAAGCATTTTGCAGGCATTTTTCTGAAAAAGAATCATTTTTATACTGAATAAATAATTCCTGATTTATCATGGTAGAGACTATTTATTGATTCTAGTAAGAGAGGCTTGAAAGTTGTTTCCAATTAGAAATTTTCGAATTACTAGGAACCATTAAAAATGTTTCATTTTTTTTCCTCATCAAAAGAAATATCAAAAATTTAAATAGTAAATTTGTGCAAATTTTAACTATGTTGTAGGTCAATATGGTGGCTTACAGAAGCGCTTTGTTTCCTATGTAAGTGAAATTTATAAAACAACATTGGATAGGAGAGAATAACCTCTAAGGGAGACATTTACACCCAGAATCTAAGAATGCTGTTTCAAATAGCACTTGCCATGAAGAAGCTAACTGATGCATCAGCGATTTTAAGCCAAAATAAGCATCTCTTTTTGAAGTAACACCTTTTTACAAGGAGGCACATTCACACACCTCACAGACAGTACACAGAACAACCGTGCTCTAACCCAGGATGCCCAAATCACAGGGAAGACGCGCTAACCCTATGCCATCTAAGAATGTGATTCAACTTAAGTGTGAAGCATCTCATTCTGGAGTGTGTGATTTTGAATCCGAGAATGATGAAAGAATTTGTTAAAGCTTTGAATAAAAATGGTGATTACTTTCAATATTTAATTGGTGTTTTTTATTTATTTATTTTTGCATTTATTAGAATGTAAAATCAAGGATGTATTCTTTGGTCCAGTATAAGAGGGTAATGGAAGAGGGAAAAAAAGAAACAGAAAAAGCAATTATTAGTTTCAAAGACATTTTTTTGAAATCATGTAATTACAAAGATCTTAATTATAAAATAATATTGGAAGAGTGCTACAAAATCTAAATGAGCTGGGTTGTAACATGAGCTTAAAAATACATTTTTTACTCTTCCTTCTTGAATATATATCTGAAAATCTTTTTACATCCAGTGAGGAACAGCATGAGAGATTTCATGAAAATATAAAATACATGGAAAGCTGAAGTCATGGACACTGATGTGTGAATTTTATAACTGTTAAAAGGAGACCTTGAATCAGTTTCAGAATCTAAAGAACATCAGTATTTTGTTGAAGAGAAAGAGCAATGGGTCTAATTTTCATAATCTAATTTTTTAAATATATTTCTAGCATTCTTATTATTTATTTTGTTCTTTCAAGTATGTTTATATACAAATTTATTAAAATAAGGAATATTTCGTAAATTGAATGTACATTTTTTTTAAAGGAGGCTTCTAATTTGAAATTTTTAGTTTCACAATAGTAAAAATTCCTTATATCATACAGAGAAATGGAAAATATCTTTGAAATCAGCATAAAAAATATCAATGAATTTACATAAATTTATGTTAACTGCAGACAAAAAAATTTGTTTGTATGTTTAAGTAACTTGAATCCAAAAAAATAAATTTTGATTATGTAATTAGGGAATCTGCGTCTTAAGCCGTTAGAAAACAGATTTTTCTATTCTATAATAAATTATATGAATAATTTGTCTTTGAGCATTTTAAATTAATAGAATTATATATTTTTATATTGTTTTGTTTGATACCAAACAACTTGGATATCATATTTTGTTGGTAACCTGAATTAAAAGTAGTATATAAGAGAATCAAGGGCTCATTTGAGGTTATTTGTTAATTCAGTTAGGTTATAAAATAATTTTAATTGTTCAGATTCAGCAATGACAGAAAAATGTTCTTATGTTATATAGAAACAGTTAAAAGAGGGGAACAGTAAGAGTTATTATCGCTTGTTGACACTGAAACCTGTAGTTACGAGCTTGGTTAAGAATTGGAGCCAATGAAAGTGTCATCTAAGCAAGTAAAATTCAGAAGAAAAAAAAAAGAGATAAGCCATTGAGCTTAGAAACTCTGTAAGACCAGATGGTGTTTTATAGCAGAAATTGTGTGTTGGTGTAATTATATGTATTTATAAAAATAATTGTTCTTATTTATTGTTCCTGTTGTTCATTGATGTATATCTTTCATACCTAATTTCATGTATTTATTCAGTGTCGTGTGCATTTGAAATTAAAGTTAATTAAAATTAATTTTCCGATTATTAGTTTTTCCATATTTGGTGTAAATAAAAAAAAATCCCAAATTAATAATTTTCTCTTTTTTTAAAGTTTTATTTGGCTAAAGAAAAATATGAATGTAATAACATTAAAGTGTGATTTGAAAAAAAAATGTGAATGCTTAATACAAAAATATTTGATTTTAAAATGTAATATATACTTTCCAAAATAAGTGTTTTTATTTAATGTACCTGTTTTTTTTTATCGATGTATATCTTTCATATCATTTTTATTTATTTGGTATATTCATTCATTGTCATGTGTATTTTATGTAAAATGTACTTTTAAAATGAAAGTTAACTAAAATTAACTTTCTATTATTGTAAAGTGTTTGGTGTAAATAAAGAAAATTCACAAAATAGCGATTTCTCCGTTATTTATTTCTTTATTCATTATACTGAAATATATGAAGAATGATTTGAAAAAAAAATGTGCATGATGATACAAATTTATTTTATTTTGAAATATCTTTGTTTTTTTTTATCTAATTTTCTTTATTTGTTTTATTTTGAGATTTCAACTCAGGAAAATCAGCATGAGCAAATACACCGATTAGAAGAACAAATAATGATATTTTATTTTAAAAATCATAAGTTAGTACCTTTGTATTATGAGCATATAGATAATTTTAAAATGCTTAAGATGCATTCTGTAGAAACACCACTAAATATGAATTTTTACAAGTTTATTGGAAAAGAGAATGATGTTAAGCACTCTAATTTTAATTTCTATTTTCAAACATAAATCAATCTTAGCTAGTCATCCTGAAAATAGACAAATATGTATCCTGAATACTAAATAAAACGATAGTCGAAGATTTTATAACTAATCAATATAATATTTTAATGAAATATAACAAATTTTAATGTTCCATTGTGAATAATTTATCCATGGTGCAGATTGAGTTGACACAAAATAAATGTTTTAGTAAATTTTCTTTAAATATATATTTTACAATATATATTTTTCGGCAACAAATGTACGTTTCTTTAAAAATTGTTTCTGAATGAAACTGCTATATAAATTAGAAAAAAGTATGTTGAAAAGTTGTATTGTTATATTGAAATTCCACAATTTAATCCAATATTTCTTTTTTAAATGTATTCTCTTCAATTGCAGGAATTTTTTTTTTATTACGAATATAGTAATCACTCTTTTTACCTCACAATAATGTATGGTAATGTGATTTCCATTCATATAAAATAACTGTGAGATTTTTTTTCCAGAATTGGTCAAATATCTTAGATTTCTTAAATTATAAAGTTGCTAAGTATTGTTTACAAGAATCAATGCAGTTTTTATCACGAAAATACTTTTAAAATATATTAATTATTTTTTCGTTAAGGATTTAGTCATTTATTAATTTGAAATTTGTTCAAAATAGGCATTCAATTAAATATACATCACATGACATTACTTAATATCCGAACACATTTGTATAAATGCTATAATAATAAAAAAGAAAAACTATTACAAAATTATGAATTCCCATTTTTTACTAAAATTATTTAAAGCGCTATAAATATCAATTAAAATTTATTTATAAAAATTCTTCGTTGTTTAAAGGGGTTGGTAACCAGCTTCTTTTTTTTCACTTATGGTTTTGCAAGTGTTAAGAAAACAATAAATTTTATGTTTTTATTTCTACAACTTCAGATGTCTCTCTACTATACAGCTTGCGCTCACAAAATGTTTGGCATAATTATTTTGTTTTTGGTCTGTCTAACTATACATAAAACGAATATAAGATTTTTCTTTCGTTTATACTAGTGTCGGTGTGTGTGGATTGCACTTTGCTCGAACTCCCAATCTTATGGTTAGTAGCCGAGTAACATACCGGTCAAATCAAAAGTCGACTTCGACTCGAGCGATATTATCTGGCTTATATAGCATTCACCACATACTCTCCCACCAGTGAGTCAGTGTATTAGAGGAGCGATACCAATGTGAGGTTTTGTTGGTGATGTTAACAACTGACGTATTTAACGCGCACCTTGGTTTTTGAATTGCCGATAGAGGGCGCCACGACAGTTGAACAAAGCTAAGTACGAAGGTCGCGCTTATCCAAGGTCAGTCACCGGGTTACCATTGTCGATGGTTAGCGGAGAGCGCAAGGCCCGAACTCCGAATCTTAAGGTTAGTAGCCGAGTAATATACCGATCAAACCAAAAGTTGACTTCGACTCGCTGGATATTATCTGGCTTATATAGCATTCACCAAACTAGGAAAATTTTTTACAGATAAAATCCAAGTCAATACTGTTTTTTTAAAGCAATCTAGCAAATAGAGGGGGAGGGGATTGATAAAACTGTAAAGAATTACCAGCCCTGACGTAATGTACCAGGTTGAACTGCTGGTCCAAACGTGACGAATATCATCTTGTCCTCTGATCGACGCAAAATTATCCTTGTTGGGCGGTTCATATGGCTGCCTCTCATACAGAAATTTGAGGCATAATCAGCAATGAACTCTGAGAGAAATTCATTATAATGTTTCAGACATCAAGAAAACGAGATTTTGCTTATAGTTTCGTTTAATTTCTAAGTTTTCAGTTCTAGAACGGTTGCTTTTATTGGTGCGGTGTAGAATTTATTACTTTGGATGTGGAATTACTTTTTAGAGGTGCTCATCTAGTTTATTTATATGTTTCAGATTGTAAATGTTAAGGATATTGTGGTTTTTAAGTATGGTCTTGAAGCCTTTTTTCGTTAAATTTCCATTTTATCATATTTTTTTTCAGGTAGGGGTTTTTAAAGTTAAAAAAAATACTGAGGTGTGAATTAGGATTGTATTTTTGAAAAGATTTTTTTTCAAAACTGCAGGCTCAAGTTGAACCTCTTTTTCTTATTACTTTGAATAGATATAAAACTTCATTTTTTCTCTGTTTTCCTACTTTTTGAATAACTAAAAAGAAATTCTTTGTAAGATATTTTTTAATACTTTCAAAGTATAAGGAGTACCCACTTTGAATGATTCTTACCTAAACTTAAAAAACCTTCAGTAAAGTCTCAAAACGCAAATTAATTAAAGAGAATCATTTATTATATATTGACAACAGATAACTAGTTATCCCTTTTTTTAACATCATTTGGGCTTATCTGTACACTGTAAGCCTGTGAATTAATCGAATATTTCTTTTTTGAAATTATTGTAAATGGTTAGTGTTCATTAAACTTTCATTAGGAATGCGTTATTTTACTAATTCTATGGGCTTTTGAGAGTGGATAACGATAATTTTAACAAAATAGTCACACACAAGTTGTTATCGTGATATAATATGATGGAATTTTAAGGCACAAGAATCATATCTGGCGGTACAGCATCTAATTTGACAGATTTTTTATGTTAGATAGTTTGTAAAGCTTAGATGAAAAGAAAGCTTATATTAATTTAAAATAATATATAATTATTAGTTATGTTAATTTAAAATAAGTGTAGTGAAATTTTATTAAAATCGAATCATCGAATGTAATTAGAATGTCCGAATCTTTAATTTTGAATTTTCATAAGAAAATTCAATCAGAAAAGTAAAAAGATTATATCTACTTCTAATGATTAATGAAAAAATATATTATACTGGCTTAATGCAACTGAGATGGAGACACGCAGTAATAAGCCAACATTTTTCATTCTGAATCTATTTAAACATATTGTTTCAAAAATGTCCTTAGTCCTTATTTAAATTACAGTTCTTTCTTCCAGACTATTTGAATTATAGTTCTTTCTTTCAGACTATTTGAATTACAGTTCTTTCTTCCTTCTGATGAAAGCTTTCTTTATATCGACAAGCAGAATTATTCGATTAAATTTAACTTTTCTCATGATAACTAGAGGTGCATAAGAGTCAGAGGGTTTGCTCAAAAAGAGACATCATACATTTTTGAAGAATATTGTAATCTCTAAGCTGTTCAACATGTAGAATGAAAGTTAAAAAGCTGAATTTATGAAATTTGATGCCCATTTTTAAAGCTAATTGTGTTGCCTGTATTTGTCTGTCCATGTCTATCTGTCTGTCAGTTAATATATACAGGGGAGATATTTGGACACAAAGTTCTCAAATTTGACCCAAATATACTTTGGAAAGAGAAAATGCATTCTTTTTTTGTTTCAATTTATATAGAGAGTTCAAATGATTGAAACATATATGAAATTTCTAGAGGAGAATGAAAGGACAAATAATTTCAAAAAATATATATTTATAAAATATTTTTTACTTCTGCTTAGAATTCCGAAAACCCTCTTTTCAATTATATAAATTTAGTTTTCATGCAATTTTACTACAGTTTTAACAAATTTTTATAAGTTATTTTAGATTTGATTTGCAATAATAGTTTTCGTAGTTGAAAAGTAATTCAAATCTCTTTCACCATTTTATCAAATGTTTAAATAGACATTCGTTTCTTCTGCAGTAAAAGATCATTACATTCCGGCCAATTTTTTAAATTAAGAATTTTACTTTCTTTTTAAGTTATGAAAACGTAGTAAGTGATTTTATCACCTTCAAATATAAGATTTCCTTTCGCTCTCTTTGTATAATTTTTAGAAAATATTAGTTTTGAATTTAATTTTCCATAAAATATTTACTAAATGTTCTTACATTATATAGGAAGTATTCATAATTTCAAAAGCTAAAAATTATTTTAACACATCATTTTATAAGAAATGGTAATATACTTTATTTTAAGAATTAAAATATATGTAGCTGTTAATTTATAGTATTCATCTATGTGATATAACTAGATTAAATATAAAATATCTAATGCTACTATTGAAATAATCCTTAGAATTATGCTTAACTTTAATGGTTAAAAATAATTATTTATAAAGAAAATTTATTCTTTTACGTTTAAATTTTTTTTGTTGATATTTTACATTTTATGTATGCTACCAGCAGCATATTAGACGCTTCAGATACCCTCCTCCCAGATAAGGAATTTTGTTTTTCTTATTTTTAAAATTATTATGTAAGTTTTAATTATTTATTCAGTTTAGTTTCAGTCAAGGAAGTTTCTTATTTTTCTGAATGAGCAAAAATAGATATATCACAATATTATAAACAAATTATTTAAATAGTATTTCAAATCTTCTGAATTCTTGAATTAGAGAATGAGAAAAACATTCCATAACCAGACATCGAATTAGATATACCGCTCAAAATTTTATATTTTTATTTATAGAAAATTCAGCTGAAAAAACAATTAATATTTTGAGGAGATTAATAAACGTTTGGTATAGAAATATGATAAAACGACTGAGAAGAGTCAGGAATAAATTTCTTTAAAAAAATATCTAGTGTTGGAATGAAGTACGAACAATAAAAACTGTGTTTTGATGAAAGACGACACAGATATAATAATTAAATATTAATCCGATACTATTATCGACTCTCGCAGCTGTAATTTGTTTATTAATGTGTTTAGAAAGTTTTAAAAATTTTCAGTTCTAATTAAAAGCATGCTGTTTGATGTATACAATATGTTTCAAAAGACAATCTGTATAGTTTGTCTGTGTATTTCAAAAGACAATCTGACAGAGGTATACAATCTATTTTTATAGACTCTCTATTTGTTATGGTAAAATATAAGTTTTTGCGAAACAAAAACGCATGCAAGCACCAATTATCAATGTGTTTATTTAATCCATATATCCAAATTCAACAAAATATTTAGAAAAAATTAACAATTTTTATTTCAGTTATATAATAAAATGGAAATATTAAATCTGTCAAAAGTTTATAGAATATATACATTTCAGCATAAGGTGCTCGATGCAATGTTCTTAATAGTTTAAATACTCCTTTTTCAGTATGATATCATATGCATGTTTTTCTATCGACATGATTAAAGCTTGTTATATCTCTGGTTCCAAATTGTACAGTGCACTTTTAATGACTGTCTTCAGGGCACTCGCAGAATAAAATTGTCCTCTATTCTCATATACATTCCGAAACAAAATGCCTCACACAATATTAGTCGGGTTTAGAGCAGGGATAATTTGTAACCATTCTAGAACAGTAACACTTTTTTGCCGACTTTCTGGCACAGAGGTTATTTCGCTTCTGTGAGCTATCTGTGAGATATGTGAATGCCCCCCCCCCCTGTAAAAAGGGACTGTGCAAGCAAATGTGTGATAGAGCTAAGTCGGACCTCTATCTATTTCTAGGTGTTCTGGTCCTTGTGACTAACAGAGGCTGAAATATTTCCCCGTCCAATCATGGACCTGCTCTAGCACTGCTGGCTAATGGGGGCATGCAATAAAAACAACAACATTTTTCGAGTTTAAATAACTTTTCGTAGAATTGGAGGACTGGGTGAGAGCATTATCATGCCAATGCTCCCCATTTTGTCATGCTATATTTTCTAAAAATGGCATAAATGATTTTATAGTATTTCTATGCATTTAGGAGAATTTTTTTGGTAAAGCTAAAGGGTAATACTAACTTGGCCGTTGAAAGTGAAAGACGCCCGCGCCGTCACAGACTACCTCCACTTTGTCTTCTGAAAAAGTGGAGGCGGCTGTGCCAATATTTTAGTTTTCCGTCATAAATCAGCATTCCCATATAAATCATATCAATATTTTATATTCCCACCATAAATAATAATTTCCACATAAATCATGACAACATTTTATATTCCCATAAAGTTAATCGAGTTTTCATTTTTTATCATTGTATAAGGCAACCATCCATTTATCACCAAACGATATATGATTACGAGGCCATTATATCTTTCTAATATGAATATTTTTTTTGAGAACGGTAATTTGCAAGTCATTTTTATATGGATCCTATTACTAGAATCTAATTCGTCTATGAACAATGTTCTCGACCATTAACAACAGGGAAGTCCAAGTAATTTCGCAAACTGACATTTTCAAATTTCAAGCCATTCTTTGTATATGTCTGTAATTGCATATGTACGTCATACATGGTCTTTTCAAATGAGATTTTGTCTTATATGACATCTATATTATATAAGTTAATACAAGATAAATCATATTTTTAGAATGATTTAAAAGTTTCTAAATTTTCTTAATGGTCTGACCGAACAATTTCAAATTCAGAATTTTACTCACTTCTTCGTTATAGATTTGGGAAACTTTAGACATATTGAAGCGCAGAATAAACAATCTCTTTCTTTTTCTTACAACATATTTATTAGGCTCTGAATCGATATCTTGATTACCTATATTGTATTTTTACAGCATTGGATTTGTTTATAAACTTTGGGACAGAATTATTGTTATTCCACTGTATTAAGCCTTACATATCTATAGGATAAATTACATTGAAATAAATCATGTGCAACAAAAAAATACAGACAAAAAACAAATTTCTGTAACTTTTGGGACTAAGTGTAACTACTACACCGTTTACTAAATGCAAAATATCAGTGACTTCAAGTTTAAAGTCCTCATTAGTCAGGAATGATATCAAAATAAAGGTCAATGTAATTTTTTTTTCAGAATTCTTTTCTTGTTTTCAATTACTTACCTGTATTCTATCATAGCTGTTTATTATCTGGTCTAAAAACTAAATTGAGCAGTTGAAAATTATAGATGAATTCACGGTTCACTGATTAATAGTGATGGTCAGTAATGACGTTATCAAAATGAAAAACAAATGAGAAATTATTTTTGAATTTAGTATTATTTATATCTCGTTTTGAAGAAACACGAGAGTGTTTTCGTTGTGAAGCTTGCAATTTTAAAATATGATATGGTTCCTGAGAACAAGGATGGCACTTGAGTTGATGTACATGCAAACTGCGTCGATTTCTTATCTCATAACTTATAACGGCATCTACATTTATCTTTCTTAAATGTAAATGCCGTTTTACTCTCCTACCAGCTTTTGGTGGGAATAAACCTTAACGGTAATAATTGATTGTTTACTGATCTTTTTTGTTTTTTTAAGATGATACAGTTTTATAATAAACATGTCGTGAAAAATAATTTGAAATCTTTGTTGAAGCTTTAAATTTTTTTAAAACGTCAAAGATACCTTCTGTTGGAATGATTGGTTCAATTCCTTATTATCTGTATATTATAATTGAAGGCCATCCTTGTATTTGTGAATATTTTTCTTTCACTTTGGTCTTAGTCTACCCCACGACGACCCGCCTACTCAAAAGGGTATATGGTCTTGAAGGTCACAGAAGAAAGAAACATTATTTATTTTTGAAAGATTTACAATCATCGCTATAATATGGGTGGGGGTTAAGGTATTTATTATAGCTCATTTGACTAAAATAAAATGTTTAATTAAATAATAATCAAACCAATATCTGAATTCAAGAGGCTAATCTGAAAGTTGCATGGATAAAGCAGTAACAAACACAAAAATGTAAAAATAATATCACAAAGTCCAAAGGATGGAAGATAAGGTATATTATACAGCAATATCATACAGCGTAGAAACACCTTAAACACCCATTACACAAAATAAATAACACAAATACAAAGGGAAATACAAAGCAGGTTCTAGAATGACATAGAAATAAAAAAAAAGACTAGAAAAATAACTCGAGAATATGAGCAGAAACGTTCAACATTATTTAATAACAATAATTCTGCATTAAAAAAACAACTAGAAGCTGTGCAATAATAACTACATAAATAAAGCATCAATTAAAATAAGAATACAAACAACTCAGGGCACAGATCATCGTCCCAACCTCTTTTGAAATTCTCCACTAATATCTCTCGAAATATTTTTGGAAAAATCTTTCCCATCATCCTCTGTGAACCCTCATGTATTTATTTCATCTGTAAAATATGCTGACTGATCATCATAAAGTTTTTCGTTTTCAAATCTATTATTTGTCACCTCTTAGAACTCCTAAACATCTGCTCATTTGAAGTTAAATTTATCCACGGGGATTTTATGTATTCTATATAGACACATCTTTCATATATACATTAATGGTGAAATATACAGCAAGTTTGAGAAATTTCGTGTGTTTTCAAGAATAAGGTTCCCCAAAGTAATATGTTTTTCATTTGAAATTTTTATGTCAATGCGTTAAATTAGTATAAAGGCAAGATATAATTAAGTTACTGAAC
Organism: Argiope argentata; assembly: GCA_026289955.1. Taxonomy (NCBI): domain Eukaryota; kingdom Metazoa; phylum Arthropoda; class Arachnida; order Araneae; family Araneidae; genus Argiope; species Argiope argentata. The sequence goes on along the minus strand of JAOUZG010015275.1, from coordinate 7,348,296 downwards.
AAACAAATTATTTAATTTCAAAAAGAATAAATTATTAACAAAATGCACAGGTTTTCAGTATCGAAATGTATTTTGGTTTCCCAGAATAAAATGAAGAAAAGAAAGAAGATCTTTTGATCAGAAAAGTTAACAATAGAATTCAAGTTAGCTGATATTTGATTGGGTCACCTCTGACTTCGATCACTACAGGACTCTACTAGGCATGGAATCCACAAGGTTTTGCAACATTTTTTATGGTATTTTATGGTACCAAACTTTAATTATTGTGTCCTGAGGTTCTCGTTTTGTTCTGGAATTATTCTCAGTTCCTTTCTTTCCCATTATACTCTACAAGTTCTCAGTGGGGTTGACAAGTTTCCTGGCTATGCGAGAGCATTAATACCATTTTTTGTAAATGCATCCTTCACTTAAAACAAAAATGTTTCGATGTAGATGTCAGAATTAAACTGAAAGGAAATTTGAAATTAGTTTTAAAGTTTTTGTCTTAACTTTTTCGATGCATAGCAACGTGCTAGATCTTGCTGAAATATCCTTTTTACCTTGGAACATGTCATAAGCACTACTAAGCAATTGATCCTTCGGCACACCAACATAAGTGTTACTATTCATAGCTCTCTTTACAAAATGAAATCATTCAGTTGGTTTAAAGGACATTCATCCTTACACAATTACGTTTTCTGAGTGCATTGATGCATGAACCAGACATTCTCACCTCATGCTCTCTTTTACGCCAAACGTGGCCTGGCTTGTCAAACAAAGAAAAAAAAAGCGATTTCCGTAGCTGAATATAACTTGGATCCATTTCGAAATACTCCAAATTTCGTACACCTTGGCCTACTCCAATCGTTTTTTCCACATTGTTTATTTAGGTACTTGTGCCCGGTAACCAGCTTCATAGAGCCTCTTAAAAACTATTCTGGGACTGCCAATGGCAGACTTAGGCTCACTCCATTCTCTTGCAAGCGTAGAACTCGAAAATCTATTTTTGGTATAATCCTGTCAATATCGCATCAGCACGTTTAGGAGATAAGATCGAAGGACCACTTCTAGGGGGTTTATCGACAGTTCCTTCGGCTTTGAACCTCTTTATGAAATGAGAAACAGTTGACTCACTGCAATCACATCGATGAAAAATCATGACATTCGAAATATTTTCTCAATGTATTAAAATAACAGCCTGGTGCTTCTCACGAGTTAATTCCCACATTTTGAAAAGAAATTAACTGTTTAAATTGAAAAGCAATGCACTTTGACAACGCAACAAACGAATTGAAATCCTTCGCACCGGAGAGATTTTATAATAAACTATCAGGATGACACAATAGTTGGAGTCGATTACTTCCCAATGGATAACGTAATAGCTGGAAGCTTCTCCACCCCATTTATACTATAAAATATCACTTTAAATTTTTTTTTAAAAAATGACTTGGGGGTCATTTTTGAAAAAACGTGAAAAATCTCTAATTTTCAATGCTCTTTACCAATAGTGTATATGTAACAAATTGTAAATATTTCACTTTATTTATTTCTTGTTTGTTTTATGTATGTGTTCAATTGATGATTTTGTAATATTATTTTCAATATCTTAATTTAAATCGTCCACCCATAGCCTAAGAATTATTTGTTTTTGCTTTGATTTAGCTTGTGCTGTATGGCAACACCTAGTTGAAATAAGTGTAGTTTGTTTTGTTTTAAATTTGTTTTTGTTCCGCTAATAAAGACCTGTGAAACTTTGGATACTAGGGGACAAAGGCCATAGCAGCTATAAGTCCCAAGAATTAAAACCAATCAATCAATCAATTAAAGACCTGTGATATGGAACCAAGGATTTTGATTGAAATGAACAGTAATTAATACATTTTTTCGTGAATATATCACTCATCTGGGGGTCATTTGAGAGAATTGCTTTTGAAAAAGCGTCCGCAAAGATAATTTTTTATACCGTTAATTACAATAAAGGATTTATTGTATTTACGATATATTACGACATGTAATTTTTTATTATTAATTTCTTCCTTACTATATTTGAATCTCAGACCTAAACAATCGTTTACAGATTAAATTTTGTTAAATAGTTAATTGTTTATCACTCTCAATAATATAATCTTATGTAAAAATGTGACATTTGCAGAGTTTAAAATAAGACATTTATACACATTTTTATACATAAAACATCAAGGTACTATATTGTGAAAACATGTTATTTTGTAATAATTATAAACAGCTTCGTTTGGGATTGTCATAAACATCCTAAATTATATCTCTCTTTTCTAGTTGATAACAAAAATTCACACTTGCTTCTTCTATCATCCCAAACCATATGTTAAACAATCATTTGTCAAGATAAAAGTAATAGACAACCTCACTTACACTTCTTGTTCATCATTTTCCCCTTATCAATGAATCACCATATGAACTAAAAGCAGGCTCAATCACAAACAATTAGATATTAGTTATCTTTTAATTCTTTAGAATTTATCAGGGAACGATTTATTAATTGTTACATATAAATTCCGAGAATCAAACAGATATTACAAAAAGATTTTAATATCAAACAGAAATGGGAAAGAGATCACTTTAAAATGATGTTTATAGACTAATAATGTAAGTTGGTACATTTCTGATGCAAATTGCATGATGAAAAAAATCTCTCGAAAAGCAATATTTACCAGAGCATTAAACCTAAAGCTACCAAAATTCGCTTTAATTAATACTTGGATAATAGGGGCTTCCCAAGAGAGATTTTAAAAAAGATATTATTGGATTTTTAATTAAAAATTTTTAATAATGTTGTTCTTCAGTATTTTCAGACTATATAAAAGGAAAAAAAAACATATTTACACTATTTTTGATATTTAATTATAAATTTATTTTCTTGCAATTTTTAAAATTAATTTGTAAAAGTATTACTAACTTTATTTTAAAACCATATTTCAATTCTTTTCATTTCTGTGCTTATACATATGAAGGGTGGGACAGTAAATACATTTTTTATGTGCGCTCATTATCGATATTATATAATTAAAATAAAATAATTGAGTTTAATGAATTATGTTATGAGATTTAAAATTAGAAACTTGAATGCATATTATATATATTTTTGATTTAATATTCATATTGGCTAGTATAATAAACAGTATATTTCAGAAGTAGACTTGTGGTTTTCAGATTCTTATAGAATTCTTTTCTTAAGAATTTGGATATATCATAAAAAGTTAATCACAGATTAATTAAGCCTTATTCTCCCAATTAAAATATTTAATCAAAGAGTATTAGTAATTAATTAAAAAACTATTAATAATTACAAGGAATATCAAGACATTATTTTCTGGAGCTTTCAGATTTAATTCAAGATGCAAATTTTATTGGCAATATCCAAATTTTTTTAATGAAACTCTTTTTAGTGCAAATTTTAACTTGTCTGATTGTTTTTGATCTGCTGTGGGAGATATGCAGATCGTATTTAATATTATAACAAAGATAATGATATTCCCCATTTACCTGACCTGCATCAATGCACTATGACCTACTTAATCAAACTACAAATGAAAAACTTTTTGTTAGAAAATCTAGTGTTTTAAAATTTAATAGGTAATTTCCAGGTATATTTTGCCATTATTGAAACAATAGATCTGAGTTATAAATGGAGGGAACTAGTTGTTTGTTTCTTCTTGAAATAAACGACTCAAAACCTGTTGTACAATCTTTTTGCTTTCCTACACTGGGTTCGATCGGCATAACATTTCCTAAAAAAGTAGAAAAAAAAGTTGTTCCCTTAAAAGACTTTTAATACTTTATTATAGCAATGTATGAAAATAATTGTAAGTAAAACATTCTTATTACTCATTGCAATTTAGTACTTCACCTTATAGATTTCTAAAGTTATTTTCTTATCTCAGTAGTATTGCCAGCATTTCTTCAGGCTGAATGCAATTCCTCTTTTTGGTATTTTTGTACTTTATATCTTTTAACCGCTCATGTAATCCTTCAATGACATTCTGAAAAAATTGAAAAATCGGCTTCTAATCTTCATACGACATGTAAAAAGTTTACAACTTCTGTCTTTTTTCATTAATTGGATAAATCCAAATATGTTGATTTTTTTTCTTTTCCTCATAATTTGATGACAAATAAACACCCCCCTATAATTTGCTCTTTATTTAATTTAAATTACACTTAAAAGGTAAATAGTTTAAATAACATTGTTAAGGTTTTTTTTTCTTAATGAAGTTATTCTAGAGCCAGTATCAAAACTTTGTTCCTAGGGAAAAACATAAAAATATTCCAATGTTTAAGGAAAATGAAATTTTTTCTGTCAACATGAATTCTCTGTTAGATTCCTGAACTGTATTGTTAAATGCTGCATTTTCAAAAATGGTTTGAAATGTGTCTTTGGAATTCTGAAATGTAGATACCTCTGATTTTTAAGATAGTGTTATTGAACTAAGCATAATGGTAGATTATAACGTTCTTTCCTATGAAAGTTATTGCATTATTTATATGAAAAGTATGATGCTGGAAAAGACTATCACACCAGTAAAGAATATATTATAGATTTCTCACCCATTTCAACTAAATCATTGGTTTATTTTTTTATTATTTAATTAAATACTTTAATTAATTTGAAAGAGTGTAATTTATAAATGTACCACAGATTAACAAATGCTATGCCAATTTAGGTGGAGTTTTTGAGGTAAGTATTTTTTTGTTTTATATTATCAATAAGAAACTGCTGAAAGTTTTGTATTTATTTAGAGAAAAATATGACTTTAATAATTTATTGTTTTATTTATTTCTATGCCAGTATATGTTTTAAAGGGATACTTTTAAACGCTTATAGTCGTTTAATTGGTGCTATTATTTACACATATCTGGCAACTGTATTTATGAAGAAATATGGATAATATGAGTCTGATACACGTATCTCATGGATGAAAAATAAATATGTTTATTAAAATGCATAATTCATACATTTGCATAATTCAAATAACTTTTGTTAAACTCTATTGAAATAGCGTTTCAATTGTTTTTGAGTTTTCATATCATTCTGCAGAAAAACAAAAGAATTATTCAACATTTTTAAATACATGCATATTTAGCCTCGGTATCTATATCATTGAATTTCATTTTATGTTTTATTTGACTACCACATTATTAAATTAGTGTTAAATCAGTTATTATCAAACTGATGCTTATGAAGAAGTCAATTACTTATCCTGCTATAAGAATGTATTTCATTTCAAAGTTTATTTTATATAATTTTAAATAATGAAGTAAGATTTCTCTTTAAAAGAATTCTCAGATATAATGAAATATACAGGATAATTTATCATAAAAATATTTCTCTCTAAATACATCAGAACATTAGCTTTTCTTATTAGCATAATTGGAAATCATAGCTGTTACAAAATAAAAATATCCATAATTTTAAACATGCATTCCAATTAATTATAAAGGACATTTTTCACAAACATTTGTACTTTTAAATGAAGAAAAGCATTTTCTTAAAAATTTTTTCATGGAAAAATCCTACAATAAAAGGGCATTGTATTAAGGCTCATCAATAGAAAAAAAAATCTTATATAACTCATAATAACATTTCATAAGCAGATGCAATATAAAATTCTTAAGAAAGTAAATGCATGTTAAATTCATGTAACTTATAATTTCTTAATAACTTAAGGTGATAAACTAACCGAAATTCATGCCTGTAGCCATAATTAAATAACACATTTTATGAGTAAAAGACTTATTACCAAAACATAACAAATTCAGTCATCTGTATTTTTATAAAACGAGTAAAACTATATTAACATAAAATTTTTTTAAAAACATTTTAAGTGCTCACTGCAAAAATAACTTGATGTCATAATTAACTACTCATGCAAAGTATTTAGATCTCTTTCTCTCTCTTTTATTTTCAATTATACAGTCTTCAGTTTATTTCTAACTTAAACGAAGCTGACTAAACAAAACACAAAAGATAAGCAGTGGCATTCATATTATAGTGGTGTAATAGAGATGGCTTGTTGAGTAAGTATATGATGTAATTTTCATTGTAGTCAAGGCAGGCCTTTATTCAAGAATAAGCATACAAATATTTTGATTTTATTGAGAGTGTTTTGAAATTATTTGAATTTATTCAAAATTAATGTTTCATTTAGATTTACCTTACTATATTCCAATACAGCGTAACATATTATAAATTTCTAAAGTTTTGAATAAAATTTTTGTTACTGTAAGTTATTCCCTTCATCTAGATAAATAAAACAAACTGCTTTTTTACTTAACATATAAATCTCTGAAATGAGATTTAAAAATATAATTAACCTTTTTAATGCATGAAATAAAACTATATTTCAATTCCTATTTTATTGGTGACTTAAGTTTTTTGAGAAATAAATCATTCCTAAATTACAACATAATTGTAAATATACGTTAAATCGTTTTCATTTGCTAAAGTTATTTATCCCCTGATTAATGGTTTTTGAAAATAAGCTACATCTGTTAATGATTTTAAGTTGCAAATAGTTGTATTTTATTATGGTTTTTTTAAACATAGAACTTTTTAAATCCAATTTTCTAGTAGCAATTCATATAAGGCTACATTCAATTACATCAAAGTATTTAAATGTAATTTCCTTCTAATTTATCATAAGATAAGTTTTTTTAATACTACTTTTCTAGCTGTTAAGTTATATGATGATGAGTTTTCATGTCCATACTTTCTCAGTATGTTTCAATATATACATATATATATATGCATATATATAAAATTAAAGATTATCAATATTAGCTTGGTTGATTAAAAGTTAAGAATATTCATGATATTGCAGCCTATTATTAACACTCTGAATATAGGAAAGGAATAAACCTGTACTTAAAAAAAATATTACTACATTTTTTAATTAATAATTTAAATAGAAATCACATTTGTTAAAATAAAACATTACCATATATATATATATATATATATATATATATATATATATATAGTTATATATATATATATATATATGGGTGATTTTCAGATTTAATGCATTTTTGATGTCCGAATGTTTGTTTGTTTTTAAATCTTGAAAATAATGTTCCTGTGTTTTGCGAGTTTATTTTATACTGAAATACATACCTTAAGAGATAATTGTGTGTAATATTAAAAATATATTCCTTAAAAAATTTCAATACCATTTAAATGCCGTAGACGAAACAAAGAGTTTCCAAGTGAATGAAAGTGATGCTTCTTATGTTCCATATGAACTAATCAAATCCATAATACCTGCAGCTAAAAGGACACAGATTATACTATGAGTTCCCAAATGCATTAGATGTTTTTGGAAAGCGTTAAAAAATTATTATTTTTCACATAATTTTTTCCTGCTTGAATACCAAAATGTTACATTAATTTAATTAATAAATAGAAATTAGTTTTTAATTATTGCATTTTTGTTTGAAAATTATAATTTTTAGAACTAAAAACTTAAAAACTTAAACATTTATGTTTCTTAAAGTCAGGTCTGTTACTCAATGTCAGGTCTGTTACTTTGTGACAAAATATATATTTTTAAAATAAGGTTTTACATAGAATATCAAAAAAGGGGGTCATATGACAGATACATGAAACCTTTTAATGATATTATTTTAAATATACAGTATAACATAAATTTAAATAGTTTAAGAGAAAAAATAAAATATTAAAACAAAAATAAAGTAACAGAACTGACATTTACAATACAAAAAAAAAATATTTTTTTTTATTAAAAAATGTATAATATACTTTTACTTTAGACTAATTTCTTACAACAATAACAATTTAGATATTTAAAAAATTGTTATTCTGTATTGAAACTTTTAAAAAAATGTCCGATAACAGACCTGACTTTTTTTGTTTTTTTAGTGACTTTTAAATATCCTACAGGTCTGAATTCAAATTTAATTTTATTGCTGATCATAAAATCATCTACAGGACACATGTAGAAATTAATGTCAATCAACAAGAATAATTAATTTGAATTTTTATTTTAAAAAAAATTTAAACTTAAAAATTAAAAATGAGTCAAATTTGAAAATGACCCATATATATATATATATATATATATATATATATATATATATATATATA
>JAOUZG010015275.1:7318306-7340167 GCA_026289955.1 Argiope argentata | reverse complement strand
ATATATATATATATATATATATATATATATATATATATATATATATAATGATATTTTTAAACTTTTAATATTAATCCTAATTAATTTCCTAAGCCCTATCTTAATTTAGCCCATAGTAATATCATTCTAAAATATTTTCTTAATTCACGATTCATTTCACTCGCTTTAGTTAATTAATTCAAGAGAAGCTGTGTAAAATTGCTGAAACAGCTAAACGCCTGTTACTTTCTCACTCTCCGTGGGAGAGATGAAAATTGCTGACCAAAACAAAATACTTTTAAAAAGATCCCCGTGTTTCCCTTACCTCTTATATGTGAGAATTGGAAATCCCCACTGAAGTCCAAGTTTATAATCTCTATAAAAAATATTTATCCCTATCAAAGTCTTGGTATTTAAGACCAGGGATAATGATTTCCCGGCCCCTTTTTGTACACTTAGCTTTTCTGTCAGTTCTGTGTTGTGTCCTTCTGTGTTGTGCTCGTCGCTTTCGCTTGTAAATAATGCCTGCTCCCGTGATGGAATAAAAAGAACTAAAAATTCAATCTGTATTCTCCATGATTTCGTCCACGACTCTGCTATTTATTCTCACCAAATCATTTAAATGGGTTTTTCATTATATATATATATATATATATATATATATATATATATATATATATAAGAACTGCCATTTTCCAATTGAATAATATACTTATTACAACATAGCCAAACATGATTGTTGAATCAAGATCAATAAAGCATAGATTGTTGTGCCAGTTTTTTTGTTGATTAATTGAAATACAGAAAGAAAAATTAAATTTCCTTGTTTGGAAACAATTATGAACTAATGAACAAAAGGGGAATTAAACTGCATATATAGACTGTGGAAGACACAGGGAACAAAATTTCACACGCACACACAAACTGACAGTACAATATATGTATAAATGGAAAATGTTCCAGTTGACCCTTGGGATCCTAATGTCTTGGTTCCAATAGCACCAATATATATATATATATATATATATATGCCTTAAATAGAATTTGGCTTTATTATGTTTATTAGTTTTAGTTGTAAATGCCTCTAAATGGGCAATTCATATGGTCATTCTATATTTTCATTGTATAAATCTTTTGAAATTAAGTTGCAAGATTTTTTTTTCATGTTAAGGGGAATGAATATAATATTCTTATTGGTTTTACGGTGTAATATAAATAAAAATGAATCGATATACAGAATAATAATCAAAGAAAATAAATAATACAAAGAACTGTATTACTACACAATTTTTAGACTAAACTGTAATAAGTTCACATCATTACTAGCTAGTTTAAATTGATGAAAAATAAAATACACCAAGTATGAGCTTTATATAACTATAAAATGTACATAAATGTGTTCATGGTAGTTTCTTTAAGATTGCTGTTTAGTGTCACAAAATCATATTTGCAGTGTCTGCAAATAAAGTAATGCTGTCTTCTTCTTTCTCTTGTGATTAGTTATAATAGTCATTAATTTGAATATTATAACTATTCACAAGAGAAAGAAGAAGATAAGCTGAATAAACTTATGTAAAAATATATATATAAAAAGAATAGAAAGGAAATAATTTTTGTTCCATTTTTTAATTAGTATATATACAAAAATATGTTTTTTTCTATGAGCAGAAATATATTTCTATAATTTTATATTATTACTTGATAAAAAATTTAACGCAAAGCTGTAGGAAGCCTGAAAAGTCAAGGAAACAAAGTAAACATGAATGAAAATATCTTGGCTAAAACTTGCTTTAAATATTTATAAACCAGCTGATTTTTTTGAGATGTTTAAGAAAATCATACATTTGTTTTCATTTGGTTTCCTTGAAAATCATTAAGGAAACCAAGGCATGAATGGCTACTATGCATAGAACTTATAATGTACTCTCAGTTAAAAAAGGAACCATTAAGCATGCCTATATTTACCCTATATTATAGATATAGGATTATTATATTTATTCACATAAAATATAAGAATGTAACAGTGTTAAAGAATAAAATAAGAATATTTAAAGATTGGTATCCTTATAGGGCTTCACTTCGATAAATGCTTACTAAGCATTTTTTTTGAAAAGTTAGAATTAAAATAAAAATAGCAACTACAATAGGCTAATAACAAAGCAAAACATTTGTATATGAATATTTCACTGAGCAAGTTTTTAAATGGGAGTTTTTTGTTAACATTGACATTGCATAATATAAGATATCTTAGATGTAGAATGTTTTACTACATAACTTTCAAAAATTAAATAATAAAAAAAGCAAATTGCTCTGCAGGTAACTAAATTAACTGAATTACTAATATGAAAATTTTATATGTCTATTGAATTGTTACATTGTGCTATAATTTAGAATGTAAAATTTTTATGGAATTAATACTATCAAGAGTAATAAATAAAGACACATATAAAAGGAATAAACTACAAAAATGGTAAGCAAAATTGTATACTTTATAAAGAATAAGACAATAAATAGTATAAAAAATATTTTATGTAAAAAATGTGACTAACATAATTACAATCTGAGAATTAATGAAATGCAGAGAGATATAAGAAGGGATTATTTACCTAAGTACATTAAAAAATGTTATATCTTCTCACAAATCATAATCTATTGATTTTTATAATTTAAGTTAATAATTTTAAGTTCCCTAACAGTGTCTTAAATGCGTATGTATTTATAATACAAGAACAGAATACAATTATATTTATTTTTTTCAGTTTATGGTAGCATATGAAGACGAATTAAAACAAATAGAAATATTGAGCTTAGAAATTATAAATAAAAAGTAGACATAAGCTGTTGTGGGAGTGTGATGATTAATATATTCCTTAACAGAATATTTTTCTCTGCCAACAAAGACACTGTATTTATACAATCATCAAGTTTTTAAATGGGAGTTTTTTGTTATTGTTGTTGTCAAAAGCAGTAAATCATCTGTTTTTGAAGATGTATCAGTTGAAACAATAGTCAGGCAAAAAGTGCTTTTAAATAATTTCAAGATTCATTAATATCAAGAAATTTGCAGTAGGAGTAATAAAACGAAATAGGGAAAAACAAGTAAAAGCCACATGACGAAAATAAATATTCTGAAATTTTTCGTTTTAACTGAACAATGAACGCTAAGTCATTTTTCTCCAGCATTTGTTGATAATGAAATAATATACAAAGGAACACTAATAAATGCTGAAAAGGAATTAATATTATAAATGGAATCTGTATTAAATATACATTAATTAAGAAGAAGAATAACTGAAAAATGTGTTTTAAGCTAATATGTCAACACATCGTTTGGAAAAATATACCATTTATTTCCATCACCCACCGGGGAAAACGTTGGGATACAACTCAACATTTAAAAGAAAACACTTACCACTGGTTCCCATCTCACTCAAACATTCCTACCTGCAAAAAGTACAGTTGGTGATAAATACGCCCATCCCGTAAGGATAAATGTCGCAATTGAGAAGCCAGTCTTCAACTCCACTAGTGGATCTTTCCCATAGTGACTCCCTAGAAGAAAAGCTCAATTTGAAAATGTAGGCGGGGAAATGGAGATACCGAGAGAGGCTTGCTGTATTTGTTTGAAAGGCAAAACACACGATTGGAATAAACAGACGCGATTTTGATAAAGTTTTTTTTTAATGTCCTTGCTTTGAATTAGCTAGAGATGCAGATTTTTAGGTACTTTTCCTTTAGCCAGGCGGTAGTGAAAAATTGCCAAAGAAATTTGGCGGAAATCTACATTATTTGGCGATTTTTCGCAGCCGCCCAGCTAACGGGAAAATATCTACTTTATATAAAAAAATTTTTGAAAAAATTGCTTGTTTTTCATAATATGTATCATTTAGCTTATTTCATGTTTTATGAATTTATGTTAATGTCTTTTGTATTTTAATTGTTATTCTAACTGCTGATAGAGAGTAAATGAGAAATTTTAAAATCTGTCATAGCATGTAGCTTGTTTGTGGGGGGGGGAGGGGCATATTTAAAATTCTGAATTTAAACCTTCTTTGAAATTTTATGTTTCATTTAAATCATACAAATGCTTATTTTTTATTCATGTTTTTTATTCACTATAAATACACTTCGATTTGGTTTATTTTATGTAGCTGATGCATCTATGCTGATACATATTACTTTTGAGTTGCTATATACTGAAAGAATTAAAAATTCTAAAACTATACGTAATCTAGCGTATAGTACTGAATAATTTCACTTATTATCTTAATCTTATACTACTAATTATCTTAAAATCTGATTCTTAATGAATTATACAGTTCATTATATTACACAATTCAACTGATGCTTTTGAAACAGTTAATTGCTGATCCTGCAATGGGAAGTTCAAACATAATTTGATGGTCTTTTTTCTTTTAACTTTAAATTGTTGTTCTAAATAAATTAATTAAAGAAAGAGAACATTATTAGGAATGAATTAAAATATGAAATTAATTGCCTCAATGATATTAAAGTTAATAATTACTATGTAATACAAATTTACATGATTTAATTATTAAAAATAATATATCTATTTGCTTATTGAAAAATATCTTATAAGATTTTAAATATGCCTATATTAAAAGAAACGTGGAAACCTAACAATTTGAAATGTTAGCATTTATAATTTATGTTCAAAAAATTACTCTTTTTCTTCTTTAATATTTTACTAAATTTATAGTATATATATAAACTGAAAGTTTAAAATTTGAAATGCTAATTTGGATTAATAAAAATATTATTAATTACTTTTATTTACCGACAAAATTTGTAAATCATATCTCAAGATAAAACTTTAAAATTCTAAAATATAAGAATTTGATGATTGTAAAATCAAGTGCATCTAAATAACCAATGTTAGCAAAAGACAAATAAATGCCAAAATCTATGATTTTGTTTGTCAAAGTTTAGCATAGAAATATATCCAGTAAAAAAATGTATGTTAAAATTTAAAATTTATTTATAAACTTTATTATTTATTAGCTGCCTTTGCTGGATGGCTGATTTGTCAGGATATTGTTTGTATTTAATTTCAATTATGTCCCAAATTTAATATTTCAAAGTTCTGTAAAGAGTCAACACACATTCATATTTATTATTATTATTATTATAGTAGAGATTAACCTTTAAAAAAGGGATCAAAAGTGATACATTTTGGGCTTCCATCTTTCCTGACATTAAAGTAATTTATTATCTAATTTAAAATAGAATATAAACCTATATATATTTAAAAAATATTTACTTAAAATCAAACAATAATTAGTTCCATATTTAGAAAGAACCAATTAAAAAATGAATTTTTATGATATTAGTGAATTTTTTATTTAAAAATCTAAACAATACCTTATTTAAAGATTTATATCAGCATATGTTTTGCTGCCTGAAGTGTAGAAGTAAGATTTCAAAAAAGAATAAGCTTCTTTTCTAATTATGTTAACTACTTTAGTTAAGTTAAAAATATACATCTAAAACATGAAAAATTAGTGTTTTTTAAATATTTATTTAATTGTTCAATGCCTATTGTTCATAAGTTTAAATAATAATAGTATTTGGATTCAAAATTTGGAGTTGGACACCTTAAAAAAGTGAAAGAATTTATAAATAAATATGAAAGCTGTAACTGAAGATGGATGAGGCTCAGATAATGTTTTCATGAGTTCACTTGGTCATAACTCTGTTCTCCATTTGTCACTTAATAGAACATACTAATTTATTTAACAATGAAAAAATATCCCTTTGGGATTTTAAATTTAAGTTCTATCAAAATGCTATATTTCCCAGAAAGGCATGTACTGTGAACAAATTATTAACTTCTTTTAAATGCATTATACAAAAATAAGCAAATATTAAAAATGGTATTCTTTATTAAAAAGATTCATTTTTTTTATTATTTGCTTATTTCTACATAATGTAATTAAATATATATGTGTAGCACTAATCTTATTAGTATGACATGAAATAAAAATGGGGAAATTTTTTTTATACATTCTAGCAAACAATGACTGAGTATACCAAATATTACTATGATTGTAGCTAGTAAATTCATTCAGTAGACAGTTATAACAGAGTCATACAACTGAGTTACTCAATTCTAAAATTGAATATGCTTTCCAAATTTAAAATAATTTTGAATAATTCAGGATATTTAGGAATTTTTTTTAAAAAAACTAAGAGATTTTAACTAATTTACACTAGAAATTTGATTGTTTCATTCGATTTGATACTATCTAAAAGATTTACATTTTTTTCAATATCTTACTTAATTTTTTCTAAAATAAAATACAAGATTTATTAAAACTCTGAAAAATCATTGGTTTGAGAAGGTAAAAAAATCTAGAACACAATCAGTCTAATATAATAATAATAAAAAAGAGATCTAAACCTATTCTAAAATTCAATATACATGCTTAAGAAGAATGACTAACAGAATTATTTATCATTGTTCAATTCATCTGAATTCCCTATAAAAGATATTTAACTGGCCTTTTATATAATTTTATTGTATAAGAGAAGTTTGGTATTAAAATTAAATCAATCACACACAAAAAATATGTGAAGTCATAGTGTAACATCACTCATATGTACACACAAATAAGTTTTTATTACACAATATGATGGAATTCTATTAATAATCATCAAATATAAATCTTTATAATAATAAAATAATATTTTAAAAAGTTTCAGACATAATAATATAAACAAGATATTTTATCATATATATATATATTTCCTTAATGTATAAAAATATTTGTCGTGCTTTTGTTTTCAGCATATTATGAATTCATAACAGTTACAGATTAAAAAGATATATTATTTTAAACAGTTATTACCATTTAATATAAATGATTTTTCAAAAAAATTATTATTATTATTAATGGAAAAAAGTTATTTTTTAAATTTTTACTTCAGAAATAATATAAACCTTTGGATAACTCCCATAATAATTTTTCATAAGCAAATACAGTTCAAAAATCTTTAAAAAACAAAGGAAGACTTTTACCTACCTGAATGCAAGACATGAATTTAATTCCCAGTTTGATGTGGAATTTACTTGTGTAACTAAGGATAATTTTTTGTTCAACTGTTATATCAATTGTCAATGAAAAGCTTTTTTTAATTATAAAAATAGTTGTGAATTAGATTTATTATCAATATATGTGAACTTCCTAAAAATATTTCAGATAAATAAAATAGGACTTTCTAAATATAATTTACATGTTTAATGAACTGAAAAAAAAAGTCAGGATAGATTTCATAAGAAGCTTTTTTTATTAATAAAGATATATATTAGTTAGAACTTACATTTAATCCTACATCTGCTTAAATGTCGCGGACACTTAGTTACACAAACAGAAATATGTAATGAATCATACAGGATTTTAAAATATTTGATTTGAAATTCAGGCATTTATAAATAAATGAAAATGTTTCAAATCACTAATACAAAATATTAAAGGAATTTTGATGCTGGATTTTATGCATTCACAAAATCTAAATATGAACACACAAAAATAGCATATTTTTAATTAATCATATACATTCTCATTTCTATCATGCTTACAAATTATCGATAGTGTATTCAAAATATTCCCAAAAGAAATTACAATCGTATTTAAAATTAATCGAAAATAGCAGGTGCTATCAGATTGTTTTTATTTTAAATTAATTATATACATTCATTTTTTCGTCACTCTTTCAAAATATTTCCCGCACAAACAAAATCCTATTTAAAATTCACCAAAAAATAGGTTCTAAACAATTTCTCAGCTGTCTAATAGTGGTGTTTACTTGCACGGCTTTGTTTAGTTTCACAGTAAATCGCTTGTATTCAATCAGTAAAAGTTTAGAAATTTTTACGCGTGTATTTCTTCTTCAAATGAAAACCACAAATAAATGTAATTCAAAATTTTTGATTACATTCTGTATTTTTAAGAACAACTAATTCTTCTAATCAAAAATAAGTCAAATTTTGTAGCAGTTCATCCAGGCACCAATGCGGGATATTTAATGACGTTAGATGGCGCTAACAGCAACCCTCCTTACATTTAATCACAGCAGCTCCATCTAAAGGAGTTAATATAAATTGCTTTCATTCCGTTAAAATAAACTTAGAAATTTAAAGCACTTGAAGTTTTTATTAGCTTTCCTTTAGTGTTAATAAAAGTAATCAATTTTTAATATTCATATTTATTTTTTAATGCTTATGAATTAATAGCTGAAGAGCTTTGCTAAATCATGTAAACATAATTGATCAAACTCCAAAGGTATTTTTATATTATTCATGGATCTTCTTGAAAAGAGTAAAGTTTTTAACAATTTATTTCGTTTCACGATTCAGTCTTTTTCAGTTTTGTGCTTGATATATAAACAATGAATACGTTTCTCTGTTTCTGGTCGTCGGATTCGTTATACAATACAGTATTTTTTCAATCAAATTCAAATTCATAAAAATTTTACAATATCTAATAAGTAAACCCGCTGTCATCCAAAGGACTTAAATAATATCAATCCGAATGTTTCATAACAGTTTCTAGAAAACAGACATAATCCCAATTTGTCTTCTGACTTTTCCGGAACCTCGAAGCTTTCGACATTCTCATCAATTCTAAAAATTTGCAAAAAAGACAGCACACAGATGAAAAGAATAAACATTCTGAAAAATTCGTATTATCCTCTATGGGGGTACTTTTACGCATTAAATATGTATCTAGGATGTGGCTTTGGGGTGAAATTTTGTAAATAAAGATAAAAAACATTGCTCTTTAGAAATTATAAACAAATATAAACATTAACCCAATATGATTTAAAATCGCATATTTTACTAAAGGAATAAAAGGCATTATTAAATGAATTTAAGATGACGGAATCAAAATTTACCTAACTTTTTAATTTTTAATAATTATGAGTAACATCTTTATAATTTTCAAAGCTTAGATTCCGTCAGCATTAAAGGTTTTAAAAAAATATTGTCGTTTTTTACTCTCTTATGAATATAAGGGGCAGAAATTTTTCTTTCTCTTTGCTCCAATACTTTCTTAGCTTTGTACACCATTATTATGTGGATCGCCTACACTGTATATTTGTTTATCGATTAATTTATACTTTTCAAAGACTGCAAAATTTTAAAACAGTCTTTGACTTTTTTTAAAGTTGAAAACATTTTTTATAATTGATAATATTTAGTTTTATATTATCCGTAAAAGGAAAAATTGTTTGACATAATTTTCTTTTGCCTTTTATTAAAAACATTTCTTTTGTGCATTTTTTTTATTATTATCAAGTTTTCGTCCAGAGACATTTGAAAATTAGCTATCAATTTTTGTAAAAAAATGCATGAAATTCCGAATATAATATTTCGGAAAATATTGCTTATAAAAATAAATATTACTAATAGAAAGAAATTGTCTTAAGTATTCACATGAATGCTAAAGACTATACTGTATTCTATATTTCTAAAATAATTGTATCAAAAACACTTTCAATATTTTTGATACACATGATTAATATTTCATATAATAAAGAATTATTCTATCAATAAATAAAACTAAAGCAATGGCTTTTAATTAGTATATATGTCTTCAAAATTCTCGATTGTATTTAATAGAGAAAACCTAATTGTAATCAACAGAGTAACTTCTTAAATATTATATCAATGAACGATTAATTGTTAAAATTACATTTTAAAACGATTATTAAACGTCAAAAAGCCGGCTTGCTGGCACAGAGGTAGCGCGTCTGCCTCGTGTTCTGGAAGTCACGGGTTCGAGTCCCGGTTCGGGCATGGTTGTTCTTCTGTGTGCTATCTGTGAGATGTGTGACTGTGCCCCCCTGTAAAAAGGGGTTGTGCAAGCGAATGTGGTGAGAGGGTAGCAAAGTCGTACTCTTGGCCTTAGTTGGCGCTACTCAAATACAAGAGATGCTTCATTCGGCTTAATCTGCTGTTGGGTTCAGCGGCGGGCTTGTCCACGACAAGTGCCATTTGACACAACAACAACAACAAACATCAAAAATATTTTATAGCATTTCAGTTCATTTTAATTTTCCGATGTCAGACGTTTTATTGTTCTTATTTAGAGATGAAGCGCAGAATGAGTTTATTTAACGATTATATAAATAAAAAAAATGAGCAGCCAATTCCTGGTTAAAATAAATGATATAGAAAATACCCCTAAAATATTTTATTAATTGCAACATGTAGCAGTTTTTAAAAATTAGTGACAGCGTAACTGCGATTGCTCATCAAACTCCTCAACGTTTAAATAAATGGCTAACTAAAGAGATTATTAGTGCTTGATAATGTGATGATGGTGGATATTTTTCAACTTGGAGATTTGGAGACTGAAGCCTAACAATTCCTCGATTTCCTTTCGAATGTCCTAATTTTTCGATTCCTTATATCAGCTTACCTATGATCACGTTATGGATATATTATTGACAATCCAATCTTAACAAGTGAGATTGCTTGCTTGAATTAGGTGCATGAAAAGCCTTAGTACTAAGCACTTCTACTCAGTTGGAGGTACTCCTAGTTAGTTATCAAAATAAGATATATATTTCACTATTCTTTTCAGTATAGTTTAATTTAGTTATACTAATATCCCATTTCAAAGCAAGATTAGAACTATTTGGGGACGGACCCCAGTAATTTTGAACCGCTGTCAGATTATGAAAATGACATCCCATCACCTGGACCCCAACTGATTTAACGTACTCCAGACCGCTTATACGAAGTTTTTTCTGTAGAATCGGATCTGGAGCCTGAAACTCTCCGGTTCCGAAACTGAGAACCTTACCACCAGGCCACCGCGACTCCTTCTCTTTTCACGATATTCGTTTATACTCTTTAGCAAATGCTCTAGATGTGATCGAATACAATTATTCTTGGAAAAATTTGTTATCGAAAATCATTTAATCTTACATTACAGGCAGAAAAAGCCTGTTGAAATGTGAATCCCCCCCCCCCCCCCCAAAAAAAACGGAGTTTTAAAATTAACTGTAATTGAAACTTTGCTAATTCAAAACTGAATTTTCAGTCTAAAAACTATATATTCTTAATACAGTAAATTTTTTTCAACTTTGTGTTAAATTATCTTGTTTTACTGAAATATGCTTTAATATAAATCATTTTCAGAGATTAAGGCTTCAAATGGATGTGAAGGATGATAAACAATTTGAAATTAAAGAAGAGGAAACTTGCCATGGTCACCGAGTTTGTTACGATTTCTCTGTGAATAATCTTTCAGCTAAAAAGACCTGGCTTTTTAAAAAGACTTTTCAGACTCACTGCAAAATCCTACCAACTTCGTGGTTATTTGAGATGCTATTTCAGTATTTACCAGAAAACGGTAATGTTTCTTGTTATTTAACTGTAAGCAGAAATGATACCATAGATATTCCTGTGAAGGTATTTATTTGGTTAAGATTTTCTACTGCCAGTAACCAGCCTTTCTTTATTCTACCAAAAATTTTAACAAGTGATAGAATGCTGCCAAATGATGAAATAAAAGATTCTGTAGTAGAAATTTTACCTTTTCCAGAAGTGGGGACTTCACTTAATCAAGAATTGGTCGTAGCTGTCGTTATAAGAATTCGGCACTGTCATTCAGAATGTGATCAGGATCCTGCGAGAACTGCATGTGCAGATAGATGAAAAAAGTCTTTTTTTATTTCATTGATGGAATTCTATGTAGATCTTCATTTTGTTAGAATACAGATTGCAGTAATCTTAAGGTATACTCAAGTTGAGTTATTTTGTTGATTTTCTAATTATGTATTTATTAAGACAAAGAATTTTGCCTTTGGTCAAATTTAGATCCATTTATAATTTGTGCCGAATCTGGAAGTTTCAGAAGCACATCTTTTAATGCTTTACCATTTTCTATGCTTCGTTTATCTTTGTATATATTATACTTTCTAAAAGGAGAAATGAATGTTTATACTTAGATTTACTCCAGAGAAATTCCAGAAATTTTTATTTGGGAATATTATATATATAAAATGTTATGTGTGTATAATTAATATATTACTTTAGTTTGCACCTTTTTTCAATCCAATGCCGTTTTTCGCGATTTTAGAGGCTCTAATGTTTTATTAAAAATTAGCATACAGTGTATTTTCATGTAAGAATATGAAAATATTAAGGTGTAATACTTATTTACTTAAAGTATTCGTTTCTTATTTGTGTAATTCTTTCTTAAATTAGAAAAATGATTTTCTTAAGTAATATATATTTCATACCTCGCCTCACTTGGTGTGCATTATGCTTAATAAAGATGTTATCAACTTACAAATTTTAAACGGAACTTACTGCAACTATATTTTGATTTAATATCATTAGGACAATAAATTTCTTTAAAAAGATGTTATTTCTGGTGCAATTAAAAATTTTAATATATATTTTAATTTTTCATATATTGCTTTGTTGCTGATGAATACAGAAAATATGCCAGTTACTCATTTTGTCTGTATTTATTCTCTTCCATTTTAAAATTTCATTAACATGCAATACTAATAAATAAAGAGAAATAAGGTGAAGCCATGAATCCAAAAAATATAATTCATTTCGAAGAATTCAACTAGTGCAATGCATAATTTTTTAATGGAATTTTCGATAACATATTTGCATTCACATCCAAATTATTTCATATTTGAAGATATATCAAAGATATTTCAAACATTTAGCAAATAAGCCACTTGTTAATATTGAGATACATAAATCATATAATCAAATAAAGTTTACTTTCACGGTATTTAAATTTTCAAACTAGAAAAATTATCTTCAAAATTGGGCAATTTCTAGAATATATAGGCGGGGTAATCAACTACATATCTCATTGCTATTTAGAAAGTGGTGCTTTTTATTTTGTTTACTTCATCTGAAGTCTGACGAGATCCAGTTTTGTTACAATATATCATGCTTTTGATCTTTATTTTTAAATTGTTTTACACATTTACAGAATTAAAATGGTCACAAAAGTATGATATTCAGAGAAAAAAAAGCCGAACTCACAATTACATTATTCTCACCAAATTATTTGAGATCTGAAATTACTTTTTTCAGAATTTTTCGAAGGTCTTATTGTTGAAATCACCATTCGAGGATAATTTTGTGACTGGTATCTGACAGTAGAGCTTGAATTGAAGGCTCTCAGTCGACAGCTTCTGAGCCTTCGTACAAAATATTTGAAATTAGTCCTCTTACAATCTATGCAATGACTGTATTTTCAAGTACTATTTCTGTATAGCTTGTGTTTAATATTTGATCATTCTAGCAATTCCTTAGTCTATTAACTAGGTGTTTCTACAATTGTTAGAGAATTTTTAATAAATAGTTTTGAAACTCATCTTGGAATTTTAGTAAAAGTTTTTTTTTTACTTAAAAACTTTGGAGAAGCAATTAAAATATTTTCTCTCATTGCCACTTTTTTAATATCAGAGCTTTAAAACTATTCGCAAGATTTGTATATTTCACATTTTTTCAACATTATATGTAAACGAAGTTCGGTAATTTTTTCAAAGCTTTATTAATTATACTAAAATTTTTCCATATACATATGCTTGACGCAGCGCAGCTAAATAGGGCTATTACACAACATACTCCCTTATCCAACCCTAATCAATTTAAATCTATAAACCGTACTATCTTTTAAAGTGTCAAGCTCATGAAATGGGGCATTCTGAATAATTTTATTTGCAATTTTCTTTAAGGCATTTGGTACTCCACTATGTAACTATTAAAATGGAATACAATTAAGTTGACATTTTTTAACTTATTTTTTATTCATTGAGTATTTCCCCCATTTTTTTATTAAGCCATACGCAAAGCGATTAAGAGTATTAGAAGCTCTGAATATGGAAATTTGAACCTCTAAACTTTCACATCCGTGCTTTATAGTTGCATCGAATTACAGCGTCTCAAGTTTGTGAACTAAAAGGAAATTATTTTGTGATGCTAGTCAAAAGTATAGTTCCGTGATGTTTAGTTGAATCAGTGCGATAAATATTTCTGGAACGAAAGGTATCTTCTAATTATAAAGAAAAAATAGTACGGAGTAAATAATGAACACCTTGTCATTTTCACCATTTTTGAAAGGGTTTTTAAAATAAAATTTCTTGCTCAGAATTATATAATTGTAAGATAGCTATCTCGGTTAGCATCTGTTTCCACCGCTGTCTATCAATGAAGAAAATTGATAAAAAGTAGATGAAACATTCTTAAAAGCGCTACTGAGCTTCTAGCTACTTTGTGTGCTGAATACAGATTTTTTAAAATTACAAATGAAAATATACAATTACAGTCCTTTTATGCGTTTGAAATAAACAGGATGTATAGCCAATTTTATGTTCCAGATGTAACTATGAAAATGCGAATAGCGACATAAGTCATGGAAAAGAATTTGAGAATTAAAAAAGCAATAAAATATCATGATTTCATTTCCAATATTTGCTATTAAAGAGCACTAATTTTCATTGTTCTTTACATTTGCTACCTTTGATTCCAGAATATTCTTTGACTTTAGTTCAGTGCACTTCCTTGAACCATGTTAAAGTTTAATTAGAGACTTGTTATACTATTTAGAAGGGCACCGAATTACAGGCATAAAATGCACACATAAGTGTTAAGGAACCAATAAGCTGTAACTGTAACTCTGCCTATTTCTGATTTTCAGCTTTAAAATCTAAATCAACCCTTAGGTTTTTGCAACGATACATCTAATCTGGAGATAAGCAAAATTCCTTTTGAATCTCATTTTCTAAATATTCCCTTGCCTCATTGTACGGTCCCTAAATATGGTTGAAAATAATAACAAGAAATTTAGGACTAATGATGAGTTTTCTAATGGGCATAATGTTTTTTATATGTTTTCTGCTGTAAAGGAATTTAAGCAAGATTACAGTATTATGTGCCCTGTTTTGCCAACTTCATGGACATTTAAATTTAATTTTCAGAAACAGCCAGAAAATGATATTATTTCACGGTCTATTATCTTCAGAAGAAAGGATTCCATGAATAGTCCTGTGAATATACTTATTTGGGTGTCATATTTTGATAACATGCAGCGGAATCCAGTCTACTCCGAAACTTTTGACAGAGATGGAATATTGCCCAATGATGAGCTACGAGTATCTTTTGCTGAAATTTTACCACCATCAAGAATGAAAACTTTGCATTGGGATAGGTTAATAATTAAAGGTTCCATATCAGTTCGCTGCTGTCATTCAGAGAATAACTCAGATCGTGGATGAAGAATAATTACTGACCAGAAAGAATGTGTTAGTAAAATTAGTCAGATTTTTTTCTGCTTTAAGGTGAAATATAGTTGTGTCATTTTTATATATTAGTATCATAAAAAATAATAAAAATATTTTCAATTGTGTTCAGTTGCTTTTCCCCCCTTGCGTATGATTCGAAAGTTTTCGGGTGTGTTTTTGTTTTGACATACGATTTTGTAATTATTAATCTGAAATTTATGTCTTGCAAAAATCTAGATTTACATGTAATAAAGAATAATAAAAATGGGAAAAATGTCTCATTCACTACATGGGTTGCAATGCATGCGATTTCCTCCGGTTAGTACACTTAAAGGATCAAGTGTATCAAAAGTTTATAAATATATTACAGTTTAGTGCAATTGTGCAAAATGTTATAAACATAAAACGTTGAAATGCGATTGCTATATTAAGCAGAGAAAAAGAATTTACAAAGAAATTATTTTCTGGAAGTAATTTATAGCGGAAACAAAATCACGCATTAAATACACATGCAACAGTAACAAGTATTCGTGTTTGTTATTTTTCTTTCTTTCTTTCTTTATTCTTTGCAAATGCACTTAAAGTCCAAAGTGGTTTCTTACACCCAGAATCTTTCAAAGAGAAGGCCGGCCATGCTCAAAATAGTAAGGAAATTAAAAAAAGATGCCATCTTAGTTTTGTAAGCTTTTTTAGTTCAAAATCCTTCAATTTTTACATTTTTGTCAGAATTCAAATCCCGGAAAATTAATACATATCATTTTACCGTCTAATATTTGATACTGGCTAAATTAACTTGTGCCATTTTTTTCTATTAAATTGCATTTGTACCTTATTAACTGGGGAAAAAATACTACGCAAAAAGACTAATAAAAATAAATTAGCAAAACCGTCTAATTTGATTTTTAAAATTTATATAAGAAAATATTTGAAGGAATTTTTAAGTCTTTATTATTTTCCTTTTCAAGACCAGAAATTTGTATGTTTTCTTTCTTTCCATATTTCCCCCCAAAAATGGAAAAAAGTAAAAGATGATGATGATCTTGTGTCCGCTTTACAACGGAAAGAGAAGGTGCAGTAACTTCTTAGGTATGGACCCCTGAGTACTCGAGGGCAGAAGTCTGACTTCTAGCTCCTATGAGGATGACACACACACTCTCACTTGCACAGCCCCTTTTTACAGCGGGGGAAGCACATTCATACAACTCACGGAAAAACAACCATACCCAAACCCGGGACTCCTAGATCAAGAGGAAGACGCGTTTCCTCTGTGCCAGGACGCCAGCAAAAGTTAAAGATGGGGATTAAAAATAAATAAAATAAACCCAGGGAGCAAGTTAGCTAAAAACTAAAGTGGGAGCTAATATTGCTTCCAAGTTGGCCCCGTGCCTTCTAGTACTTTTTCTGCATAAAGAAATTCCTTAACGACGGTCACTTGATGTCCCAGTTGTAAAAACCTGAAGACCCTGTGAAGCTAATCCCTGTGAAATAAACTTTTAGCCTGATACTAGAAATTCGAATCCATATGTAGCGTTCCAAAGGCTCTCAAGTTGTTTTACCTTTCGGAAATTTCACTTATTTCATGCCCTGGCTTTATCAAACTTCATTTTTATTTAAAATAAAAATCAATAAATGGAAAAAAGAAGATTGTCAGCTTTTTAAGAAGCATCCAGATTCATACAGTAATTACATTCCCAGAAATTGATTGGAATATGTCGGTAAAGTGCAATGAATCAAAGTCACATGTACTGAGGTTGAACAAGAAATTTCCGCTTTGCGAAGCAAGGCTATCTCCAAATTGTGATAAATTGAATGGCCTGGTGACATAATTGTCCTGGTCTAAATATATCAATTCCAGTGAGATTTCCATTCTGATTTACTGAAATCAAAAACATACAGACACAAAAATACTATATTTATATGCAAACAATTGCATGGAACAATGCAAGGAACGAGTGATTATGTTTACCGCATTACGTTCTGATGTCTCTTCTTCGGCATTTTTTTTTTTTCATTTTATAAGTAATTTCTTGTTAAAAGAATTAAAAAATTGGGTGGCAAAATATTTTTCAAAAACATTGGATGAAAAAAGAATGTTTAATCTCTTAAACTGCGAGTGTGTTTTAACTTCAAATTAGATGCCACCTTTTATTTTGGATATTTATTCTTATTTGCATCCATGTAAGGGAGGAAGAGACAGCTAAAATTATAAAGTGTGTACAAGTGACATTTGGTCCTATTTAACTATTGCTACTCTGTTGTTGTTGTTACTTATGGCAGTAGCCATGGACAAGCCCCGCTGATACATCACCAGACTTTAAGCCGAAAGGAGTATCTCTTGTTTTTAAAGTAGCGCCAACTAGGGCCAAGAGTACGACTTAGCTACATACTCACTTGCACAGCCCCTTTTTACTGGGGGGCACAGTCACACATCTCACAGATAGCACACAGAAGAACAACCATGCCCAAACCGGGACTAGAACCCTGGACTTCCAGAGCACGAGGAAGACGCTCTACCTCTGTGCCAGAAAGCCGTCCATATTGTTACTATACTTTATAGAAAGATTCATATACCCCAAATTCAGTAATTCGATGCATAAGCCTGGGAAATATTTCAATACAAGCGGATATTAGGGTAAAGGGGTATTTTAAAAATCATATTTTCTTGCGTTTTAGTATTGACATTGTCATTTACAAAAGGATTGACTCTTTATTTGGAATTTCAGACCTCCAATTTTTAAGACAAGTTTCCATCTGAAGCATTTCTTAAGCTAAGCTTTAATGTTGGGACAAAAAACTCTCAAATATATGAATAACTAATTAATAATTCCATTAAGTAGGATAAAGGATTTAATTGCCAAGAACTTTAAGCATTTGCATAATATTTACAAATCTACAAATTACAATCATGTTGTTTCTCCAAACAATAACATTCTCTTTTTTTCTTGTCTTAGCTTGCGAATCGAATTAATAAATGAAAACTGTCTCCCAATTGTAAGCAAAATTGGGTGTCCCTATATCAAACTTTATGTCAAAAGCGCCGAAGAGCATCGAAAGCTGACCATATTCTTGAACTAACATAGACTACATAATCACCCCAAGATCTAACCGCTCCATCAAAGTTGTGATAAGAGGCCTTCCCAGCAATACGAAAACACAAACCATCAAGGAAGCGCTTGAGACTGACTGCAATTTCAAAATAGAAAAAATAGCTCAACTACAAGTAACTAGATTTAGAACGAAAGACGCCTCGCCATTATTCCAAATAAACCTCCCCAATATTGAGGTAAACAAGAAAATGTGGAATTCAACATCCCTACTATACATTACATTAAAAAAAAGTACACTAGGAAAACTGGAACAATCCGATGCAATCCAATTTTTGGCACCTTAGTGCTGCATCCTGTCATATGCGACCCCGTTGTATCAAATGCGGTGGAGAAAACAATGAAGACCAATGCCAGCCTCCTCCCCCCTCCCTCAAAAACCCACCAACAATAACGGTGGCAAATGAGCAATATGCTTCCTATAGAGATTGCGAAAAGTTCCCGAAACCTCCAAGACGAAACCTAAATGCAAATAAATATAGCTACCTCAACCTTTCCTCCGCAAAAGCTGTTCATAATTAACCATATAATGAAGAAATACCAACCAGAGAAAAAAAAGCAGCAAATAGATTACATAAATAATGCACAACCCCAAGGCCATCTGCCGGCCAATTGGGGCGACAACAGCTCGTTTAAACCTACACACACACAAAAAAAAGTAGCAATTGAAAATAACGCGTCAGCCGCTCTTCGTGCTTCTAGAAAGCACAAAAAAATGCGTTAAGGTAACGGAACGAAGAGCAGCTGACGCGTTGCTCTGGTTGAGGTAAAAAAAATTTGACCAGTAACGTACGCTCGACTAAAGCAAACATTGCGCATAAGCTTTCTATCCGATTGTTTCGAAAAGTAACACATTGCCTTTTAAAGCCCAAGCAGCTGGCACTGTGTCAATGAATGTAACGTGAAATTTGAATAAAGAACTTATTTTGCTAGGCGTTCTCTGTTATCCATTAAGTGAA
Source organism: Argiope argentata (assembly GCA_026289955.1). Classification (NCBI taxonomy): domain Eukaryota; kingdom Metazoa; phylum Arthropoda; class Arachnida; order Araneae; family Araneidae; genus Argiope; species Argiope argentata. The sequence goes on along the minus strand of JAOUZG010015275.1, from coordinate 7,320,834 downwards.
ATTGCAGATAAAGAGTCTTTATCAGTGTTTATGTAAATTTTTCGCTTTTTTAAAAGTGTTGCCATATTTCACTTGAATTAAATCAGCAAATGTGCAAAATAAAAGGTAATTTTTTCCCCGTATTGATTTGCATTTGTTAACACTCTATTTTCTTAGCGGTGACTTTAGGAACTTTTTTTGTGGCGGAATCCTTTGTCGCTTGTTTTGTTGAATCTGCATACAAAATATGGCGTCATTCTCACAAATAGATCGCACTACAGAACACTGTGAGCACTGTCAGTTTAATTATGGTCACCCTGTATATATATATATTGTAATTTAAATTTAACAATATTTCAAATTTAATGAAACCAAGAAAAAAATTCAATGTGGAATGTAAATTTTTCTAAGAAAATTATTTCTTTTTTCTTAAATTGACCAAAAAGTTGTGTTATTTATTTTGCTTCGCTTGGTGATGCATTCAAAAAATTACTTTTATATTTAATGAAGCATATTTTGTGGTGTTTCTAAATACTTAAAACCCTGTTTATTAAATTTTTCGTAGTATTTGATTTTGCGTTTCGTACATCATGATTTTCTTTTGAAATGAATGAAAAATTTTTATTACTCTGAAAAACTTAAAATTAATAAACATATTTTTATATTTTGAGATCTATAAGTTTTTTCATGTATTTTACTATTGTAAAGGAATTACTTATTTCTAATGAATTTACTAAAATAAGATGTGGATTCTTTTTTTTTTGGGGGGGGGGGGGTCATATATCCAGAAAATTGTCTTTAACAAAACTTGATTCTACAATGAATTTTCTAATTCATGAAACCTATTATTCTTTTAAATTGAATTTATAGCAATTTTTGCTTTTTAATACTACATGATTTTTAATTAAATGAATTGAAATAACTTCTTTAAAAGATTCATATAACATTCATATAAATTTTATATCTTAAAAGCTATATTTAAACTAAGCTATTATTTTAGGGATTCAGAAGAAAGAATTTTACATTTTATAAAATGATTTATTTCTTTTGGTGAATATGTCATAATATAACATATTTGTTTCTTTTGGAATGAGTTTTTTATGCGTGAGGTAGTATTTTGTACTTGTGTGATGCTCCAGAAAACTTCTTTCGTATTTAATAAAAGTTTTTTTCTGTTGAATATTTAATTAATGTTCCTTATACTTGTTTATTAAATCTTCTTTAGATCCGTTCTTTACATTTTTTTACTGTGAGATTAAATTGAGTGAGATGGGTTGGATTAAATAGAAGTGACTGCAAAGGAAGATTAAAAGTTTATCACTTACATTCATAAATGTTTAAATTCCCATAAGAACAATATTTACACTTGATTGTAAAATAAACATTTTCTCTAATTATCGCATTCATCTAAGTAAAATTCAGTATTTAGTTCCTATAACAATGTTTAAGCAGTCATTTTTACAGTATTTAATACTGAATAACCTTAGGTTATCCATCAAGAAGAAAAGATGGTAAACTCTTCTCCTGAATGAAAAAAGGAGTGGAATGCTCGTGACCCTGCTTCCTGTATTAAGTGATATGAGAAAAGGCTAATTGGAAATGGATATGATTTTTTTGAAAATCGTTCGTAATAAAATAATATTTAAAGAATTCGTATTAACCATTCAAATGAATCAAATTTTGTCAAAATAATAAGGACTTTCTTTTACTATATTTAAACTGATTAACTTTTATTTATTACTTAAAATTGAATTTTTATTTAAATAGTCACTATTTTTTTAAATAAAAGCTCTCTTGAGAATTAAAAATTGTTCGATTGTTAACCAGATATCTTACTATCTAGGTAATTATTAAATATTCCCTCTATTACATGTATCTAAATTGCAAATAAATGATTTGAGAATAAAATAATCAGCAAATTTCTCTCTTTTTTTCATATAATTCAATCTGTCTTTGTCAACAGGGTGGTTTGTTGGGATTTATAATAGTAGTTAAAAATTTTGCTTCAAAATTAAGTTATTTTTATTGTATGTGTATTAAAGTTGACCTCAGGAAAATCTTCAAATTTCGATACAATTTAATTCATACTAATTTAGAAACCATACAAGTTATAAAAGGAAAATGTACAAAAGGAATACTTTAGTATTCGAATTAATTTTCGATGTATGTATAAAGTGAAAGTTCTCCGCACTGATTATTTTATACAATTTACAGCTTATTAAATTTACATGGAATTACAGTGATGGGGCATAGCATTACTGGTTAAAAAATGCATGCTTATCTACTTTACAACAGGATAACAAAGTAAATACCGGACATTCTTTTAGCCTGAAGCTTTGAAAATAATCATTTTCTAAAATACATAAACATACATATCTAGAAAATAGAAGAAAGTTGTAGCTACCATCTAAATAATTAATTTACTTAAAAATACATCACGTGCTAAATATGACTCCGAAATATTAAGGATTATTTGCTGTCAGTGTAAAACATAGGGAGGGATTAACATTCATAAGCTGTAAAATATCTAAAAACAATAAATTTTTCAT
>JAOUZG010015275.1:7274272-7318296 GCA_026289955.1 Argiope argentata | reverse complement strand
TCATAAGCTGTAAAATATCTAAAAACAATAAATTTTTCATGTAAAAAATATATTTAATTTTGTAAAAAAAATTTAAAAAGAAGAAACAGCCATCAAAGTGCTGCATGGATATGAATAGTTATTACAATAACTGCATTTCTTTGAGATACATATTTAAAATTACATATTTAATCAAGTCATATCACGTTTCCAAATATTGCTACAAATACTATTAAAATAAGAATTGACAATTTCCTGTGAAATGCGTTGCTAACAATACCTGTCGTTTCAAAAGCTCTAAAAGCATTGAAATTTTTTCTCCTAACTGCAAGAATCTTGAATCATTAATTTTGCTGCCTTTGTTAACGGTGTTCAGAGTTCAGGGTAACTAAGCGACTTGTCTTACCCAAGTTATCCATGATACGAAACTATCAAATTTTATTTTCTTTAAAGAAATTGCTGTAATCTCAATGGTACTCACTCCATCTGTTATGATGATGTTAATGTCGTGCCCACAAATAATTTAAATTTAATTGAAATAGTAAAAAAATAAAACTTTTTTTAACATACTCTACAAAATATTATAAAAGTAGGGGATATTTTTTAAAACTAAAAGGCACCTAATTTTTTAAATTTTAAAATAGCTTAATAAATATATTGTAAATGGTAATTAGAAATATCTTTAGAATAGAGTCCCAAAATAAATTTATACAATATTTAATTTTGATTTGAAGCAGTTCAATTACATGGCCTCTATAATTAAATGAAAGTATAAAATTAAATAACTTTCGAAATACCGATTTGAGAGCTCAGAGGCCTCTTGTCAGTTGTCAACTTCGCCTATTTAATAAATCTGTTCTTCCCCCTCCCTCTCTTCATTAGAAGTAATTATGTTATTGCATTGCAGGAAAAACTGTTTCTATAGCATTAAAGAATTTTTTTTAAAACTTTTTTCTCTTCATAATTACTTGAATGAACACTCATTTAGTTTACATAATTTGCTTTCAATCATAATACATGAAACCTTAATTAATTTTCATTATATTTTCGTTGTAAACATTTGTCATTGTGTTATTAACATGAAGTGATTAATTTCCTTTTAAAATATTACTAAACAAAAAAAGAAAAAAATGTATTGTAATATTTATACAACACTATAATTTTTTTCTCAAGCGACTCTAAAGTTTTGGTAATTTTGTTTAAATTGAAAGAAATATTTAACAAAACGTTAATATTTTAATATTAATATCCGTAAAAAATAATTTAAATCATATTTTATAACATATAGGTTTTAAAAGTATTGTAAAATCAACCTCTCAGAAAGAATGTTCCAAAACAGCATTATCATTGTTAAACATTCATTTATTCCGAAATTAATAAATTACTTATAATTAATATATAATATTAGTAATATATATATTAATTATAATATTATTTTACTTTATTAATTTTAATAATAGTATGACAATAATTCAAAAATCGGCAATTTTAAAATTGTCGGTCAGAATGACTTGATATTTTAGCAGAACATTCGTGAGGCAATAATTTTGTTTGGCGAAGGAAAAAGTTTTAAAATGTGCCGATAGATGGCAATGTCAGGGGCCATGCAAGAATTTAGTTTGCTTGTTGATTTATGGCGGCGCTACAATCTTTCATTAAAAGTAAAAAGAGATAAGGGATATGATACGCCAATTTTGTTTAAATAAAAATTCTTTTTTTTTATTTAGTAAGAAATAATATTTCGGAATTAAAAAATGTACGTATGCAGAAATTTCCAATAATAACAGCGTGAAGGTAAATAATAATAAAGCAATCAATAAGATTCTGCAAAAATTTTCTGTGTTATTACCACTCACTTAGTATTGCTTTGTCTAAGTACTATATAATAAAATGAAGAACTTGTACGTGGTAAGGCGTCTAGCCTGGGAGGAATTTGTGGTGTTTAGACCGCTCATAGAGCGGCAAAGTTGATTTGACCGTTCCATTTACAGAATGGCAATAGATAATTTAGAAAAAAGAAGTAAAAAACAAAAACGAACGAAGTATGCGTATAACAAACAAAAAGGCAAAAAAAATAGACAAAAAAGGACATTTCTACCGCAAAACCTTCCTGCTAGATACCTTTTGCCGAAAAAAGTTATTACCGTGATGATGGTTTTCAAATTTTTAGGGTTCTAACCTATCTGTCATTCTGAGAAATTCTACTTAAATGTTTAAGTTTTTAAAAATATTTTCTCTTCTCTCAATTATGTGAATGAACATTCCTTTCTTTTTGTGTAATTTATTTTCAATCGCGGTACATGAAACTGGTGAAATCTTTTCTATGTTTTCGTTATAGATATTTGTAATAGTGTTACTAACATGAAATGAATAATTTCCTATTAAAATATCGTTTAATAAAAAAAAAATGTGTAATACTTACATAAAAGCTGTAATTTTTTTCTCAACATAGGTTAACATTTTGTTAACATGGTGTTTGAAGGAATATTTAACTAAACAATTACGTTTGAATGCTATTATCCATAAAAAATAATTTGAATTATTTTTACATTGCATTTATATTTAAAAATTACTATAATAATAACCTCTCACAAAGAGTGTTTAAAACTCGTAAAGTTTAAAAATACGATACTCATTGTTCATCATTCATTTATTTTGAAATTAATTAACTACTGATACAAAATACCATTTGAGTTTGCCCACCATTCTCCACCTCATACCTTCGTCTAAACGATGATGTTCACTCATTTCACCGAAAAATAAATAAAAAAACTAAACTAAAAAACAACATTATTTAAGAAACACAATACAAATCGTTACTGTGTTGTAGATTGGAATGAGGTGAGCAGCTTGCTGCAGACTTTTAAACCTCCTGCCGGCTTAGCAAAGCCCACAAAAATACGTAAATTTATATCAGCGACGCCAGCGCTATAGTGCCATTATATGGCAACCAATTGTCCAGATTTTATGCAATATTTTTAAAAAATGTGTGAAAATGCCTTGCATCTCTTAATTTTGTTCGCTAGTGTATTATAACGAATAAGTTTAGAATGTTGTGTAAAACCAGATCTGTGTAACACAAAGGATGTTTTGCGAAGAATCCTGAAGATAGATAAGTTTCAACTACGTATTATTTTAAAAAATGCCAAATGTTGAAACTCAGCTGGTTAATGTAATCAAAAACGCAAGATTCCGTATTTTGCTTTTATTGTATACTATTTTCGGAAAAATGTGGAAATAAACAATCTACATGATTTAAAAAGGTTTTTAATAACTGGAGATAGCTGTCAAATGTAATTTAAGATCGCTTTTTGGCTGCTTTAATTCATTTTTAGTTTACAAAGAATTATTAAACGACTAAATTTACTTTCGTTTATTTATAAAACAAATTATTATAAATAAAGAAACGGGAAGACTTAATTATCTCAATGAATATGATCGATTCTAATTTTAGCATGTAATAATGTTCCACTTCGTGGAACCCAAGGATAATAGGAACTCCTAATAGTGAATTTTTTTTCAATAAAATTAATCGAATTATTAAGTAAATACGATTTTGTGCCAATGAATCATATAAACATTATTCAAAAATTCAAAAATTAGAATTTTGCGTCATTTAACACATAGATAACAAGAGCAAATTATTTATGCCTTAGGGAATGAATTAATAAAATTAAAAGAGGTACAAAAGCATCCACGTATTGTAGTCTCTAAATGTGTGTCTGATATTTCCCATAATGAGCAAATCTCAGTCATTATTAGGAATAAAAAATTTTAAGCAAAAATATTAACTGTAAATGAATCATTTACAGAGTTTATAGAAATAACTGATGTGACTGGTGAAGGACAAGCAAAAAATTCTACTGAAAAATTTAAGTAAGCTTGTTTTAGATATTATAAATAGTAGAGACCAGGCACACGACAACGATCAGAACACAAAAAAATATATATATAAGGTATAAGTCTAGAATAATTGCTCGGAACCTTAGTGCAATTTATATGGCTTTCAAATTACATTCTCTTAATTTATTAATTTGTAATGCTACCCCAGTAACACATATTGTATTTTTTATTTTTTAAGTATTGTAGCGTTTATATTACTTTTTTCTGCAATTACAAATAGCGGGGACATTCTACAAAAACATTAGTCTTAAACCATTATGTGATACTCGTTGAGAAGACACACAGATTCGGTAAATATAGCGTATATACAATTTTAACAACTTTATAATGTCCTAAAGAATATACGCAAATACCGCCCCCGAAGCTAAAAGTCTGTTGGATTCAATACCTGGAGAAACATTTATTTTATGTTAGTATGGTTTGCAATATCGTCCTCATTTATTAATATTAATAAATTATTTCGAACAAGAGCAATTGTTCTTGATTAATTTAATTTTAGTTTATAAAACTAAAACTGAAGTGTAAAGTTTAATACATTTTTAGAAAAAGCAAGAGTGACTGTGTGCAATTTGAATATTTCAGAAACGTTTTTCTGAAAAAGTCTATATTCTGCAATCGCAAGTTATAGTTGGAAAACACTATTGAGGAATTTAGATGCTATTTTTTAACAGTATAATTGTTATACCGTTATTACACAAATAGGAGATAGATTTAAGAGTATTTTAAATCAGTTGATATTATTATAAATTAATTATTTCAGTAATTAGAGAGAGTGCTGAGAACTCTTTCAGCAAATTAAAAATTAATAAGGAATTGTCTTCCGTCAAGCATTGTGTCCAGAAGTCATAAATGCACTTGCTTTATTAGGCATCGTAAAGCAAAAAAAAAAAAAAAGCAATCTGAAAAAATTAATTTTTCCGAAATAATTTATTATAAAAGTCAAATCCCGCATTAAATAAACTTGAAATAGTAATATATGGTCGTGTTTGAACTTTTTTTTTTAATTTACAAAAAATGTAGGGCCCCAAATAGTTTTTTTGCACTTACGCTCCCTAATAGGGACGAACGGCTCTGCACTTAGGTGTAATTTATATAATGACAAAAGCAAGTTTAGCCTTAGGTGCGGGAAAGTTTTAATTTGATAGTTGTACCTGTCTTCAGGAATGTTTAATTTTTTCCCCTTGAATTTAGTATAAATCTTGTTGGAGGATATTTGGATTCAAAGAGTGTATTTTCATTGCATTTATATTTGATTTTTAAACATTGATGTTTATGGTTTAATGCTCATGTCTTGTCTTTTTTTCATATAGCATTTTCTTGTGCTTATGTTCAGCTTCTTAAGTTTAGATTTAGATTTGAATTTTTCATAATTTCTTACTGAGTATGAATGTGTGATCCATGATACTATGGGCGTTTCAAAAATGGCCGGTATGTTTGAAAAATCAATAAAAACTAAACGGGCAGAGACAGAAATACACCGTTTGTTGCAATATGCTTGGAAGAACAGTAAATTTTCAGACTGACAATTTGCAAAATAGTTACATTTTTCAACAAAAGATGGCAATGCTATCGAGAAAAATCTAGACTACGATCGTTTCCAACTATCGAACATGCGCATCAGTGACATGGTGTAGTTTCAGAACGAAATGAGCAAAAACCCTTATAAATGTCTCAAGCGTAATGGCTTCACATGCAGAACAGATATATTGCTCCAGTTCAATTGTTTCCTTCCTCTATGGTATTGCTTTTCAGTCGTTTGCTTACATTAAATTTCCGTTTAAAACTTTATCTTGTCGCAACAACCCTGTATTCTAGGCGGTGGAATTCCAACACCTGAAAAATCCTCTGTTCTAAGGAATAAACTTTTTTTTTCACAGCAAGCTCTTTCAAATCACTAGAAGTGTCATCTATTGTTGAAAATTGTAACTAATTTTGCAAATTTGTCTGCCTGAAAATTTACCGTTGTCTCAAGCATATTGCAACAAACGGTGTATTTCTATCGCTGCCCATTTAATTTTTAAATATACCATTCATTTTTGAAACACCCGGTATGATTAATAGTTAGCAAGAACAATCTATAAGATTTCGTCACAAACAGCAAAGTTCGAGGATACGCCCCTGACGGGGCTATGCGCATCGGAAAATTTACTCTTACTCTATAAGATTTCTTTCTGTTCCATAGGTATGGTAAAATCCGTTAAACTAACGATTTAATTTGCCGAATAATTACTGTTTACTAAATCTAGTAAGAACATTTTATTAGATATTACTTAACAATTAATTTAGTTTTGGTAATTAATTAAAGTGATGGTTTAATTCATGGGTAGCGCTGTGATCGATCAAAAAAGGGAGCGTTGTGATCGCTTCAGAAGTTAAGGAGGTAATATGTCTTCAGAGAATCTGAGAGACGAACGATTATGTTTATCCTCTACCATCCTGATGTTTGATGTACTGCATATATTTATAAGTAATTTCCAGAATAAAAATTGAATCAACTTCTCAAAAGTTGAATACCTATTTAAAAATTTATTTAATGAGCTATTAAAAGATTTAAAAAATTAGAAGGCAAAATATTTTTTTAAAGCCTTGCCAAAAGAAAAATATTTAAATCCTTGAACTTTGAATTTATTAAAATTCCTAATTAGATGCCAAATTTTATTTTGGATATTTATTGCTATTTTCACCCAAATGAACTTTTACCAGTAGCGCCACGTTCACTGGTGAGCAATCAATTATTGATTATTTAAATACAGAACATTTTCGTATCTACTACAGTCCTAATAATATACAGACATAATTCAATTTTTTTGACTAATGCAATTTAATTTGTTCTCTAGCTAGCTATTTCAAATCTAAGGAAAAACAGACAATTTCCCCACTGTGCTGATAAAAACGGCAGACCTAGGGCTGCAAGCGCCATCTGTGTATATAGGTAAAATATTAATTAATAATTTGTTCCCAATTGGTGGAATTAATTGTGTCCAAAGAGAAAAAATGTAAAGAATACTTTGAAATTTGTGTTATATTTATTTATGATTTTTATTTGAGCTGAACTAAGTAGGAATGTTGCAATTTCCTTATAGTCTAACCACTCTTACAGTCGGCCAAAACAAATCCTGTTGTTATTGCTACGTTCAGTGGTAGCGGGGTGGTCAGCTGTACACAAGAAGAAGGGCCTGACCAAAGCAGGGGCATACGGGGCAATTGCCTCAGGCCCCATATAAGTTGGGCCCCCAGAATCGAATAAAAATTTTATTTTACGTTTCCTCCTTTATTGAATCTTTTTCGTTACTAAAGTAATGAAGCAAATGGGGCCCCAAAGAAGTGTTTGCCCCGGGTCCGAACTAGGCTAAGTCGGGTCCTAAGTCTAACCGCCCTTATTGTCGCTGTGTCTTTTCAAAGCTTTGAATTTCAGACGCACATCTGTATAATGTTTTGGTTTTACAACTCCTTTTCTTTCTTTCTTTCTTTTTTTTAACCATTGTATGAAACAGAATACGTATGTAGATGCATATTAGCGCTGGGCAACGAAGTGAAAATAAACTCACGGGCAAGTTTAAACATTTTGTTATTGAAATTAGATGCTGTGTGACAACTCAACTCCACTTTGGTGACAGATACGCATTAGCCTTACTTCCGTACATCTTCAACCATTATATTTAAATGTTTTAAATGTAAATATTAAATGTTTACGTCGTCTTACTTTGGATTGAATTACTTTAACGAGAGCATCCCTGATGTATGATGGAACTTCTTCAGTTTCGCTTTAGTAATTACATCAGACGATGAATGAGCGATTGTGTACATGAGTATGTAATGATAAATGTTAATAAACACATCCTTTCTAGCAAATCTCTAATAAATAATTAACTGTCATTGCTTACGATCATAAGATTAAATCAATAGCAACAAGATTTTAATTAATTAAAGTTTAGGCGTCGGAGATTGTTATCAGCTAAGATCGGGTGCTCCGTCTAAAACCCCATAACTGATGTTATTTGTTAAAAATTTCCTAACCACTAAGAACAAACAACGTAGTTCTTACTTTCAAAAACAATTATAGAAATTAGTTTCAAGTTGTATGTTTCATGGACTTGGCAGAATCTCACTTCGACCTGTTATCTGGAACTGATACGTGACAGAACTATGTCAACCTTCTTGCTTACGTCATAGTAACGACGTCAACAAGGGAAATCATACATTTATTACATTGACATAACCTCAGCCAAATTTTAACTCTACACTCCGATAGTGCCTCTGATTCACCATTCAAGATTGTGCATCATTTTGACGTTTTATTTATTTTTCAAATGTTTTGTTGTTACTTATGGCAGTAGCCATGGACAAGCCCCGCTGATACATCAGCAGACTTTAAGCCGAAAGGAGTATCTCTTGTTTTTAAAGTAGCGCCAACTAGGGCCATGAGTACGACTTAGCTACACACTCACTTGCACAGCCTCTTTTTACTGGGGGGCACAGTCAAACATCTCACAGATATCACACAGAAGAACAACCATGCCCAAACCGGGACTCGAACCCAGGACTTCCAGAGCACGAGGAAGACGCTCTACCTCTGTGCCAGAAAGCCATCCCTATTGTTACTCTATATAAAGATTCATATACCTCAAATTCAGTAATTCGATGCACAAGCCTGGGAAATATTTCAATACAAGCGGATATTTGTGTAATGGGGTATTTTAAAAATCATATTTTCTTGCGTTTTAGTCTTGACATTGTCTTTTACAAAAGGATCGATTCTTTATTTGGAATTTCAGACCTCCAATTTTTAAGACAAGTTTCCATCTGAAGCATTTCTTAAGCTAAGCTTTAATGTTGGGACAAAAAACTCTCAAATGTATGAATAACTAATTAATAATTCCATTAAGTAGGATAAAGGATTTAATTGCCAAGAACTTGAAGCATTTCCATAATATTTACAAATCTACGAATTACAATCATGTTGTTTCTCCAAACAATAACATTCTCTTTTTTTTTTCTTGTCTTAGCTTGCGAATCGAAGATTCCCTTAGTCTCTCGAGAGAATCTTCGAACGCAGCGCCACCCTACAAACATGGAATTGAAAAAGAAAATTACAAATACAAAATCTCCAACGGCGAAAAAAAGACAACTCAGCAAATCAATATTTTCGAATTTCTTTTAACACATTTCTGAAAAAGATATCATTTGGAAGGAGATTATACTTCAATAATATTCAAGCCCAAATATTTTTGAATGATTGACATAACTGCTTCAGAATTAATATGAGAATATCAAATTTTACAAAGGTAAGTCTGACTGTTTAAAAATTTTGAGTCAATGTATGAAATAGTTTTATATGGTTCTGGAGCATTAGAATTTAATAGACAATGTTCATAACAACCTTATAATAATTTAAGTATATAGAGACACACCTCTAGTATAAATAAAAAATATTTTATATATAAATACCATTGCAAACACCGCTTGAAGATATTGGTTCTGGTAAACCTGTTATTAATACGCTGGCTAGGACAGCGTAATAATTAAGCAAGCATATAGGGTCCTACCATCATTAGTCTGTGTGACTTAACTCAAGGGATATCATCAACATATTTCTCATAGGGAAAATGGAGCTATTCTGTCCGCTTGATTTCCCCGTCATATTACTGAGATGCATGCTGTATATTCAAAAAAGATTCGAAATATGTTTTTGGAATTATGATTTAAGTTTTTGATTTTTAGGACGATGTTATTTAATCAAGCGTAACAATAAATTACGAAGCTCTTTTATATGAATATCGGCGAAAATAATGCCGATCTGATTACAAATGGAAGAATGCGATATGTTTTTGTTATGTCACTTACCAGGACAAGCCCGGCTGATTTTAAGCCGGAGATATGCGTCTCTTGTTTTACAAGTAGTGCCATCTAGGGCCAAGAGTACAACTTAGCTGCACACACGTCACAGCCCTTTTTAGGGGGCGGACTACATTAATGCAAATTCATTCATACATCTCAAGTCGTAATTAGACCTGGAACAGAGAACGATTACCTTTGATCAGATACCCCCAGTGATATTACTGTGATGTATAATGTAAATAGAATCTTTCGGATTAATTAAATCACATTTACACTTTCCAAGAAAATCAATTTCAAATCAAAATCCCATGTCAAGAAATAATTAGTTTAGTTAATATAACAAGTATAGAAGCTACAGTTTTAGCTACTGAAAGAGAAAATTTGAAATGAAAGTTTTATAGTAGGTGAATGGTAAAGAAAATGAAGTCACATTATTCTTTATTTACTGGTTTCACTGGTTTTCTATAATTATAATATATATCAAAAGATTATTTTAAATTGCGGTTAATGAATTGTTAAATACTTCACCCGAATTTGTGCCAGTATTAAAAGTTGCTTGTGACAGCTTTAGATACTTCTATGTACAGTCACGGAAAAAATAAAAAAGGAGTTCATCCAGCTTTACTCTGGCATCGTTCATCGTGTAATCATGAAAAGGTATCATTTGAAAGGAAATGGTGTCTTCCAAAATATTTTTGAATAAAAAAATCGCACAAGGAGTTCGTCTACGTATTGAAGTAAGAACAAGCTTCCGAATTTCCATGGCATTACCCATTTCCTTCAAATTTTAAAAATTACATTAAAAGTCTCCACGAAAACCAAATTTTAACTTTAGAAAAGCAGGAATTAGAAAATATGTCCCAGAAACTTTAACTTAAAGAGTTATTTACATCCTTTTGTAGCATTTTATAACAAAAATGTAGAAGAAAACATGTTTGTTTTGCTTAGTGATTTGATTTCATGAAAGGGATATAAATAACGTTCAGCACATATTTAATTAATACTAATTAATATTTATAAGGATTTATTTATAAATGCATGAACTGTGTTTTGTTTGTGAAAACTTGTTTTTTTTACATTGCAGTTAGTGATGAGCGTTAATTTAGCAAATTAAAATTAAAAAGGAATTGTCTACGGGCAAGTAGTGTGATAGCGTTTATGACACTTGCTATATTTAGCTACGAATAAGAAATTGTTAAAAATTGTAACATCCGAAAAAATAAATTGTAAGAAACAAAATTACACATTAAATAAAAATGCAATAAAAATAAATGCTCAGGTTTTTTTTTTTTTTTACTTTGCGTAGAAGTTACGTTCTCAAGTGGTTTCTTGCATCTTGGCCCTTGACAGAGAAGGCTGGCTCTGGTAAATAGGGACAGTCGCTAGCTGCAGGAGATTATCATGTGACCGTAAAAAATATTCGATACCAGTCGGCTATTTAAAATCAAGAGGAGGCATGAACGCAAACTTTTAGAATAATGGCCATAAGGAATGTAGATTAAAGAACTGCTCGCTTCTATTTTTCCCACTTTTTAAAGTGAGTTCTTCAGTAATATTGCTGGCTGGAACAAGATATTGTTGGGTTTACGAATTTTCTTTTACATTAAGACCTTCGAATGTTTCTGGGTAAACTGAGTTTCATATATTTTATTCTGAGCCCTTTGAAATTTAACAGATTGCGTTTTCACTTTCTTCACCTGAGGTGCAAGTACGAGAGTGTAAAGTTCTAAAGATGTCATTAAATGTTCAAATTCTCAAAACTGTTGAAGAATATACACCAGAAGGACATTATGTTCATTATTCATTTTCTGTGCCAGAACTCGTCGCTATACAACCTTGGTCCATAATGTGGGATTACCAAACTAAGTGTCAGTTGATTTCAACATCGTGGAAATTCCGAATCTTGTTCCGACAGCTTCCAAAGAAACGTAGGGTGACCTGTTCTGTTTCTTTAAAGCGACATGATTCTGAAAAAAGTCACATGAAAGCTTTAGTTTGGATTTCAGTTTTTGATGTCAATGGTATGTCATTATTTGATTTTCCTCAAAGAATTTACTGTGAAAGAATGCTACCGAGTGATGAAATGCATGGATCTATTGGAGATAGATTTTTACACGGTGAAGCTTTGTCTGTTGGTATCACCATATTTATTCGTTGTGATCATCAGAAAAGCAATCTAGATTATGAAACAGTTGAAGACACTAATGACGAATGAGTATAATTCTGAAAGATGTTATGCAAGTGCGAATGATCTTGTTTGTTGTAAATAATCTTAGATTGTCATATTTGAAGGAATAACAGCTTTTTTCCCGTCCGTTTTGAATTCCGCTAATAGCCACAATTACTATATTTTTGAGTTACTTTATGTTGATAAAATTGTAATAATGTAAAGGGAATGATGCCATATTTTTAGGTTCAAATAAAAAAAAGGGTATTTGGATAGCTTTGCATCACCCTTGCGAAGCCCGATCATTTTAAAAATTCATTTGGTAATAATCTAAAATGAAGCCCAAATGTGTTAAGGCATTTGCATCTTTCTCTGATTTAAGAGAAAGATGCAATCTTTTATTTGGGAGACATCCGATATTCATCGGTGGTTTTTATTAATTGTTTTATGGAATATCATTTTATTCTTAAAGAATTTCTATGGTCAACAAAACTGTGAAAATATCAATTCGTGTATTACGAAAGAAATAAATTTTCCTGAATGTGTTGTATAACATTAAGTACAGATTTATTGGTAAATGTTGATACCTTCAAAAATAAAATATATCAATTGATTTTATAATACAGATGTATTTGACAGCTTTTTCTCTTAAATTGTTTCTCCTGGACTCTTCTTTTTTGTTTTTCGTCATGCAGTTTTTAAAATACATACCATCTCTTTTGTGTTAATGTGCATAACCAGTGCCCCCAGTATTCTTCTGAAAAGATATCTTAAAGAACCAAGTATAGCATTGTATTGTTAAATTTTATAATATATTGATTTGCAATAGCGTAATTTCTTGAAATTTTATTGTATAAATATTTCATGTATAGTACAAATGTTGTCTGAAGGTGCTAATAAGTATAAAACACTAACAATCAATTTCCTTAACTGGTAATGGAAGGCATTTTATTATTTGTCTTTTTGAATTTGAAATACCTTCCTAGTTGCTTATGTCATTATGTTTTTATTGAAATTAAATTTGGACACTAAGATTTTGCTAATAAAATCTATCAGAATAAGAATTGGTTTTCCCTTTTTGAATGACGTTTCTCATGGTGTGCTATATATTTTTTTATATTGCTATTTATAAATTGGAAGTTCTTTTAATTGTAGTAAATTAAAACTTCATTGGATACTTAATTTTTTTAAAAAAATAGCCTCCGGTGTTTTTATCATAATGCTGTCTCTTAAACCAGAGAACTCAGAACTATCAAAAGATTCGTATTTATATCATTTATAAACATATTTTATGGCAAAAAATGTGTTTATTAACAACAAAATATCTTACGAAATATAATTTAAATCTTATTGTTTATGCAGTGCCAAGACCATTGAAATCCACACACAAAGACTTATTTTCATGTTATCGCTTCCCAATCCCATTTCAGAAAACGCTGAAATATAAAAGTCGAATTAATTCAATGCTAGATTACCGATAATTTATTATGTAAACAAATGATGTGAATCTTGGTACATTAAGATATGCAGGGCCTTTAATATTGGGGAAAACTTTAAGGGGAGGTTGAGGACATGAAGACAAACATTCAGTGACAACGATAGGGCAGGAGCGTCTTCTGTAAGAGCTAGGGGGCGCTAAAGTTTAAGGTCCAAAACTTCAAACGATGATTAAAAACAGAAAAATAGATAGATTCGTTTGCGATTTTTGCTAAAATCATTCTTTATATCATCTTTTCCATCTTAAAAATCTTTTTAAGCAAAATTCAGAAAATGTCGATAGAGGGCGCTTTAGACGTTCAAGTTACGAACAGCCACTTTTTGCAGCTATTTTTTGCATGGAGTTAAAATTATTCTAAAGTTTAAACTTTAAATTAAATTTTAAGCTTAAAATCGAATACATTAGGATCGGATAACTAAGAAAAATTTAACTGTGAACAGGGGAGGGAGATTTTAAATGATCATATGAATTGAACAATCTATTCGATTTTGTTGCGGTTTGGTTGTAGATCATTCCCTTGGTAATTATTTTCTTCAAAATGGCGTACAGCTTTGGTGTCTTAATTTTTTGATAGAGGACGCTTAGTTCTGTAGCCGTGCTGCATCATCTTCAAATACCCAAACTAACCCCCATCGTCGTGAGACCTCTTTTGACGCAGTGGTATGACTTTGGGCTTCTACGCAGATCTCTAGTTTTATTCCCGTCACTGGGTACCTTAGTTCAAATCAAGAGAAACAAATTGAAAGAATCAGATTTCCTTCATTCTGCGCTAGTTGGTATAAAAGAAGCAGAAGCTGCAATTCCTGAGTCATTTGAGCTGCGATCTGCCGCAGAGAATATATGGAGAGATTTACGAATACAAAGCTGGCAGATATGCATCTGATGTATGGATTCAATTCACGAGCGGCTGCAAGTTTGTATCGTGAGAGGTACCCAGAGATGCACCGGATCGTCGGATGTTTAGTAATTTGCATCACAATTTGTGCGAATATGGGTCGTTACGAGGTAATAGACATAGTGAGGGTAGGTCACAAGTGACTAGAACTCCAAGGATGGAACAAAATGTATTGGATACAGTTAGAAGGGTTCCAAGTACCAGCGTACGAGCCGTCGCTATTGTCGGAGAATCTCGGAATAGTGTTCGTCGTGTTTTGCAACGTGAAGGCTTACATCCATGCCATCTACAAAGAGTACAGTTGCTGCTCCCCGCAGATTATCCCACTCATGAACGTTTTGCACGGTGGTATCTTGACCAATGTTGCCAAGATGCGCATTTCCCATCCTACGTTTTAATGACGGATGAAGCGTACTTCAAGCAAGAGGGGATGTTCAACTAACACAGTGTACATTTATGGGCAGGCGAAAATCCCCATGGTATAAGATCACATGCTGCGCATCATCCCTTTTCAGTGAATGTTTGGACTGGTTTGATTGGTGACGTATTAGTTGGGCCTTACTTGTTGCCATCGCCCCTAACATCTGCAAATTATCTGATATTTTTTTAAGAGATTTTACCAACTTGATACTGTGCCACAACATATCAGACGCCATATGTGGTTTCAGTATGATGGGGCACCTCCCTATTATTGCAGACGTGTTCGAGAACATTTGAATCATGCGTTTCGTCACCAATGGATTGGTCGTGGTGGACCGGTTCTCTGGCCACCACGATCTCCTGATTTGAACAGCATTGATTTCTTTTTTTGGGATGACCTGAAAAGTGCTGTGTATGCAACACCTGATAATTTGGATTTGGTAGCAAGAATCGTCTGTGCTGCCGCAGATATCCAGCACAGACGATGCTGCTGCGGATATCCAGGAAAATGCAGGTATCTTTGAAAGAGTTCGCCAATCCATGGTCCGACGGTGCATCGCTAGCAATGGTGATTACATTGAACATATTTTGGGAAATCTTCAAACATCATGTACTATTTTTGTAATATCTTTGCATATGTAATATCTTTGATCAATAAATATTTCTGATGTCAATCTTGTGTCCCTTTATTTTTTGTACGTTTCATTGCTCTGTGATTCCTGGTTGTCTTTGCATTCCTAACACTTCCTGGAAGTATGTTGGTCTGGATGTAAAACACCCTGGAGTAATAGCATTTAAAATTTCGGAGAAGTGTCGGAAGCACCCTCTATAAAAAAAGGAGGACATCAAAGCTGTACGTCATTTTGAAGAAAATAATTACCAAGGGAATGTGTACACGTGTAAACCACAACAAAATAGAATAGATTGCTCAGTTCTTATGATCATTTAAAATCCCCTCCCCCCTGTTCCCAGTTAAATTTTTCCTAGTTATCCGATCCCAATGTTTTCGATTTTGGGCTTAAAATTTAAGTTAAAGTCTAAACTTCAGAATAATTTTAATTCCAAGCAAAAAATAACGGTAAAAAGTAGTTGTTCGTAACTCTAAAGCGCCCTCTATCGACATTTTTTGTATTTTGCTTTTAAAAATTTTTTTGAAGGAAAAGGTGATATAAAGAATGATCTTAGCGAAATCCGCCCTACTATTGCCTTACTTGCACTTCTAGGGAGCTAAAAAATTTTAGTATAAATTGAGAAGAAAAAAAATTACATGGAATGTTATACATTTAATACTTTTCTAATTTAATCTGTAGGAATCTACAAAAGAAGAGCGAACTACAGGAAATGCTAAGAATAGAATAGAGTAGAAAAGGAAAGCTGGGATGATATTAAAATTAATTTCGAAACTGACAATTATGATTGAAGGGGGGGAAACTACCATCGGTATTAAAATACAACAGAAGTTTTAAATGCATAACTACTGTGCATCAAAAGCGATTCAAACAATTACTGCTCGTTTCGACCTACTGTTGAAACCATATTTCTATTAATTCAATAACTGAGTATCAAAAATAGATTTTAAGCTATCGGAAAACGTTCAGAGGGCTTTTTGAGAAAAACATGTTGTAGACATACTTTAACCATATTTCTGAGTTTAAGATTATTAAATAGCAATAGAGTGCCAATATTTGGAGTAAACATTAATAATTTTTTTTCAAAACTTGTATTTAATAGCATAAATTTAAGCAAATTCTTTAAACTGGCTACGCCAAAAACCATTATTCTCATCCGAACAAAACTTACACAGGTTTCTTTAGGAAATGAACTGCAAGCAAATGGTTATAGTAATAAATAAAAATTTTAGAACCAGTTGAAGATGTATCATGAAATTTTTAGTTAATTTAAGACGTTATTATTCCAATAGGCTGTAAATTTTTTAAAAAAATATTCAGTCAATCTAAATTCTTTTAGTTCTTTTCCTAGAAAATGGCATAAAGTCCATCAAATTTCATAGTAACATAACTATATTTTGAATTATTTGATCTGAAGTAAGCAAAAAATAAGTAAAAATCAATTTTGAGAAAAATGCATTTAAAGTATATAGTAGCATGTTTTAACTATAAATTATGTGAGTGCATACTTAAAATTCACCACATTTATAGGTTATACCTGATTTCCCCTTAGCTCTTAATAATTTTCCCTTTTCAATTATTTTTTCTGGCAATTTTTGCATTTGGCAGTGAATGCTGCCTAGATTAATTTATTCTGTCTTTATCCATCCAGCAAATGCTCCAACTGCATTTGCGCTAGGAACACACTCCAATAACCTTAAGGATATTCAGTAATCCTACAAAACTTTTGTAAAATGTATTACAGACATAAATGCCCCTAAGCTGAAGGTTCGGAGCCCAATAAAGACATATTTAGGTACAAATTTCCACAAAACACCGATGAAACTCTCACTGGCATTTTGCTTTTTTCGGTGCAAAAATTTTCCGCATATAAAACTGAATTTGCGCTTATACAAACTTTTAACATATTTTTGCCCCTTTAAATTGATGCTTACGGTTTTTTAATTCCTCACTTCCGGTTTACCGATCATTATGAGAATGTTAATATCTTGACTTCTAATGAACGTAGAAACAAAAGTAGACCTGCTTCTGATAGCCCCAAGACAGGTATATCCAATAAAAAAATTTTAAGATGTCATTTTTTTAATCAAAAATCCACCATTTCAACGTGTTCGGATATTTTCAAGTTGCAGTGAGGGATTGCGGTGTTTTGCTGGTAGAGTTTTGACTTCGGGACTAAGTTTCGAAAACCTTTTCGTCAAAATTTCACTGTCTATGCAGATTTGTGTAAAAGTTAAATATCTGATGGCAAGGTCTAGTAAAATCCATTTGGGCGCTGACAATTCTCTACTTTCAGAGCAATGACCATTAAGGTGGGCCGAAAAAAACACACTAATTAAAAAATATATATTCACTTAGCAGCAGAAAGGTTTACAATTAACGAGAAATAAAACGGGGAAACTTTCACTCCCGCATTAGAAGTCTTTAAAATAGAGGTGAAAATCGACTCTGTTTTTCATTAATTTTAAAATTTCTTATCAGTTTATTACAGCTGTTTCTGTAATTACAGCTATCCATTATTCAACCATTTATTAAAAAATTTTAAGAGTAATAATATCAAAACCTGTCACGAGCTTTATGCCAAGCATTCTCTCAAAGTTTAAAAAAAAAAATTAACATTTTGGTTGTCATGTAACTCGCTTGTGATTCACACCTATTATTTAGATGACGCCATTCTATGCCATTTGTACAAATAGCAAAGAAATAGTCATCTAATTAGATTATTGGAATCCCGAACTTGAATTATGGAAAGGTCACACATCTTAACGTGTTAAAGCGTATCTTAAATATGAAACTTTTAGTTCTCAGTACCAATAAATGTTACGCTTAAAAAGGGCTAACCTCAATTATTTTCTTTGTTTAATGTAGCATGATGAAAATTTTTGGTTTAGAATGACTATATTATTAGTAAGTTAAAACGAATAGCAAAAATAAAAAAAAGCTTCAGGTATTACAGCATCTTTTGTTCACTCAAATTTTACATGTCATTTCACTCCATCTTCATACCACACGATATCTGGAACGCTGAATTATGAGAAAATAGGACATTCTTTGCCATAAAATCAGCAAAAGGCATTGAATCGTTGGACTTTTAAGATTTTGGCTAAACATTTCCAGTTATTTCCGTTTAAATGTTTCGTTGATGTTTCGTTTTCAAATTACATGAGGACAATTTGGAGAGAGATATCATTATTTCAAACCTGGGTCAGATGATTAGAAACGGAACTAAGTCAACATATTACGTTCAAAATTTTGAAGCCACATACAGCGGCTGTTTTATAGTATATCCGACTTCCATAAATAATGAATCTATGACTGATTAATCCATCCTTATGTTATTAAAAGCATCTTGTTTCGAAGTGAAACAAGGCCAATTTTTGGACCTACCTAGAAGTGTGCTCTGATGTGAAGATAGACTTTTCAGCCGGTACATCATCACGTACTGAAGCTTCTGTATCAACGGTAGTGTATCTTATTTAATCCTCATCCAGTCCACAAATTATGGCGAATCTTCGATTGAATAGATTATCGAACCTGGTCCCGAATGTTGATACCTTATTAGAAGCCTCCATGCCCAAATCGAGAATGGTTCGAATCTCGATAATGCGATCTTCTTATCTAGAAACATTGCCAATAAGGCATGGTGGTTTTTGATTAGTAACTACTTGTTTGAATCACGAGTTTGTTTTGTTTATATTCTTAAATTATGATTTTATCCACTAAATTTATAAAAACATGAACTTCTAAATTAGAAATTTAGAATAGTGTGGTAGTTTAAGTATTCAAGATGTCATTTATAAATTCTTTATTAAATAGCTTTATTGGTAATTTTTCACAAATTGTGCTCTTGAGATATCCATCGGAATTCACAAGGTTAAAAAAGACAGTTAATAAAATCATTGACATTCCTCCAGATTAATATTAAAAGTAAGAAGTAAGTCTTTACTGACATGGCTCTAAATTAAAAAAAAAATCTATGTTTAAAGGTGTAAGCTTCAGCATCCGAGGGAAACATGACTAACCTCCTTATTGCTGAAATATTCCCGAAAATTATATAGGATATATTCAATACAAAAAAAATTGCTTAGTTCTATAAGGTTCGAAAGAAAATTGAACTATCATCTTCAAAATTATATAAGAGAAGAAGAAATATTCTGAAGAACACTTATTATTAGCTTGGAAAATAGTAGTCCAAGCACATATCTAAAAACAAACTTCTCAACTCTAATAGGAAACTGCGGTTAAAATGGTCATTAGTGTGCCCCCGAGTTTACCGCCAATATGGCAACCCATTACAAGACTTTTGTAGTAACCCTAATGATGTTTTGTTTACTTTTTCCTACAATTGTTGAGTTGTATATGAGCTTCAACTCTTTTATGAAAACTTAAATTAAAAATAATATAATAATATCAATTAAATATTTTATTTCTGATCTGTATTATAATTAAGATTTTTTGTATAGCTGATAAGAAGTTTCAATTATATTTTTAATGCGAATATAAAATATTTATTCCTTTACTCGTTTTAATTGTCAGTATGCGATTTCACAAAATCGTCTGCTTTATTTCTTTACGAAGTCGTCTGGTTTCTTTCTTTAAAAACCGTTTGCAATAGAATTATTCGCATTTCTCGTAATTCTTTCACAGCTCTATCGCTTGTTTTCTTCGTAGTTATTATGTCGGCAATTATTCAAGAGTGGATGACAGGTGAAGTGGATGGGAAAAAACATTTCGAACCTGAGAAATGGATGAAGTGTGATTGGATTAAATACTTCAAGTTTGTACATTATGTCTTTAAAATTTCCTATTAAATCCATTCTTTTTGCATCTTTGACTTTCTCAATTATTTATTATTTACTGTTCATGTTATCCGCACATTCCTTATGCTCAATGTGCTAGCGAAGCTACTAGTTTCCCGCTCCCGGGCATAGCGAAGCCGTAGGATGTTTTTTTAAGTTAAAAAATTCTGCCCGGTGCCTTCAACAGATGCCGGAGGCATCTGTTGAAGGCACCGGGGCTGGAAAAAAAATAATAAAAAGAAAATGCTTATCGGTAAAAAAAAATCATAATTATATTACCAAAAGTCGTAACCGTCACTAACCCATAAAAAGTGTTTGTTTACAATGTCCGCCATCTTTATTGGCGACTTGGCATCCTTGGCGTGGCAAGGGGCACACTATAAGTAACCTTTACCGAAATTGCAGCTGGTTGGATGTATCTGAAATAGGAGCGCAGTTAAGTGCATATCTCTAGAAACATTTACAAATGTCAGAAATCGCGTGGTGTAAAATTCTTCATCCGAAGTTACAAATAGAAATTGCTACAGAGAATGAAAATAAGACGAAAGAATTCAATGAATTAATTTTCACTTGGCGTATAGAAAACATAAGTTTATGCTTTCAAAAGAATGGGGAAGACATTACTAGTCCCACTTTTAGAGCTGACTGGTTGAAAGAGTCATCATGGAATCTCTGTCTTTATCCAAATGGTATCCAAGGAGCGCATGAGTACATAAGTTATTTCATCACCCAAGAAAACAAGGATGCACCAATGGACAATATTGGAGTGAAATTTGAATTATACCTCTTAGCCGCTGATGGGACAAAAGTGCATCCTGAAGTTTCTGAATGTTTTTTGTCGATGAAAAAGATTGGTATGCTGGGATGGTCACGTTTTATCAGTTGGAAAACTTTAATGAATGAAAAGACAAACTATCTCCCTGACGAAACACTGACGCTATGCTGCAGAATTTGGCATGAATATGAACTAGACGCAAGTGAAAAGAAAGAATCTGTGAAATTAAAAGCGTTTGCTCGCACAAGAATAAGGAAAGAAGAAATTACTCGACAAATGGCAATGCTTACCAGCGAATTAAATTGCCAAGAAATTGGGGAAATAAAATCGATTTTGAAAGACAGGCCTATAGCAGAATTCTTTGCTACCGTTCGCGAAGTCGGTGAACATAAGAGCCTTACTTTTAACATTGAAGCCAGAAGGAATATGAAAATAAAAAGGGCATTTTTATACCTTGTGTTAATGGATGAGAATAAAGAAGTCTACTGGAAAACTGAACATGAATGGACTGGTACCACTGACTGCGAATTTATGTTGTCTTCTCAGCTTCCAAAAACTTCGGAGCAGTATGTATTGAAGGAAATGTTCGAAGAGAAATGTCTTTACTTGGCAAGCCGATTTGTCTTTACAAATGGTTCCATAACACAAAAAATAGAAAAGAACGATTATGGAAACAATTTGGATCTCTTCTTCACACAGCGTCTTTCAGATTCCACTGATATAAAATGGGAATCGACATGTCAGACAGCAGCAGATGCCATAAAGTCAATGTTTGATGATCAAATATATCATGACGTAATCATTAAAGGAAAGAATGTAGAATTTAAAGTTCATGAGATGATATTGGCTCCGAGATCGGAAGTATTTAAAAAACTGTGTAATGATAAAGATTTGGATGATGTCGTCCAGATAAACAACGAAGATGACGATACATTACAGAGAGTCATATATTTCCTTTACACAGACACGATACTAGATATGCACTGGGAAATTGCTAAGAGGATGTTCAAGGCTGCTAATAAGTACAAAATTGAGCTACTCAAGGAGAAATGTCGTGCTTATTTAAAAAAAAACATCAGCGTTTCCAATGTTAGTGATGTTTTAATTTTAAGTAAAAATGAGAAGGATTCCGAACTGAAAGGATTTGCAAAAGATTTTATAGCCAAAAATTACTCTGATGTGTTTGGCTCCGTTGAATGGAATATATTTTCCAAATCTAACCCAACTTTAGCTCTGGAATATATGATGAACAAATTTAAATTGAAATAGGGTGTAAGAATTTGTGTTATAATAACACTATATAGTCTTCTACGGGCTTAAGTTTTATTAGCTTTGTTTCCTTTTATTAGCATTGCTAAATGTTATGAATAATGACCAAATTGTTCATTTTTAATGTTACGGACGATACTTAAATACATAGTTTATATCTTAAAATTTTTTCATTGCTTTAACTTTTAAAAAGTATTACAGATATCGCATATTTTTTAATTGCATGTTGTATCTTTTAAATGTTATGTAATACTTTCTACTTTTAAATTGCGAGATTGTTCGTCTATCAAGCTAGAAAATTTTAAATAAAGTATTTTATTCAAATTTTGTGTTATTCATATGATTAAATTATAACATCAGTGTTTCATGATATCAGATTTTCATCCTTAATTTAAATCTATTAATATTTGTAATCTAAACTTAAAAGATTTTTAAGGATATTACTCTGTACTGTACTGTGTCCGCAACTATTTTTTGTGGCTATTACAAATATGGTTTCCATTTCAACTGTGTCGTGTATTTTAGCTGGTATATCCGTTTTGCTTATTTTATTCATTGAGAAATATTTCATTTCCTTATATTCTCTTTTAGGTATGGAATCGTATATTCTTTTGTAGAAAAATCTTTTTCTGTATACCTAACTCCAAATCCTTTCCCTCGAGTAAAATAATTTGTGTACACGCTTACAAAACAACGTCAACCATACCGTACCGGCTATTTTTGGAGGAAAAAAAATAAGTATTAGTTTTGTTCCGGAAAAAAAATCAGCAAAATAAATTCGAAAGTCAGCAAAATATCCTGGCTTCAATCGCAGCGTATTTAGTAACTTCTTAGTTAACAAAGGAACCCAACTTTTTTCCAAACTGCCTTTTTATGTGATTAGAATGTAGAAATTTCTTGTATGATGAGGCAAGAGCCACGGTTTGAAAGCCTGTTAGTCGATATAACTTTTAGCTTTTGAGGTTGTGAGAGCGTTCAATAAACATTTTCGAATTTCAACTAGCCACTCAGACTGGTTTTGTTTAAAACACTTAATAAACAAACCCATTGTCATTCTAAAGAAACTTGTCTGTATTCTAGAAAATATGAAACACCTATATCTATCTAGGCGTTTCATATTATCTTCTATAATACAGAAGGCATGTCAATTCGTCTATTGATTTTTTTTAGAATCTCAATTTTCAACGCTTGCTTCCATTAAAAAAATATATTAGGTCTGGGAAAAAGAAATCCATTGTTATTTTACAGCCATCTGCCGAGAAAATAATGGATTTCTTTCCATTATTTTCTTTTCATATGGAATTTTTGAAAATAGTGGAAAAAGAAATCCATTATTTTCTCGGTAGACAGCTATAAAATAATAATGGATTTCTTTTTACTCAACCTAATATAAAGAGTGTACATTTTTTCAGTTTCTCAGTGCAAATATATAGAAAAGAGAATATGCTGGAAACTGATGAATCTAAGCAAAATAATAATTCCAAATGTAAAATATGAATCAAAGCAGGATTTCAGCCTCAGCAACAGCAAGCAGTACAAAAAGCTATGGAATATAAAGCTGAAATTCGTTTCAAAAATTCCCAACTTTTGTTTAGTTCCTCTACAAGCAGAACTTTGTGACAGTTCCTGCAATTCCTGAAATTAAAAAAAAGTTACTCTTGTGACAATAGATTTTCAAAATGCATTAAACAGCAGATTTCTTGAAAGTAGGAAATCCCCCCCTTGCCATTGCCCTTTTTACATACAGAGGCGGATTGTCACCTTGCCCAATGGTAAGTGTATACTCCTTACGCTTCAGACAATGTTATTCTTGGTTGTGTATGTTGGATTAGAAGTTAGAATTGTTAGAAATTAATATGGCAAAAAAGTGAATCTTGGTGAGCTGGAACAAAGCAGAAATTTGTCTTTTACTCGAGCATTAATAAGCGAAGCAATAAAATACAAATTTTATTAGATTTAAATATGATGCGAGAATTTTTGAATATGATGGTTTTTTTAGTCTCAATTTTGCCTGAGTACATTTTTAAAACTTAAGAAATAATTGATTAAGAAATCATTTCGAACCCACCTATCTGAAAAGTTTAAATTAGATTAGTTGCAATGTAGCTTTCTAATTTTAAATAGACAGATGCCTTATGCAGAGTTGAACTAAGCTCTTAAGCAATGGAATAATGAGATTTTTTTGTTTGTTTAGCAATTTAAGTTCATAAATAGTTTCAATAACAATTTTTTTCAAGCTGCAACTACAAAACGAATAATATTTGGAAAATTTTGGTTTAATAAGTCGCGTGTAAAAGAAATACGGGAATGAATTTTAAAAGTAATTTTAAATAAAATAATAAATCATTACAGACTTTTGTAAATAGTCTAAATAATATTTAGTTATAGATATGATTTTCATTATAAATCAAAGAAACGTGAGATGTCAGATCTAATTTAGCTATATTTGTCTCATTTTGAAATAGCACAATAGCTATTAAAATAAATCTCGTAATCTTCAACCGTGGTCAGATGAGGAGGATGACACATAAGTCGGTGCACACTCTATTTCCAAAATTACAAAAAATTCAGTAATATGACAAAAAAAACCACCTCTCGCTTATTTAATGTCATAATAACAGCATAGCCTGTGGTGCAGAATTTATCTCTATAAATTAATATAGGAATTGTTCCAGTTTAATTATGTTATAACTTTGTGAAATTAACGTTAGGGATACATTGAGAACATTGTCATGAACCAGCATACTTTCTCCAAATTTCGGCGCCATAGTAGGGGGAAATCCTTTGGTAATTTATTGTTTTTGAACCTTTTACACGGTGGTTTTTCGGTGGAATCAGGTTAACACCAAAATACCTCCCATCAGTTTTAGAAGTGTGTGTGTGTGGTGGTGGTGGGGAGAGCAAATGATTTACTGAATTAATGTCGAACGTAGTAGCTATTTAATGCTCGAAGAAAGTTCTCGCTTTTCGAGGACAATGATTGTTTTATCAGAGTTCACATTTTCACACCATTTCGAAATTTTCCCGAAAAATGACAAATTTTACTGTAAACTATGTTCAATACAAAAATTAATCGGATCACAAATTATAAATATAATCTAAAATTATGCTTACTTTGATTTATAACCAGGCATCATACACAGTATACGAAAAAAAATTAAATTGCGTATGAAACTTCAATTACAAGTAAATTTATTGTAAAAAAAAATTAAATCATCAGCACCTATGACGATCTGCATTTAAAAAATTCTGAAAAAATAGCTAATATATCAGCATGTAAATTTTTTTTCTTCAACCTTATTTTGTAATAAACACTATAAAATAACGAAGTATGGCATTAAAAACAAAATTTATTAAGATACATTAAAAAATTAAGTGAATACAAAATTTTAAGCTGAAATACATAAATAAAACATGCTTAGAATAAAATTGCAGAATGAGAAATCACCTAAAATTATCGAGTGTAAATTTTTTAAAGCTAATGCATTTATTGTAAATCCATGTGACATCCTATTTTCACAGGCACAATACTTTGAAACCTTATTAAAAACAATTTCTAAATATGCTAGAAAACAAAACAAAAATGTTTTTATTTCAATTTTTTGTCTTATTATTTTTTAAATTATTTTCTGCCTATATTTTAAAATTTCTGATTAATATCGCGGTATCTAGATACATTTTCCCTCCAGATTTGCTACCAGGTACCGTCAATCGTACGGAATCAAAATTCAATTAAATAAATCGATAAACCTATAATGAAGTTAAAATAGTGCACTGTCGTTGGGAACACTCAATAATAACAAAATACGAGCTTCCTAGAATATCAGAAAATGAATAAAAAATATATTACTCAATAAACATGAAGCAGCTCAAGTTAAATAAGTATCACAATAGAGAGCTTAATATTTATAGATGAACACATAACATGTGTATTGGTTTTAAAATAGTATAAACTATGAATCTATACCCAATCAAGAAAATACATTACCTCTGGACCACGAAGGAAACTAATTTAATTTCACAATATTCAAAAACATAGAAATAACATCCTTCTCGTATTTAAAAAATAAAGCTTAATCTTAAAAATAAGGAAAGTTTACTTTTTCATAAATGAATAAAAAAGGAGTTGAGGCCATAATCATTAATTATTTTATTTCATCAGAGTAGCAACTTATAGTTGATTATAATTTCTAATGAGAAGTTTTTGGCACTCAGTTTCATCGTCCCAAAAAACACTGAAATATTTCAAATGTATCAGCAAAAGGCAAAGAAACATAAATACTTTTTATGCAATTGTTTACAGTTACCAAGATCATTCTTAAAACAAAGTACTTGATTTATTTTTCTTGAACACTATGCCTCCTTCAGACATCTACAGTGGCATTCAACAAACTTTTGCGATTAGTTTTTGATAAATATTTCACCATCTTACTTAGATAAAATTCTGATTCCTTGTCAATATACTTTTCAATATATGCTTTCAGAACAAAATCCTGTAAATTGTCAGTTAAAAGCAAAAGTTCACCGATATTATTGATGTCACATTTGGATTTTAAATATCCACGGCACTTCACTTTCAAAAGCATTATTCCAAATTCGTCAGCCATTGAGAATAATTTAATGGCTATTCTCCAAGATAGATAATTCACACGATCAGTATACATGAAGAGTAAGAATCTCCGAATAATATCAGTTTCAAAGTTTTTTATTTCAACAGTTGCCATGTTAGCTTTTAGATTTTGTCGAAATTTCGGAGATCTAGAGCAAAGAAAGGCTTTATGAGAAGAAAAGGATTTCGTGTTGGTCTGGATTTTTACATCAACGAAAGATTTGCACTTGTATGCAGATTCCAATACATTTAAAATAGTTAAAGCATGAGGTAATTTTGAGACTTCAACGTTTTCGTAGGGTTTTGGTATAAATAAATGTTCAATGGATGAATCTGTACCACAGTCTTTTAATTCGTAATTCGAATATTCTACTCCAGTAGTGTAAGCAAATTCATAGCGCAAGAAAATTGTCTTTTGAGTATTCTTTTCATCGTTTGGATTTGTTCCCTCTGTTTCTAGCAGAGGTATGTGATATCTCTTAACGTCTGTTTTAATTTTCCCAACCCAGAAACGTTGATGCTCAATCGGGGATTCGTTCGACCAATTTTTAACAATCGATATTTTACAAATGGCATATTTAATTTTCTCACAGCTTTTTGGATAAATCTTAATAGTCAGATCTTTCTCGAAATTCGATAAGTTTATGCTTATTAAAGGATTGTCTTCTAACAGTGGTTGTACTTTAATGGCACGATTATTACTAACAAGATCGAGATCTGTATAATCGTCAAATATGTACACGTCGGAAAAGCGCTCTACAGCAATCGTAGAACGCTCATAATAGACAGTTCCTTCAAAACTGTCTCCTTTTTCAAAATTCTGCATCCCAATGTCAAAGTGAATCCACTCTTTTGAGCTTCCTTTTCAGAAAATACTTTCCGTCTTTGGATAAAACACTTTTCTCCCTCTTTCTCATTAATTTTGAATGAATAAAGTTTCAAGAATGAAGCGGAAGGTACTAGTAATGAATCTCCAACAGAAAGGGATAATTCAAAATCAACATCCACTGTCTCTGGACCTATTTCCACTCTGAAAAGAAAACAACTGATATATTCTCCATCATCTTCACCCCTCGGATATAACCAGAGTCTCCAAAGTGATTTTTTAGAAGAATCAATGTAGAATAAAGGACTTTCAAGCTGCTCTCCTGTTTTGTGCCAACAATAATCGAAATTTTCAATGCGCCATATATAAAGAAAACCCTTCCCACGACGTTCTTTTACTTTCCCCATAATACCTGGACTTCTTTCAAAAAGAATTTTCAAACTCAAATTTCAGAGAATGCGCGAAATAGTAAATATCCTCAAGATCAGTTATTTTTGCTTAATCTGAAAGAGATATTAGACAATTTATTTCAGTTCTTGTGGCTCGGGTTCCTTTAAATTCTTTCAAAACATTTTATATTTGTGCCAATTGCAAAAACACTGTTCTACTATTTCTCAAAATATTATTTTATAACATCAAGATACTAATTTACCTAAGCATGAAATTATTTTCAATGAATTTCTAGGTTTTTTTTACAAATAAAGAAATGAATTTCGTTTCCTTAATTCTCAAGCTATCATTTCGCAATTGTGATCTTAGTTTTTTCGAATCTTGCCATTGGGCCTGGAAAAAAGACATCGTAAACTGGCAAATCTGTTCGATTCACATTTCTCTCTTAAATAATTAACGGATTTGTAATGAGTTCTTGATGCAACTTGGCAGCATCTTGCCATGAAACCAGACCTAAATAAAGTTTTTTGCCTTCCTCCAATGAAATCATATTTCAAAGTTTGTAAATTAAAAAAAAAAGTGTCGCTTATAAATGTAAAAGCATTTGAGGATATCAAATAAATTTGCATTTCAAAAGTGAGAAAAGCCTACAAAATTTCAAGATATCGACGTTTGACACTTAGACAAAACCTTGATGGGATAGTGTTTTAAAGTTGTTTTTGAATTAAGGTCCTGGGCTTTTTTTAATCATCTTTGGTTATATTTGGATAAAAACAACGATAGCTCATGTACAGATTTCCTGCTATTCTGAACTTTCATGGCCCACGGAAATCAATTCATTGTAAACTACATCTTTTTAGGCTAGAATAAGAATTGTAGTTTCTATTCGAATAAGAATATTGAAAAAACGAAGCAGATGAGGACTTCTTCTTCTGAGGAATTAGAGATACGTAAATCTACATCTTAATTGTGTTGTTGTTTTTGTTACTTATGGCACTTGCCATAGACAAGCCCCGCTGATATATCAGCAGATTTTAAGCTGAAGACAAGCATCTCTTGTTTCAAGTTGCGCCAACTAGGGCCAAGAGTACGACTTTAGCTACACACTCATCACAGTCGCTTGCACAGACCCTTTTTACCGGGGGGCACATTCACACATCTCATAGATAGCACACAGAAGAAAAACCATGTCCGAACCGGGACTCAAACCCGGGACTTCTAGAACACGAGGAAGAGGCGCTACCTCTGTGCCATAAAGCTGGCACTTCTTAATTGTTATTGTACAAATAGAAATATTTTTAAACATCTGAGTAAGCTCTTTGCCTATTTTCATCTAGAAAATTTACTCAGAAAAGCATGTATCGGAGGGGGCTAAAACACTGCAGCTTAATTTCGTTTAGAAAGTTAGAAAATTTTTTGAGCCCTCATTTCTCAAACCAACGATAAATCCTAGCTTCAAACTTTTGAAATCTCTTTCAGAGGCAAGATCAGTGGATTTAAAAGATCAACAAACTATATCTGGATCCAACACTGTATTTATGTCCGGATTCAAATTAGAGTTTTAATCCAGACTGGATTCAAACTGTAATTTGAATCCAGACATAATTTGAGAGTTGAATCCAGACATTCAAATTCTCATTAAAGGATTCAAAGACATTGAAAAATAAAGGTCAATATTATCCGTATCAATTTTGATTTTTCTCCAACCATAACTATTTTGAACATGTTTACAAATCTTTCATTTCAAAGGATCTTACTAGAATAATGTACGTTCTCTTCCTTTATGTTTTTTTTCCTTTGATATAGTGATTTCATGTTGGAAATGAAAGGAGCCGTCTAGTGAAAAATGAAATTTTCAGAAGTAGAGTGTATTATTTCCTTCTCCGTTGAGTTTAAATCCAAAATAAAAGAAAATGATGAGAATATACAGTGCTTCAAAGAAAAATCATTTTTGCGTAAGTATTACAGATTCATATTTTTATGTAGACGTTTTAAAGTACAGGCATTCTGAAATGATGATCACAAATAGCTTCCACCATTATAAGTAGATAATGCTCATTGCAATTAAAGTATTTTTGATGTAATTGAAATAATATACATTTCATTAACTTTTGAGTGACGAAAGATGTGATTGCGCTTTCTCAATTTTGTGATTAACCTCTTAACTGTTTTTTAATTATCTAATTACACTATACCTTCCCTTTCAAGAATTTAATTAATAATCCAGTGAAAACTTGAGATGCTTGGGGTTAATTCATATATTTTGCGTCAAATTATGTTCCTTTAAATGCTTCAATTGAAGCTTATACGATTCGCAAGCGATAATTCGATGCCAGTAACTGGTACAAAAATTAAGAGTAAACTCTACTAAGAGTTTGGTAATTAATTAACCATACGCTGGATTTTGAATATCATGCATTGTATGAAAAACTTTATGTAATTGTTCATTGTGTGAATTTTTTTTAAACATCTCATTATATATGTTGATTACCAATATGTTTAAACATTCAAAGTCTTTCAATTGATTCAGTGAAAAAACAGTATTCAAGCCGCGAAATCAATTCAAGGTAATAATTTAATTTCTTTAGCATTTTAAAGGGTTAAAGTGAAGATTAGTGTGCCTCCCGAGTTTGTCGCCAATATGGCAACCCAGCGGAACACTCTTCCAGCAACCCTAATGGTGTTTTGTTTACTACTTTTAACAATGGTTGAGTTGAACAGGAACTATGACTATTTTATGAAAATGTTAAATCAAATATGATAAAAAAATATCGATTAAAAATTTCAATTTGGTTCTTTATTACAATGATAAGTTTTTTTTTTACAACTATTAAGATTCTGCAATTTTATTTTTAATGGGAATATGAACAAAAAAAAAATATTTTTTGCTATTTTTAACTGTCAATGAGCGCTTTAAAAAATCGTCTGAGTTCGTATTTTACGAAATCATCTGCATTATTTCTTTAAAAGTCAGATACGATGGAATTCTTCGCAGTTCTGATCATTCTTTTTTTGCTTTAATGGTTAGTTTCCTTGATAATTTATGTTGATAATTGTTCAAGAATAGATGTCGGGTAAATGGAATGTAATACAGTATTTCGAACCTATAGAATGGATGAAGGGTGAGTGGAATATATATATTTCTTACGAGTTGATGAAGTTAGGAAATGATGCTTGTTTTAAATTTTGTATGGAGAATGTTTCGATTGCTTCATCCTCCGGTTTAACTCTTCTTTTGACTATGTATGGTTTCTGTTATCCGCATAATCCTTATGTTCAATGTACGTGCGAAGCTACTAGGTTCCCGCTCCCGCTGCTAGTAGGATGCTTTTTGAAGTTTAAAAAAATTTGCCCGATGCCTTCTACAGATGCCGAAGGCATCGCATGTTCTAACTTTTGATCTGCCCCCAACAATACTGATGAGTAAAAAAATCATAATTGCATTATGGAAAGTGATAATTGTAATTATTCCACAGAAGTGTTTGTTTACTTTGTCCTTATTTTTATTGGCGAGTTGACTTCCTTGGCGCAACAAGGGACACACTAAACTTCACTTTTACCTTTTAAATTACGCATTAGATTATAATAGGTCACATACGACACAATCTATATTAATAAAAATGGTTCTCGAAATGTGTTGCTAAGCGCAAAACTAGAGAACGGCTCGACCGGTTCGGCTAATTTTTATTTCAATATTTTCGTTAAGACACGAGGATGGTTCTTATGGAGAGAAAAAAATGAAAAAACTGCGAGGAAAATAGTTAAAACGACACTTTTCTTACTTTCCCTCCAAAAATCTTCATTTCCTTCCCTCACACCAACTGAGTAAGATAGCAAGAAGTAATAAATAATGATTTGTTTAGAAAGAAATACGCCAAGTCAGTTGGTTTTCATTCATAGATAACGGGATGGGTTAAAATGGTCATTAGTGTGCCCCCGAGTTTGTCGCCAATATGGCAACCCAATACAAAGCTCTTGTAGTAACCCTTATGATGTTTTGTTTACTTCTTTCTACAATGGTTGAGTTGTACATGAGCTTCAACTATTTTCATGAAAATATAAATTAAAAATAATATCATTTAAATATTTTATTTTTGATCTGTATTATAATTAAGATTTTTTGTATAGTTAATAAGAAGTTTCAATTATATTTTTAATGCGAATATAAAATATTTATTCCTTTACTCATTTTAATTGTCAGTATGCGATTTCACAAAATCGTCTGGTTTCTTTCTTTATAAACCGTCTGCAATAGAATTATTCGCATTTCTCGTCATTCTTTCAAAGCTCTATCGTTTGTTTTCTTCGCTAGTTATTTTTTCGGCAATTATTCAAGAGTGGATGACAGGTAAATGGGATGGAAAAAAATATTTCGAACCTGATAAATGGATGAAGGGTGATTGGAATATTTTTTTACAACAAATTAAATACTTCAAGTTTGTACTTTATGTCTTTAAAATTTCCTCTTAAATCCATTCTTTTTGTATCTTTGTCTTTCTCAATTATTTATTATTTACTGTTCATGTTATCCGCACATTCCTTATGTTCAATGTGCTAGCGAAGCTTCTAGTTCCCCGCTCCCGGGCATAGCGAAGCCGTAGGATGTTTTTTTAAGTTAAAAAATTCTGCCCGGTGCCTTCAACAGATGCCGGAGGCATCTGTTGAAGGCACCGGTCCTGAAAAATAATAATAAAAAGACAATGCTTATCGATTTAAAAAAAATCATCATTATATTGCGAAAAGTCGTAACCGTCACTAACTCTTAAAAGTGTTTGTTTACAGTGTCCGCCATCTTTATTGGCGACTTGGCATCCTTGGCGCGGCAAGGGGCACACTATAAGTAACTTTTACCACGGGATGTTTAAAAAAGAAAGAAAATAGATGCTTTTATTATTAGTCTGTATGAATATTTAATCTATGCCTGCTCAAAATAAAGTCTGGGCAGGGAAGAAAAAAAAGAATAACAAAGTGAAAATAGGATTTGTAGAAACAAAATTAGTGAAAAAAAAAAGCATAGGAAAGAAAAAAAAGAAAAGAAAAGAAGGATGTGTGTGTATCAATATTATTTCCTCTGTGCGCGGCATTTTCCAAGCTGTTTTTAAACTTTCGCATCTCTTGAAAACCAATTGTGTCTTTATTGTTTAGTGTGTTTACATTTATGAAAATTTGAATCTCATTATTCTATAAAAATGTAGAATTTTAGACATTTCTCTCCACCATTTAAGTAAAATATCAATTCCGGGATAATCATTGCTCGGATAGAAAGAGAAAGATGAATAGCACAATGAACAGAACATCTGAAGAAAGTAATACTAAATAATACTCTAAATGAATATGATTATCAAAATTTGTTTGGTTTAAAAATATTTTGAAGAAAAACCTACATAAAATATTATATGAAAATTTTTGCGAATATTAATACAGGCGAACCGACTGGTCGCCAAAGGCGGCTAGTATTAATAATAAATATAAAACTTTAATTTTGTATAAAATTTTGATCATTTTCATAATTTTAATATTTAAATGTCAGTCCATTCTATGACTCATTCTCAATAACAAGGATATCAAAAAGTAAATGGACATTTTGAAACTATTAAAAAATGAAAACATTTTCATTGAGTGGTAATCTTTTCGGTTATTAGACATAAAGTTTCTGGAAAATAATTTTTAAAAACTGGTTAACCATTTTTAAAAAGTTAAATATCAAAATGATTACAAGTAACTGTTGAATCAGACAGGTTACCCATTTTCTTCCCCAGACGTGATTTATACCATAAGCACTATCGGGTCCGGGACTCACTCCCGATAACTCAATCAATGACTTCTGAAACTATAATCTGGAGTAAAAAGTTTCGACGTCATTCTAATACATGAAAAATTAACCCTATTTGATATTCTGCACAATAAAAAGATTTTTCCAGAAGTAGTATTTTTATCGAATTTTAATACGAAAGAATTTTCCAGCAATTCAGTGTAAAAAACAGTAGTCCACTGACATTTGTGGGAAAAAAAACGCTATAGTTTTGGCCGCCGCAAAGAAAATACCTCTTAAAATGATTTTTGAGACCCCGCTAAAGGTTAAAATTGAACTAGTTCAACGTATTCATTAATATTTACACCAAAATTTCAGAAATCTTCATCAACTTTTGAACGAAATCCATATAAAGGAAGTTTGTCTACCTTCAGAGGTGGATAAAGCTCGTTGAGAAAACTGACTTGGTTTCTGAAAATGTCACTGAAGTAAAGTTCAGCTTTTCTGTTTTGATTTTTAATTAGACATAACTTGTCATCTTATTAATTAACTAATCATATTTTTATTAATGAAAATTTGACTTTATAATTGCTTTTTTAGATTTTAATTAATTTAATAAGCGTTTGTAAAATATTCAGGGATTTAATTTATCTAATGAGGCTATCCAACTTATTTCGGATGTATATATTTTATTTCTTCATTACAAAGTATTCTCTTCATGATTTTTACTATTCGTGTGCTAGCGTCCTGACACAGAGGTAGCCCGTCTTCCTCGTGATCTGGATGTCCTGGGTTCGAGTCCCGGTTAGGGCATGGTTGTCCTTCTGTGTACTTTTTGTGAGGTGTGTGAATGTGCCTCCCTGTAAAAAGAGGCTGTGCAAGCAAGTGTGATTAGAGTGTAGCTAAGTCGTACACTCAAGTATAGTTGGCGCTATTTCAAAAATAAGAGACGCTCATCCGGCGTAAAAACGCCGAAAGCTGTCAGCGCGCTTGTCCATAGCAAGTGCCGTTAGTAACAACAACTATTCATGTTTGTCGGTATTCACAAACATGTGTTGCACTTTTTTATTCTATTTTTCAAATTTCCCTTTTTTGTTGTTGTTTTTCTCTACTCATCTGTTAATACAACATTTTTGGTAGGGATAAATAAAAATAAAGTTCCCCAAATAAATGCATTTATTTGCATTTGTGAAGAAGGGCTACTGATGAAAAATATATTGCTAAAACGCATTTAAAAATTCTTAAAATATAGCAAGATCCTATAGCAAGACTAATTAGAAAGCAACCTGATACATGACTAATACAGTCATTAGAAAGCCATTCAACTATCCCTCTCTTAACTTTATCAAAAATACTCTCTACTAGACGCTTTAAAATTTTAAAAGAGCACAAAAAATTAAATTGATGTAAAAATACAAATCTACTGGAAAAATTTAAAAACCTAGAGATGTTTTTAGTGCTATAGCACTGCACCTTTCTCTTGTTCAGTGTAAGCTAACCCTCTCCTCTAAGAAATAAAATTTAATATTAAGTCAAAATAGTATTTCTTAAGTTCGGGTTTGTCAATACTAAAATTAGGAGTACTCTGGAATTCCATACCATTCTTCCAGCATATCCAAGTCCGCCTCCAGGAGCCAAGGTGACCTGGTGGTAAGGTCTCAGCTTGCCACCAGGAAACCAGAAAGTGTCAGGTTCGAGACCCGATTCTACAGAAGAATCGTCATGTAACGAGTCAGCTGTACGTTAAATTCATCGGAATTAAACATTTTCCCACTGGCATGGTGTGGAAGTTAGGAGAATGGAGAGCTAACTCAGGTGTTATTCATCCGAGTATAGCTCAAAATTACGAGGTCCATCTCAAATTAACCCTAGTGTTGCTTCAAAAAAACCGGGACGTTAATATAACTAAACTAAATCCCGAGTATGCAATCTATATTGCGACACAGGGTGCCGAATTCGTAGGAACGTCAATTGCTAATAATAAATTTGAAAATTTGTACTCTTGACATGGATGCCGGGTGGAACTCGATATAATGGAAAACGAATGGAAAGCTAGCCACAATACTGAAATTAGTGCGAGAGAGCCATAAAATGAAATAGCTCAATCTAGATCTTTCGAAATGCTTAGTAAGAAAGAAAAAAAAAATGACACATCTCTAAAACTAATGCTGCATTACAAATGAATAATAGCGAGTGTAAATGATTGAAATATTATATTACCAAATATGTAAATCGTTGTGAAATAAATAATAAAGTATTGTTGTCGGATTGTCTTGACAACTAAGATGAATCTTTTACTAATTTTGTTCATCAGTAAAAAAAATGTAAAAAGAAAACTATGCATATTTATATTCTATATTATTTCTGTTCGAAACTAGTTAAATATGACATTTGTTTCCGA
Organism: Argiope argentata; assembly: GCA_026289955.1. Taxonomy (NCBI): domain Eukaryota; kingdom Metazoa; phylum Arthropoda; class Arachnida; order Araneae; family Araneidae; genus Argiope; species Argiope argentata. The sequence goes on along the minus strand of JAOUZG010015275.1, from coordinate 7,282,146 downwards.
ATCTCCGAAAATGATTATAAGCCTTCAAGAATGACAAATTTCACCGACTTCTTAGTTTTAATTTGCGTATTTCATTAACTCGGGTCTAAGACATTTACAATAATGTGACGACTATCATTTTTTACCTCGTACAATTTTTTGCTTTCTAATGCCTTTTAAATGTGCATCACATAAAAAAAATACACTTTTTATACTTTAATATTCGGTCAAAATGTATATTTTTATATTAAGGATTAAGCATATATACCAATATACGATAAAAATGTAAGGGAAGGGCACCGAATCAACACCTAACTATAGACATCTACCGATGCAATGTATGTGACATCTACTGTTTTCAGGAGTATATAAATCTTTACAAATATTTGATATGTATAATAATTATCAAAATGTGGAAATTCAAGTATTCGTAATCTCAAAAGTGTATATTTTTGGGCAAAATAATTTTCATTTTCGAAGCTCAACCTAAAAAGGCTTAAATAAATAGAAATAATAGGATAGAATTCCTAAAATTACTTATTAAGGTAAGTTTTTAAAAATTATTTTATAATAAACATTTTATATCTTACAAACAAGTGTTTGAAATATTAATTCTTTTGATTCTAAACCGCCTACTCGCGCCGATATCTGAACTCAGTGGCAAACATGGGCGCCTACGCCATAAATCAGCACCGAGGCCTTTTGTTGCAAAGGTCTAATCCTCTGCAACCGGTCCACATCTTCCCCGGTAAAGCAGCGACAAAAATACATATCGCAGTGACTCCCACCTGCACTGTGATTGGACGACACTCTCCCTCCTAACCCCCCACAGCTATCTCTCTCCTCTGCATCCCTCTTACGACAATGGAGGAGGGGGTTTGACGAAGCATGTAGACTCAAGCGTCTTTCATCTACCGCTCGCCCGGGACCGGAAATTATTGATTAGTACCATGACAACTGAAAAACACTTATAGACGCGACATATAAAACGCATAATCATTGGTATCAAAATGGATCGATAACAATGTAATAAACAACGTGAGAAAAAATTCATATTGTTCGTTGTTTAGGACCTAATAGCTGCTTAATTATATTTTAGAATCCAAATAATCTATAGGCTAGCCTACTATCTCCCACTTTCAAGCATTCTATCAGGTGTGTGTTTAAGAGGGGGTCTCAGTAAATGTGGGGGCTCATCTTTGCCGCACAGTGCGTGGGCTTCTCCTGTTTCTGTTGCTGTTAGATCCCTGGATACCCGGGATTTCTGGTACGGCTATGTTTAGAATTGGTATTGATTTTTTGGAAGCACGTGGCTACCTGCTTCTGAAAGCAGGCTTAACTTCTGATTAATTTTAAGTTTTTGAAAATGCTGCGATTTCTAACGAAGGTACGTTTTGGTTACCGTTCAACAAACGAGGAGAAGCCTAGCTTATTAATGGCCTAAGTAACTTATAAAGTATTAGTTCGTTTCCTGATGAGAGCCCGGGATCTTACCTAGCAGGAACTATAGCTGGCCTTTGTTTCTGGCAGCATCGTGCGGGGGTGTGCGTCTCCGATTTCTGTTGCTACGTGGGTGCGTAGTTTTTTTCCTTGGATACCCTGGGATTTTCTGTAAGGCTATGTTTAGCATTGGCATTGATTTTTAGGAAGAAGTTACTACTTTTTGAAAGCAATTTTCAATTGTGGTTAGTTTTAAGTCTTTTAAATTGTTGGGATTTCTATCATTGTATTTGGATTATCTAGCTTGTTGTCCCGTGCTATAGTGTCTCTAGTTTTAATCGGTGAGGTTTGACAACAGTTAATTAAATGGAAATAGCTTAGCTCATTAATGGTTTTAAAGATAATTTGTTTCCTAAAGAGGGTTCGAGATGTTTACCTAACAGGGAATATAATTAGCCTTATCAATTTTCACCGTTCTGCGGAGACGTCTCCTGTTTCTATTGCTGCGTAGGTACCTGAATTTCTTCTTCCTTCGCCATTATTATTATTATTGGTAAAATATCGAAATGGGTGAAATAGTCTCTTATTTCGTATAGAAAATTTCCTCAAATGTGAATATTTGTAAAGAAAGGATGACAAACTCAAACGCTGTAAGTAAAAAATATCGTTATGACCCAGCAAACATAAAATGGTAAAAAAAATTAATAAAAATTTCGTAGATTACTCTTTAACATTCCTAATTATATAATAACCAGCAGTTATCGAAATGGGTGAAAAAGACTCTTATTTCGTATAGAAAATTTCCTCAAATGTGAATATTTGTAAGGAAACGCTAACAAACCCAACCGCTATACATAAAAAGTGTCTTTGACGCAGGAAACATAAAATGGTAAAAAAAAAAATTAATAAAAATCTCGTAGATTACTTTTTAAAATTCCTAATTATATAATAATCAGCAATGAACTGCACTACTCGTCAGATTACTTATCATATAAGGATTTTACTGTCAAAAATAAAACAATGGACAAATTTGAAAATGAACCAAATTGCGTTACAAGGCTGAAGATAAAATGAAGTTGAGATGAATGCCACTCAAGTTTGAAAATATAAAAAATTTGCAATTTGAAATCATTTCTATGTTTGGAAGCAGGGCCTGACTAAGGCAGGGCATACGTGGCAGCTGCGCCGGGCCCCCACATAAGTGAGGGCCCCCAAATCGAAAAAAGAAATTTTATTTTATGTTTCCTTTTTTAATGAATGTTCTTCATTACTAAAGTAGTAAAGCAGAGGGACCCCCCCCCCAAAAAAAAAGTTTTTACTCCTGGCCCCAACTAGACTAAATCAGGCCCTGTTTGGAAGCACTTATTATCGACAAGAGAAAGTGCTTCTACATATTAAAACTAATAAGTCCTCTTCCAGAACTAGAATTACTGATTTTTACCACTTTTCTAAAAGTAATCACTGTGGACAAGATATCCCTCAAAGGTACAAAAGATTGTAACAAAGAAGCGATTTAATGTATCAGGAAGAAAACCTTAATTTTATAGCATTTTTTTAAATCTAATTCTGTCTTTTCTAATTAGATCGATTTAGATCTTTTTTTACGTAAAATATTGTCAAGATATATATGCATAAATTTATAAGTATGCCTATTTAGCTCACTTGAATTTAATACCCTACATCAGTGGTCGGCAAACCTTTTAGCCAAAGAGCCAAATATGAACATTACAGCAATTTTTTTAAAAAATTGGGAGCCAAATCTGCTTGTTTAGTAAACTTTTATTACACTAAGTAAGTAGTACACTAAATAAAACTAAATTTCATACTTAATAAATATTTATTAATGCGAAATTAGAGCCGCACTTAAGGATCCAAAGAGCCACATGGAGTTGCACTTTGCCGACCACTGCACTAGATGTAGGGAAATAAAATGGGAAAACAATACATTAATTCAAAATAAGCAAAGTTGCAATTTGATAGAATTTATTTCTTCAGTAAACAAGAATTTTTTTTAAAATCAAGATATTATTTTTAAAAATCGATTTGAATCTGCAGACGGAATAATCCGCTCACGATAACTTTTAATTAACTCAATGATAGTTTTACGAGGGTGAACATAATCGAAGTATATTATTCCTTGAAAAATTTAATGAAATGTTCCAAAGCAAGATAGTTAGTTTTATTAAAATAAATTTTCTTTCATAACTATTTAGTATATACATATAAGGCTCACGTATGTATCGCAGAAATCATTGTTATTGTCTATTGGCAACAGTCAGTTTTAATTAAACAATCTGTATGTTTCGGATTGTTCCGTTGAATATTTTTAGAGTTGTATTCCCCGCTTCACTAATTAATGAAACTATGAAATATTTTTCAAAGTGCTCTGTTGTTTCAAGGAAAATTCTGTTCTTTTACATATTTCTTCTTGTGACTGAAATCAAGGAATAAACGTCAAACAAAGTTTAATTAATCTCGGAAATTAGCTTAACCATTGCCAGATTCGTAATTGCCTTGATTTCGCCATAAAAACTGATGATCATATACTCCAAAAGTATTAACTAACAAGATTAATTTTTTCATTATTTTAAAACAAAAAAAATATTTTAATAATAGCATTTTCATTTCTGTAAGTTTTTTTTAAAAAAATTATAATTTTTTAAAAATTTAATTTAATATACACAATTTGTAGAGATGTCTTTAATGTTATGATGAAATTCATTCATTTATTAAAAATTCCTTCTCGTGTTTTTGCTGATATTAAAACAGAGATTTTAAATTGCTTTCTTTGGGTCTTAACTTATAAATTAAAAATAGGATTTTTTTTCTTCCACTTTTATTTCGAAGTACACTGAATCAAAACAATTAAAGGATATTGAGGTTGCAGGTTGATCTTGCACCAGGAGAATTGTTTGAATGATTGATACGTTATTGATAGACGTTGTAGGCTATATGAGATAAAAATGCCGTTTGTTTGGCAGAAGAAAAAAATCCGCATTATTGACCATTTCGGTACAAAAGGAAAACACACACTAACATTATTTGGGCATATGAGAAAAACGAATAAAAAAAGGTGTTTCTTTTTATTTTAAAGTTTTTAGTAGTGGTCATGGTTTTCCCGGACTGCCGACAACTTTGAACCCCTTTGAGGCATTGAGTTAATGAAGCTATTAATGAGAGATTGGGGAAATCTGTCTCACTCTACCAGAGGAACTCTTTCCAATTCTTGGGTAGTTTGTGGAAGTGTTAAGCGTCCAGCAATTCGTCTGCCTAGAATGTCCCAAACATGCTCGATTGGGTATATGTCGGAGAACACGCTGGTTAATCCATTCGTATGATTCATTTCACCAAAAGGAAATCATTCACCAAGTTAGCATTCAATTATGGTCCATTAACATGAAGTTATCTCCAATTGATGCAGTGTAATGGACTGCAAAAGGTCTCAGGATTTCATCCCTATATCGGCAACCGGCCATAGCAACATTGATATGAAAATCAGAGCGCTCATCAATGGAGATGCCGGCTTAGATCAGTCCCAATAATACAAACTTACTCGTGTTTTGTAAAGCCAATTCAACAATTTAAAATAATAAAATTTTAGTTAAATATCCTTTCCAAATGAAAATATAGTTTGACTGGACTATTTACTCCAGTTTTAATTTCATCGTTCGGCTTTATCAGTAGCGCTTTGTCAAACATTGTCAGTTATGTGACCACTGCCGATATGTGACAAAATGTTGCATTTATAAATTAGAGTTTTTAAGCATAATTGTGTATTTTTGGTAAAATATGCAATAGTTATCAAAAGTGTCCATTTTTAGAGCATCGTGTATTTTCTAAACAATATTTTTTTATTTTGAAAATTTACATTAAAGATAAATTTATTTGTTCTTTCTTTCTTTCTTTTTTAGAAACATTCTTAAACACTGTATAGCTTAAGAATTTCAGATATAAAATAAGATTTTATATAACACTAATCGAGAAAGAAAAATCGTTTGTCTTAATTTTTTTATCGGTTCTAGAGAAATGTCTCAAGAATTTAATTGATTTTTGTTTATTATTTTAAACATCATTAAAAACAAATCGAATAAAGAAATTCATATTGTCAAGAGTTTCGCCAACCATAGTTCGAATAATTCGGAACGATGCCATATATTTTCCAAAATTAATAAAAATAAATAAAAATGCTTACTTAAGATTGAAAAAGTGCATGTAGTATATATCGGGTTAAATTATACAATTACATTTTTGAATAACTTATTAAAATGATGGATAAAATTTTTTATGTATTTTAAATGGCATCTGAATCGCTATAAAGACTAAAATTAATTAAAGTATTAACATCCAACATCTCCCCTTAATTGTAAAAATATTAATTTAACTTTCTTGGTAAAACATCACAAATACCCTTCTGAGGTTTTAAAAGGCTGATAAACTGACAAATTTCTGATTATTTTCAAAAAAAAAATCACATCAGATGACAAGATGGCGCATTTGACATGTAAAAGAAGCCATCTTGTCGTCTTGATCAGAATTTTATACGCTTCAAAATTGTGAAATCCGCTCCAAAAGAGCCTCTCCCCCTCCCTCTCGTGTCGCTAGGAAACATGACGTAGATAAAACCCACGTCCGAAATCCTTTTTGCTTCTACGCATGTGCCGATCGATTTTGATTTCGCAAAGACCAGGAGTGAAGTAAACGATGAAGGAAAAGTTTATTTTTAAATTTGTGTTTTATTTTATCCAGAAATATGAGAGGCGTCACACAGGCTTTGAATCGAAACAAAACGGTACGATTGGAAATGAAAAATCAACTTGGCAAACAATACTTAAAAGAAAAAGAAGAAGAAAAAATGAGCCCAGCATAAGAGGGAGAAAAAGTTATTTTCTGGAGTTTTATCGGTTCTGTGTCATTTGCGCTCAATCCCATTAGAGCTAACTCATTAGAGGGTGTCATTTGCGCTCAAGCCTTAAAAAGTGTACCACATTGTAACTTTTATCTTTGTATGTAAAATTTGGCGATTTTACAATGTGCGCCATATGGTAATCAATTACTGTCAAAGTGAGAATGACACTCCATATCTCCGATAACGTTAAAAGGCTGCCGTGGGAAAAATGCTAATGACCGTTACCGCGTTTCAAACCATTGATAAAAGTAATAAGTAGAGTGAGCGAAATTTGCTTTAAAAATTTACTATGAAGGAACATGTTCATAATTTTCCTACACTGAAGACATTTATAAAAATTATAATTTTGAAGCGCGTAATACAAATTTAATGTATTAAAGTGAATTATAATTTTTAGTTTTAGGAGGATTTAATCTTTATATGTCTTAAAGTTTAATTTTATTTTAAAAAATTTAAAAAACACGGAAAGTTTTTTTTTAAATTCAAATTTAAATGGATATCAATAAGGTTTAGTTTTTTCAATATGTATGCATGCTTGTATGTATATATATTCTACAAACGGATACTTGAAATGACCTTAAAAAATTTACGTTAAAGCTGTTCAAATAAGTTATCCGTTTTTGCAAAATAATAAGCGTTTCGGCTAAAATAAATTACAAGAATCATTTTTAAAATTTCAAAAAACAGCTGCTGGTTAATTCTCAGGGAGAAAAACATATTTTCAAATCGAAAGTTTTGATAATTACTGAAATTCCTTCAAATCTGAAATACATTACTTCATTTCTTAGCTCATTTACTGTCAGATTTAACTATACATAATCTAATGTACCAAAAAGAATATTTATATGCCGTATCTAAAAATACAAATTAAAACGCTTAGTTCTCAGATACAGCATCTTGTGCTAAAGTTTTATTCGCAGGTAAGCATGTAGTAAATTTCTTTCTAATTTTCTTAAAAGCGCTACCAGTGATTTAATACCAATTTTCAATTTATCCTAGATTTGAGCATGAAAGAAAGCTAGAAATTAAATATGTTACTTTATATTTTATTCATTCTATTTTTTCCTTATTTTTTCGTCCATGAATTTCTTGCCAAAAGTATACATTCATGTAAACTGAACCTTTATTGTGACCGAAATTGAAATTACAATAATAAATGTTTAAATATTAAGGCGTAAGATAAGACTCATTACATAGCTATGTCAGTAAGGTTTCTGAACTCACCTTTTTTTCTAAAAAGCATTGCATCGTTGCACTTAGAAATAAGTTTTTTTTCTTTTTTAAATGCTGCATCCAGACATACTTCAAAATACAAAATTTCATTAAATAAGGTAGGCAATTGAACAAAAATTTCAAAAAATGAATTTTTATATGTTCGTCACAATTGCAAGTTTGACGTAGTACAATTTTTCTTTTATTTTCATATATACGTACAAAATTTAACACTTCTATCCAGAAAATGTGCAAATATGCTTAGTTTTAAATTTAAAAGATCTGGTCATAGTTTATGTTTATATATATATATATATATATATATATATATATATAT
>JAOUZG010015275.1:7242849-7274172 GCA_026289955.1 Argiope argentata | reverse complement strand
TATATATATATATATATATATATAATATGCAATCATAATGCTTCCCTCCTTTCAGAATACAATAACGTTTTTGGTTCCCAACATTTTAATAGGCTTAGTGGTTGAAATTAGTAGGATCCTAACTTCAACCGGACAGAACTAGTGAGAATAAAGTGCCATACATATGATGAAAAAAATTGACATTTTTCTCTATTTTTTAGTTTACTGTTTTGCTAGATTAGAAAAAGTCAATCTAGAGCCCAACAGTCCAAAATTGACAGTGGAAAGAATATTTCAACTTGAATAAGTGGTATTCATACAGAATACACGATCGGCATCTAAAATCAAACAAATAGGCTGTTTCTTAAGCAAAATCAAATCTTCCTTTTCCAAAAAATGTTTTCTGGGAAGACACCCAAGCAGCAAAAGATCGTCGGCCAACCATTGGCCACACATCGCAACGCAGAACGCGCGACGTCGGGCCGAGATCGGAAGCCGATGTCGCGCCAACATTGGTCTTGTCCCACGGCGGAACGCCGGGCGATGATCGCGCCGACTTCTTTTCGATGAAATTTCCGATCGTTTCCCGATGTGCTTTCTCATGGCCGACGTCATTCCAATCATTTCCCGATATGTTTTACCAATGGGCGACCCAATGCCAACCATTTCCCAATGTGTTTTAGCAATGGGCGATATGTTACCAACCATTTCCCAATGTATATTTTACATATGGACGACCCAATGCCAATCATTTCCCAATGTATTTTAGCAATGGACGACCCAATGCCAATCATTATCCAATGTATATTTTAGCAATGGACGACCCAATGCCAATCATTTTCCAATGTATTTTAGCAATGGGCAATATGTTACCAACCATTTCCCAATGCTTTTTAGCAATGGGAGGCCAAATATCAATCATTGGGCGATTTATTACTGAACACTTGCCGCATCAAATTGAAATATTAGTTTATTGGTTATTTGGTTTCCTTAAACCCTATAATTTAGTGTCATAATAGTTAAAATTATTGTACTTTCAAACTTTTTTCAAACGAATGAAAATAATAAATATTTTAAGTAGTTTACTTTTCTTTTTTACTTATGAATATTTTTGTTTGCTATTTATTTTGATAAATTTAAAATTCCATAAAACACTTGCTTTCCGTAGAATGATATGTTTCATTATTTTAATTTTAACTCTTTGACTTTCTTAATTATTATTATAGCATATTATTTTATCACAATCTTACTCTATAAATTTTCAAATTACATTTTTTTTACTGCTCTAAGGAATATAAATAAATGTTAAAATTATCTGAAATAATTTTAAATTTGATCACTTGCACATCTTATTTCTAATAATATAATCTTATATCTCTATACAAGGTTAGTTTCTTTCATTTATATTTCCTATTTATTTTCATCATTAAATGCATGGGAAAAACTGTTAACATAATCATAGTTTCAATTGCATAATTAATCAGTATAATTACATATATATACTATTAAATTGTTAATATTGCCTATACAATTTGTTAATTTTAAAAGTTATTTCATGAAAATTCAAAGCATATTATTCTTATATAATTCTATTTTCTATATAAGACTATATAATCCTTATTAAAATATTATATAGTTCTATATAATATATATAGAATATAATATATATAGAACTATATGTACATTCTTATAGTTTGTTATAAGCTTTTATATTGTTTAATGTAAGCAATAAAAAAAGAATTACTAAAATGAAATGAATAAAACACAAATTTCTATTTTAACATAATTTGAACATCCCCCTTTTTTTTACTGCATTGGTTAAAAATTGTTTAAAACACTAAATTATAGCATTCCTATTATGTGTTTCTTCAATAGGCAATATTTTTACAAGCACAATTTAACAAGTTACTTTAAATATCTTTTCTAGATCTCTGTATAGTAAGGTTTATTTTAGTTGCAACAGAACCAAATTTGATCTATGACAAATTCTGAATATTATACAAAAATTCCATACACAAAATGCAACACTTCTTTCATTTATATGAAACTCCTATTAACTTACAAACTTTATGTTGAAGAAACTTTATACCTCATTATAAATGTTAGTGCTAGGGAGTGTGTAATAAATAACATTCTACAAGACAATTACCAAAAAATAATGAATAAAGCACAAATTTCTATTTAAACATAATTTGAACATTTCCCTATTTTTTCTAATGCAATGGTTAGAAATTGTTTAAAATTCTAAATTATGCCATTCCTATTATATGTTTCTTCATTTTATTTGCATGAAATTCTTTATGTTTACTATTAACTTACATACTTGTTGAAGAAACTTTATACTTCATTATAAATGTCAGTGTTAGCTAGTGTCTAATAGACAACATTTTACAAATAAAAAAAATTATTTGAAATTTGTAATATTTATTTATTTATTATAAGTTTCAACTTGGCTTTGTAGCATAAGAATCAAATTTGGTGTATGATTAACTCTAACATTTCATGAAAATTCTAAATAAATGCATAATTTCAAACAAACACTTTCAATTATACAAAATTACTTCTGAAAAAAGTTTAAAAATGTATATATTATTTTCCCCTTTTATTTTTTGGAGAAAGGAAAAAAAAACAATTTATTTAAAAAGACCTTTATTAAATAAAATTTCACAAATACAAAGTAAAATGATATAGGCTGATAGGTAAAATGAGTATTAGGCTGAATTTTCTGTAATGAACTTGTACACCCAAGCAGCATCCTAAAACTGACTCGATAACTATCATGAATAAATAAATAATATTTTCTCATCATTTATAAACAGATTTAATTAAAAAAATATTTATAATACTTGAAGCATTTGAAATTTCTACAAATTTATATAAATACCACACAATTTATGTAAATATTATATATATGTATAACTGAATCATCTGCTATATATAAGAAACCTTTCTTTAGATTCACTTTTCCTTTTTGGTCACCTTTCATGGGCCTAGAAAATAATTATAATAATTATTGAGTTTTCCCTTTTATTAAAAAAAATACATATAAAGTATTTGATAGTTGGAGAAAAGTATTTAACAAGTAAAAGTCTTATAGAACTTCATAAACATTATAATGTTTAGGATAATAGAGAAAAATAAAAAAAATATCTGAAACTAATGGGAGTAAAATTTGTGACTATTTTATGAAATAATTAGAAACTATTTATATAAGAGTATTAAAAAATGCCTGCATTATCTCAAGTTTTAAAGAAATTTCTGTTTTGAAGTTTACAGTAAATATATTTAAATATATTCTGCTAAGCCTTTTAAACCTCATGTCAAAATAAAAATAATTATACAAATGTTATTGCAATACCAAAATCTAAAACCGATATTTAATACTTTTTAAAACTTCTTTCATTTGAACATTTAAAATTGTGAACAAAAAGAAAGAATTTAAAAGAAAGGAAAAATTCAGTTAACTAGAATTTTCATTGCTTGAGTTGCTATTCTGAAAAAAAAGAGGCTGCTATTATAAAATTTATTCGATATATATAAAGGAAAATGAAAGCTATGCAAAATAAAATTGATTCTTTTCTTATAAATGAAAAAAGCTTTCATATAAAAAAATGAAAATTGAAATAATCCTACTTGTTGTAATGTAGTAGACTTGGATAACATTTGAAAATTCATTATATGTTTCATGCAAAGGCATATTATATTTTGGCCTTTTGTTTTACACATAAGTTTGAAAACTCCTTGGCTGCTTCCACTGGGCTGGCGAAATGGAACTGACCTGACAGGAATATAATGGTCAGGAATATTTTCAATCCTAAGCAAGTTCTAAAGCATAAATTGATTTGAAATCTTACATAGAATTGTTTCTAATTTCCCTCTGCAGTTACAATCAGTAGAAACAATACTCTAGCTCACACATTATAATTATCAATATATCATTTTGCCTCTTGTCGACTTCAAGAATAGAACCTCCCACACTAGTTTTCAAAGAAACAAGGACAAATTTTCCTGTTGCTCGTATTTTCTGATTGATTATAGAATTTATTTTACCTCAAATTTCATTTTCAGTTTTGAAGTGCACAAAATTTCCATTCATTGAATAGGAGATATATTTCACATTTTGTCATTTTTAGAAATTGTATGAAATATGAATTTTCATACATTGCCAACCAGTTATAGGCATTATATTCAATGTCCAGTCATTCTGTTCATAATTTTTTAGCAATGCAGATAAAATATTATGTATATGCTTTTCTTCAGATTAACTTTCTCTTTATGAGCAGATCTGATGAATCTACAAAGCATATTTCTTAATTAAAATATTGATTGAGCTTTCACTTATTTTAAAAGTACAATAAATATTTGTTGATAAATGAAGATGTGTAATTAACGTGCAAACGTTTTACAGCACTTCATAGGCATGATAATAGCTTTGCTATGATAATGGTTTGTGTAGACAAACTTTTAATAGTGTTTACAATAACAAAGAAAAATAAAAACAACTCAAACTAATGGGAGTAAAATTTGTTATTATTCTACGAAATATGACACAATTATAAACTATTTATATTAGAGTATTCAAAAATGCCTACTCAATCCCAAGTTTTAAAGATTTTTTTCCTAACCTTACAATACGATCGTATTTTAACCGCCTACTTGGCACACTTTTCCCAAAAGTCGCCAACAACGAGCTTGTGTAATCTTTCGGGACTCCTCTTTTCAATGTGAAAGCTAAAAAGGGTTGCCATATTAGAGAAAACGGGGTTGCTATATTTGGCGCGTTATCACCTATTAAGCTAAGCTTTTTTTAGCCTGACGTCAAAATAAACAAATATAATTACACAAATTTATTGCCATACCAATAAATAAGAACGTTATTTAATACTTTTTAAAAATCTCTTTTATTTGAAAATGTTAACCGAAAGAAATTGTAAAAGAGGAAAAATAGCTGGAATAATTTAAGAACACTCAAAATAAAAATATAACAAAAAATAAAATCACTTGAAAAAAAAATACACGCAAGAAAAGAAATGACGATAACTCAATTAATAAAGTTTTAGCTCTTAAATGAAACAGAGTGATTAACAATGGATCGTAACAATGGATTAGGCCTAATGATCGTTTTCACCTAACGCTAATAATATCACTTGCAACTCTTTGTATCAGGTAATCAATAAGTTCGAACAACCTTAACCAAAAAAAAAATCCTTTTTATTCACTATTTAGAATAAATACTATACTATTTAAAAAATATACAGTAATAAATATATTTACACTTACCAAGTTTCTTGATATGATAGCACCGCGTTGCTGGTTGAATTCCAAAATACAACAAACTCCAGGTGAATCATGGGAAATTCCTAAAATATATTCATAAAGTGTTGTCTAATAAAAGCGATTTTCCTGATATCGGCGCGAGTAGGGGGCGATTACATTGAAACGACCATTTTCACTACGTCGGCGTACGAGGTCGCGCCAAGCTAAATGCGAGCTTAAGATATTATCGCAAAATAACTGGTCAGAATCCGACATCGCGCCAATGCAACGCCAACATCAGTGAAATACTCGCGAGCTGTAGCCAATGGATGCGACCAATCGCCAATGTGTTTCCAACAATTCTTGCTGCCTGGGCAAATGCTGCTTTGATCTAGATAGAAACATTATTTTCACGTTTAGGAAAATTTTAACGATTAGGAAAGTAAAAATAATTATTTTTGAAAAAAATCCATTATCACTTGCAGTTTTCTGTTCATAATCTGCATATTTCTGTTTTTAAAAGCTCTTTAGTTGGTCCCGTTTTCACCAAAAGTATACAGTATGGTACCGAAAAATTCAGTTAATTTTTAATGGCGTTATATCTGAAATAAGAAATGAATTAACTTTATCAGTGGATATTTGATAAATCATTGCTGACTAAATCAAAAAGTCAGTCCTTATATCGTACGAATTATGCCCAATAGAATTATCAATGAATTATGCAATCATCACGTATGCCCAAGTGTTATTAAGATGATGCAATTCTGTATAAGTGTCGAAGGTGTTAACTTGGGAAAATTTTAAAACCCTTTAATTAATACAATTCCAGGCTATTTTTTTTTAAATAAATGTTATAAATATGTTATAGGCTTAAGCGAAGCAGAAATAGAATTTAAACAGTTTGAAATGAATAATGTTAGGTTATTCTTTTTTGGGGGGGGAGGTTCCCCCAAAATGGCTTAAATTAGAATTAAAATTATTTCCTAAATTTGATGTTCAGATCAAGAGTTCTATCTTTACACTCAGAAAGCAGTTATAATCATTACCAGTAATTGGAGTTGGAAAAAACTGAAGCAAAAAGATCATAATTTATATAAAAAGACACCAAACAATATGTGTACTTTTACACCTTGAGGAATAAACGAATAAAAAAAGAAATTCTACAGTTCATAAAATATCAAATTTGAGTTTAGATTTTATATGTTGATATGAACTCGAAAATCAAAATGTATTTTGTATTATTGAGCTTAAAGAGATTAGTGATGTATTCTGGGGAACCATTTTCTTTCATTGAATCGATGAAACAATTTTAATATATTACATTTTATTCTACTTTGAAGTGTATTTCTTAGAAAGAAGAAATTCTATTTTGGTGATTCAAATGTGACAGTTTTTTCTTATTTATGCTATTTTGAAAATATTCCTTTTAAAGTAATCAATATCAAAAAAAAATTCTCCTTAACATAATAATTATAATGGTGAAGGAAACAAAATTTATAGAATGATAATTGTGCGGAAAGCGCAAATCATTCTATTTTCTGACCAATTATATTAGATTTTTTTTACTATTAATATTTACAGTTGTATCACTAAAATCTGAATCTGAAGCCACAACTTATGTTTTGTCATGGCCTCAAAATTCAATTACCTGAGTATAAGATAACCTATTTCAACTAAGATATAGTTTTCGAATTTCGCGTGTGAAAATGTTCAATTTAGGCATCTATTTTCTTTATCTTTTTTTTTGTAAAATATGCATTTTTTTAACAGATATTACAAGACATTTCTCTGTATAACAGCAGTATTAATTATGTTAATATTCACATGATTTAAAATGTTTTTCAAAAGGGCATTTGATATAAATATGTGTTGAAATAAACAAAAGATATTTTTTTTCCTAATAAATGAATTGCATAAAAAATTCAGAAAACACTATTATCTATTATTTATCTGTTGACATATATATAACTGGCAGAATCTCATAATCAAATTAATGCTAATTAATTTTTTTCTTAATTTTTTTTCATTAGGAATCTGATTTAAATAAATGTTAGTGTAATTTTATTTCTATTAGAATGACATGAAAGCTATAGACGTTAAAAAAAAATTTGACACTCTTATATCTACAACAATTATTATTATAAAAATTTTATATACCTATAGTTTTTAACGCCCAGTTTTCAAACATTATTTCAATTTCTTTCCAGCTATATTACAAATATTTGACAAATTAACAATTATTACATATATTCGCTATTCTAAAATGTGATACATTTATAGTTTTTAAGGACAATTTTTCAAAGATTATTTAATTATTTTTGACTATATTACAAATATGGTGGATATTAAATGATTTTTCTATATTTAGTATAAATTATAGCTTTGCTTAATATAATATTCAAACAAATTAAGAAGTTCTAAGGAAAGAGTAAAAATGTAATAAGTATTTTATTTTCATTTTTAAAAATTTCAAACATTGATGTAATTTGGACATTTGCTTGCCTTACATTTATATGAGGGAAAATAAACTTTGTTTCATTTTCCGTTGAAGACAATTTTATTCAAATTATATAAATTGTTATGTAATTATTTAATTTATTTGATGGTATCTATATAAAGATTCTTTTCCCCAACTGAAATATTTAACTATTTTAAGATGGGTTTTTTTAAAGCATAAGTGCTGTTTAAATTTATAATTTGCAAGGAAATAAATATTATAATTTTATGCTGAATAATTTAGAATCTTTGAAGTATAATGTATGTCCAATATGATAGTAAATAAGTGTTAGTAATAAGTATTAAGGAAATGCGTTTGCTTTCAGTTTCCTCATCATCTTTTATCATAATTTTTAAGATAGTTAGATAAAATTATTTAGTAGTAGTAGACATTGCTTTTTAAAAATTTCTTTAAACATTTTAAAGTGGTTATGCAATATATCAATAAAAAAAACTTTTTGTAAGTATATGTAAATAGTTTATTTACAAAATGCTATTATTCGAATATATAACACAAATCAAATAAATTATTTCAATTCAAAAGTTTTTAAAATACACAAAATATTATTTATCACACTGCAAGTTAAATACAATTTTAATCAATGATCTTAAGTCAAAAGATTCATATATGCAAAATAAATAAATAAATAAAAAATAAAATAAGAATGAGTAACCAATGCATGAAAAATTATTCATATTACCTAAAAGAATTTTATTTCTTCAAGTTTACACTTGCTTAGTTTTTTTTCAATTCTATTTTATTACAACAAATTATTTACCAACTATTATTATTATTAAAAAAAAAATTTCAAATAAAATTTCATTATTCATTGCTTCATAATAATTTTACAACAATTTTGTTGTATTAGCGAGAGTTACAAGGCAGCTCTTTAAGTCCTTGTCAAAAGAATATTTTTCTACTATTCGGTTAATTCTATCATCTAGATTTATATATTTTTTCGCTCTGCGTTTCCCCTCTAAATTTAACTCTTTCCTTGCTGCTAAAAAGTCACTGTATTCAGCTTCCCTTTTTAAGAAACGAATCAGTTCCTCTATTCTTGGATGTGACTTTCCAATTAACAAGTTTATTTTGTTGTTCCATCCTTCTATAGCATTGTTTGTTCTATGCAGTTTCTTGTAATGATTCCACATGTCAACACTAATCGTGGTGTTTTCAAGCCACTGGTCAACAAAATAGTCATAAAATTTTGTTAAAAGATAATGTTGAGGACTGTCTTCCTGAATTTTCATCCATGCATCATCCAAATCTTCTTCTGGCAGAAAAGCCAAAGCAGCACACATACGAACATGGAGTCGAATTTCTGCATTGGATTTGTAAACTTCTGCCAAGCCTATACTTTGTACTTGCCTCCATAAGCATTGGTTGAAATGAAAATTACAACCTTTTATTTCTATTGCAGGGAACACTATTTTCGCGCCTGTTATAGCCGCAGTTTCAAAATCCATAGTCAAACATTCAGGATTCCAGTTATATTCTTTCAAAATATTGAATAGTTTTTCGTAAGTAGTTTGTTTTTTATTAGAGAGAAGTGCGAATATAATTGGAATAATATTAATTTCTTGTAAATTGCTTCCAATATCTGCGTGTAAAGAATAGAGCTGCAGAAATTGCTTAGGGCAGGTTTTGAATGTTCCATCTGAAAAGAATTTTTTATATTTTTGAAGAATAGTTTTGCCTTTTGAAGTTCCAAAGACAATGATTCTTTCATTTGACTCATTAGCTGTCGTATCAGCGAGCAAAAAACTCGACGAATCATTCAGATTTAACAGTTCCATGGAGATGTGTATTTCACTTGCTGTAGTGACTTCATTGGCAATCCCTTGTACTTTTCTTCTTAATCTATGTAAATTACTTTTGATGGAGGATAAAGTAGGAATTTCCGTCAAAAATCCATATCCACTTTGAAAAAGAGGTGACATCTCCTCATGGTATATTTTTGTGACTGATTCATCAGTCTCACGAACTTTCCTTCTCATTTCTACTAAATGTTTCTTCACGTCGATTTTAGCTTCATCGGGATTGCAAGAATGCTGCATTTCAGAGAGAACACAATTGTCTTTTGTCTTTAGCAGTCCTTTACACTTTTCTGACTTTTCTTTAATGCAACGCCATGTTACCTCATTTCCCAGGTTACAGCGATACTTCCGATATTGATATCCATTATAAACAACTGATGGTTTTCCTTTTGATGTTTCGGAAACTTCAATATTGTCATTCATATTTAAAATCGAGTAAAAATAACGGAGGGGAAAAAAAGCAAATACACCGAGCACCTAACCTAAAATAAAATTTCAAAAATGTTCCAAGCTTTTTTAAAGAACATTTATCAGTTTTTACCGTGAGAAAAAAAGCGAATATTTCGAAGATTAGGACCCTTAATTATCTCACTTAATCTTATCAATGCGAGAAACGCGCATTCTCTATAGCCCCTCTAGATGCACGCCAAGTTTTCCTGCCAAAGGTGATTAAATCCCAGTAAACCTACCATGTGAGCGCAAAAGACACCCTCTAATGAGTTAGCTCTAATGGGATTGAGCGCAAGTGACACATTCCCGTTTTATCACCCACCTGTTAATTCGGAATCGACCATTCAGTAACAGGTTTCGGGTTTCCTAAGTGAAAAGTGCATGTAGAATTTTCTCTTTTAAACGAATTTTTACGGGTGATTCTCAATTAATAATATCTTCTTTCGATGCTATTATCCCCCCCCCTCAAAAAATATATTATATTTTTTTTATGAGACATGAATTGTCCTGAATACATTTTAATCCTTATCTGAACTACTTACAAGGCATCTTTTTTGCTAGAGAATGATTTCCGAACTCCATCAATTCTGCTTCGAATGAATTCGATTCGAATTTTTCATTACGCTGTTTTTGCCGTATTTAAATTGATTTTGAAAAGCCTGATTATAATATAATCAGACACTTTATCTATTTAATTTTTAATTTCAAGTAATAAAGATTTCTCATATAAAGAAATTGTAATTTGATGATTCCAATCTCAAAGCGAAGCTTCAAATAATTTTTATTGTACCTTATTATAAGTATTAAAAATTTTAATGTTTGCAGGATTTTTAACTGCGTTAAAAAACTTATTGCTAAGAGTAATTTGCTATGATGCTTTAATAATTATACGCTAACACTGAAATCTTTGATGCGGATTCGATTCGAATTTTTCCTTAAGCTGTTTTTGTCGGATTTAAATTGATTTTAAAAAGCTTGAAAATAATATAATCAGACACTTTACCTATTTAATTTTTAATTTCAAATAATAAAGATTTCTCATATAAAGAAATTATAATTTGATAATTCCAATCTCAAAGCAAACCTTCAAATAGTTTTTATTGTACCTGATTATAAGTATTAAAAAATCTAATGTTTTCAGGATTTTTAACTGCGTTAAAAAACTGGTTGCTAAGAGTAATTTGACATGATGCTTTAATAATTATACGCTAACACTGAAACCTTTGATGTGACTTCATTTGATCACAATTTATGTAAAACGAAATTTAACGAGAGTCTCACATTGGTGAACTAGGCCAATTTACGAAACAATTGTTTTACGAAACAATTGTATATGATGCAAGGAATCATTGATAATATATATAGGTGGCCTTAATTTCTTATAAAATAAAAATTGGAGAATTTAATCCAAATGTTGTGGCTGGAGACTAGTCATTTGATTTTACCAGTTATTTCAAGTATATATATATATATATATATATATATATATAATATGGAAAAAAGCTGGTCTCCGAAGGCGGATTAATTACATAAAATTAATATTGTCTAAAATTAGTTATAAAAAAGGCTAAAATTGTATTTAAAAATAAATAATAATTGTATAAAAATACACGGAAATTGCTTTGAAGTGTTTTTTTTTTAATATCAAATAAAAACGTTGAAATGAAACATCATAATGCAAATGTTGTATTGACCTTGAAAATAACTACTTGCGATAACGTCCAAATGTGAGTTGGAACGCTTTCGTGCTCGTCGAAATAATGAAAGAATTTGGAACGGTTTCCGAAAAATTTGTGTAAGCCTAGAATCCAAGGCCGAGTTATTCAATTTTCAAAATCGAATATAACCTAGGGTTTACTCGATTTTAGGGAGGGGATATTATCGATGTTTTCTCCTAGTATTTTGAAATTTATTTAATTTTGTGTTTAATTTATAAATGTCTTGTAACCCAACATATTCGAATCGAAATAAAGTATTTCGTAATTTAATTTTGGAACATTATTTTAGCGACATTTCTAATTAATTATCATCTGCCTATTTTGCTATTTTAAATTTTTAAAACACCTTGTGACGCGTTATAAATTAAAAAATCTGTCAGCTTCCATTCTTAAATAGCATTTAGATAATAATTTCACTATTTGGTTTTAAATTACTTTTAAATTTCAGTTGCATAGTTTTTATTCGAAATATACTGAAAAAGCTTTTAAAAATGTAATCTACCATTAACGTTTTAGAACTTTAATTTTCTCAAAATTTCATTACTTAAAACTATTTATATAAATTAAATTAAATATAAAGGTGAAATTAAAGTCTATAAAAAATACTTGGTTTTGAAAGTTTAGGTGAAAAAAAAAAAAGGAAATTTCGACTCTATGTGCAAAATTATCCATTACTCTACAAAAATGAGCTTTTCAGAAAATTATTTTACAAAAACAAATTGGTTTTTAAAAAGATTGCTCTCATTTCACATGCAAGATAGCATTTTAATGAAGAGTCAAAATTGTCCTGTGAAAAATCAATACTGTTGCGCCTCATCCACAGGTGGGCGGAATTTCTCTCCTCTCCTTAGTCGCAATATAATGGCTGTGAAAAGTTAGTTTCATGAGGAGAAGATCGATAAATCTATTTATAAACGGATGGGCGCGTGTTGGAAGCAAATGCGTCAATTCCCAGGCACTTGTTGCTATGCTGATGGGAGGAATTTCTGCGCAAACGAAATGCGCACAGTTCCTGCGAATTCCAGGTTCCAAGTTTGCCTTGAATAGAATGAAATGGGAACAGAGATTTTGCTTTTCCGCCATTAAATCCAGAATTCCTCATCGCACAAAAATTCTTTTCGCACCACATTAATAATTTAATTTTCAGTGATAATGAAACTTTTCTGCGACAAAATTTTTAATTCCGTCCGAGGAGCTAATTTTTTCAAAAGTGATTTAAATACAATTTGTAAAATTTTCATTTTTTTTTTTTCTTTTTTGAAATATTAAAATCATTTCATTGTCTAATTACATCTTTCACTAGTGCGTTTTTTCTAGTGTTACTATTTCTTACCCATATTTTCACTTTCGATTTCCATTTTCACTTCTTTTTTAATAAGTTTAATAATCGAAGAAAAATATTCTGGTATACAAAACGTATTTAATTTTATTGGTTTAAATTAATGAGATCGCTATTCAAAACAGGTTAAGTTATCCGTTAAAGGTTAGAAAAGTAAAAGTGAGGGTGCTGATTTTTCGAATATAAATAAAAGCAACTGTTGATTCTGGGGGAAGAGATTTGCATTAAAGGTTATAGATATTAAAAAAAATATAAATGGAATGACGAACTTTATAAAAGTTTAAGAGCAAATTTTTTTAAAAAATATATATATATAATTGAAAAACTTTTTAGTAAAATTTTCGGAATCCCTCTTAAATACGTATTACAAAGAAGTTAATAATAAATGAAAATTTCAGATCGTTATTTGCGTTATTTTTCTAAAAAATTTTCGTCGAAAAATGTCTAGTTTTCTACAAGTCAGAATTCGCGAGTGAAAAAAAATCTTGTTCAAAAAGTGTTATTCTCTGATTTCTAGTAGTCGATTTTCAAAAAGAAATGGCGGAAATTAAATTCGAAATAGATTTTAATTTGTGGTAATTGATTTTCGAAAAACAAATAATAGTGTTCTCGAACGTAGAGGTTATGGGCAAATGAATTCTGGTTTAATAACTGAGACGTATTATTAACTTTAATTTAAGTTTCACTGCTCTTTTTTTAAAACATCAACCATTATTATAACATCTGAAATAGTAGAATAATACTTTTTAATAGGAGTTTCTTGTGAATTATAACTAACAGAAAAGCACTTGAATGTCTTTTTCGATGAGAGTGGACTTTTTTTAATTCAAAAAATCGAATTTTTATAATAATACAGATATCGATCCAAAATTTTTATCAGGTATTGCAATCTATAAAGCCAATAAAATTTCAAAAGTTGGTTCAAATTAAAAAATGGAACTAAATTTTTTCTTCAAATTTGTGCTTTTTTTACATTTTTACATTTTTTTTTACATTTACTTTTGTCGAACATTGAATAATTAAATCATTTTACACAGATTTTTTATTTACAACTTTTACGTTTAAACTAGTCTTCATTTTTAAAAATGGGATTCACACTCTCCTTATTTGGTGCTTATCCGAGTGCCAATTAGTTTATATAGGCAACTAACAGCTTGAACCAATAAAATTATTGCTATGTATTTTCTCATTTGTATATTTCGCATGCCAATTCGACAGGGCAATAAGGACCTTTTAATATGCGAGCACAATACTTCATCTCTAAATACTGTATTTTGAAATAGTTGCAAATTCTTTCGCAGTTAAGTTTAAGTTTGCCTCACATTTCAATATTTTCGAATTTTTAATACCTCAATTTTGAGTATTATGACTTTTCTTTTTAATCTCGGGTTCAGTGAATAAGATTTTATTTTCCTTAAAAAGTTTGTCAGATTGGATTGGATTATTATATATTTTACTCTACCAAAGTTATACTTTTTTAAACGTATCTATCGACGGACATTTTCTTATAGCTTTGCAGTTTCTAAATTCAGATTTTAATTTTGCAGTATCTAAAATTGAGAGATTTTTTTCCCCTGTCTTAACCATTATTATCTTATCATCAAGGCACAGAATCCAAACTATGTCTCTCAAAATAATATAGATGTTGAATACGTTATTTCGAAATCTGAACGAAAACAGAAATATTTCCTCAAAATAAATGAACACAACCAAAATTATGGTTATAATCGTGCGAGTTGGCATTCTGTCGAGTGAACGTTACTGCTTGCTATATGCAAATTAGTAATATACGTGTTATCTGAATTTTGTAATCATTGTTTTTAATAACAATTGTCATTAAAGTCTATACGTGTTGCTAAGTCAAATATTAAAAGAAAGAACTGTTAAAATATCAGACCACAAACAGAGGTGGCGATAGCAGGGGGGCTAGGGAGGCAATTGCCCCCTGTCGGTAACCTCTTGCCCCCCCCCCCGTCGATGAGATATTTAGTTTCGTCGGCAAAAATGTTCACCATTTCAGGATAGTTGTAGAGAGCTGCGCATTATCGAATATGATTATTTAAAAACCTCCTTGAAATTAATATGTTTTAAACAATCGAAATATCCAAGTAATGGTTTAATTGTTTAGACAATATTTGGAAAAATATTCGATAGGGTGGTAGATCAATAATATACCTTTATTTTATAGACATTTTTTGATAGACCTAAAAATTAAAAATAATGGATGCCGAAGACATATGTTTAGCAGATTTTCAGACATCTGATTCAAATGTCGTTCATTCAGCTTATAATTTGTATTACTTTTGATAATATAACCGACAAGGGGGATAGGCTAATTTATTGACAATTTTCGATCAATCGACTATAAACTCAATGCGACGAATGTCGAAAAAGTCTGCAAATTTCAGACAATTGATTAAATAGTCGTTCATTTAACTTATAATTTGCACTTATTTTGGCAATATATACGACAAGTGAATGAGATATCGCATAACATTTTTTTTAACAAATGTACAATGAACAATGAAAGGAAGGGCCAGAATCTGAATAAAAAAAGAATCTAAATAATGCTTGATTTTCTTTAATTAAATGTAAAATTAACTATTTGGAGTTATTTTGAAGCCAAATGAGAGAGATTGTGCTTACCCCCCCCCGTCGGATTTGTCTTGTCTCCCCGTCGGCCAATTCCTGCCGCCGCTTCTGACCATAAAACTTTTTGGATTTTCTTTAAAATTGCTAGTCGTTTAAGTTAAAATTTAAAGTTCCCAGTATGAACCCTTCTTTGCATGACGATGGAAATTTCCATCATGACATTTATTGAACAAAAAACTGTACTCAAAATAGTTGTACTATAAATTGATTGTTGCTAACAGCTTTTATCTCGACTATTGCGAAATAAGGAACATAATAGTCAAAAGAAATCAAATGCCACAATCATTACAGTGGTTTTGAACTTGCCATTTCGTTGTTTGTTGCGGTTTGAAGAAACGTGCGATTTCTTGAATATTTTTTAAATAATACATCAGCGATTTTATTTCTAATAAAAGCGATTTTTACTGGAGAAATTTAGATGAGAGGAGCATTGAAGATCTTAATATGTAAATTTGCATGATGATAGATATTCCCATCATATTTTTTAAAATTATTTTCTATAATATATTTATATTATTACATTTTTTATTTATTTGGCATTGAATGTTACATATTTGTTTTGAATTTTTAAAAAAACAATTTTATTTTAATTTAGGGCATGAATTATATCGCCATTATTTATTTTACAAAAAAGAAAAAAATCATGCAAAGAAGGGTTAAACTCGAAACATCTTATTTTTCTCACAGTCAAATTTTTTTTTAAAAAATGTGTACTATGAGACTGCCCAACAAATTTCTATCGTTTCATTTATAAAACTTTTATTGCTCTCTTCGTTCTCAGAGCCCCGATCTCACCTTCTCTGGTAGGTTCTAAATTAAATGGCCTTGAAGACTCTGCTTACCTAGTTCAATGAATTCGGCTAAACCGATGAGAATTCTAGTGCCTCAAAACCTGGGACGGACTTTCATGTAGAACAGAATGAAACCGTCCCTTCCTTCAGAATAATAACAGACGAAGAAAACCTGTTGAACCATGATTGGTATGTTCCTCCGAATTTTCACAGTAATAGGACATTATGGTAATTATTTGGGCTTGAGAGAAGGGTTTGTTTAATTTATCAGAAGCTAAGTTTACACTCACCCGTATTTCAAATATTTCCTTTCTCTCCCCCCCTTTTTCTTTTAGTATTTGCATAGCTTATCACTGCATTATAATTAGGAGAAGTCAGAATAGACAAATCAAACATAATAATTTACGATATTTCAAGCTAGAGGTCCTAATCATCTTTAAAAATTTTCTCTCAAATTTATCATTTTTTATCACGTATGAAACCTTATAATAATAAAAAGTTATTTTTAATTCGTTTTGGTTGATAAAATTTTTTCTTTTTTTAATTTTTTTAAATAATTCATAAAAATTTATCTATATATAAATACATTTAAATGCATAACATGAAACTTAAATGGTGAAATAAAATATAAATAGAATTTTTTCCCCCTTAGTAATGTCATCTCCAACATGATGACAAGAAAATGGCTTTATTTGTCGATATTTCGATTCTTTTTATTAGGACAATTTTACTTCCAGTTTTCATTTTTCAGACAATTCGCATAAAGAGCTTTATAGTTTAAATCAATTTACTTTTTTTTCTCTCAAAGGAATTTCATACTTTAAGGAATTTTAAATGTAAATAGTGGCTTACAATTTTAATGCAAAGAGCTTTCTTCACTTTTTAAAAAGTTAAATGCGCAAGATTAATCGTTTATATTTAATTTGTTAGTTTTTGCATTTCTTAATCAAGGAAATGAATTTTTTTTTTTTTCATTCTCCCTTACATATTCAGAAAAAATTATTCTAACTCTTAAATTCACGCAAATTTTTATTTCAAAAATACATGTACTTCTACAAGTTTGCATCTAAAATAAAAGTGCAAACTTCTTAATTTTTCCTTTCTAAACTGTATCAAATATTATCAATGATATTTGATTTAGAAGAAAACATTTCTAATTGAAGAGGCTGCATCATAATTTCAGAAAATACTATAAAGAACAATGTTATTTAATAAATTATAAACAAATCTATTTTTAAAAAAATTAAAATTGAATACATCAAATGTTTATTTTATTTCGAATTTACATTCACAATTGATTTTAACTGTATTTAACGATAATCATATTTCTCTAAAATAGAGAGGCAATAAAATATAATAAAATTCGCAATTCGTAAAAAATCGAGGACAAAAAGCGATAAATACAAAAATCTTATAATTTCTAACTTATTTTGTCAAAATCAATTAGTACATAATTTTGCTATGATATACGACCTAAAGGATTTCGGAGGAAAAAATCTAAATAATCAGTAGCAATAAAAATAAACAAAGAGGTAAAATCTATTAAAACTTCCCCTAAAAAATTATATATTCTTTAAATGATATGCATAAAAATGCTTAAAAAGAGCCAGCTAATGCCGTACTCAAATACATAAGAAAATTGTGATATTTGATAGAATTTAGAAATGCCTTGAACAAAATTAAATACTTCATGTTCGTAATTATTTTCTATTTCCTCTGTTCTTGACTCCTGTATAATGACGTATAAAAACGTCCTCCAGTAACAGTTAGAGGACATCGGCCTCCCATAGAGAACGTAATTACATGTGGTTATGAATTCTCATCACCCCTACATGCGCCTGAAAACGTCCGAGGTGGGCTTCTGTCGGGCAAGGCGCTTTGTGGCAAATCCGAGCTGATGGGGCCAGATGTCAAGTGTTGAGAAGTTGGGGGGGGGGCGGTGACAGTCCCCCCGTCGATGACTCTCCCCCCCAGTCGACAAGAGATTGAGAATCAGTAGTCGACGAGGCTACTAATGAATAAATTTTTCCGACAATTCTCAATGAGTCTATTATGCCAAGTAAGTCAACTGATTGTCGACCATAAAAAGGGAACTGTCTTATATTCAACCCATAGTTTGTCCGACATTTGGCATAGTAACCGACGAGCTGTAATGCGTCGCATTTTGCCGAATATTATTTGTCTGTCTATTAAGAAATCGAAGAGGCGGATCATAAAGAGGTAATCTAATTCCATTTACTTCTGAAAGTGTAATGTTCTTTGGATAAAATGGCTTAGTATAAAGATTTTTAAAGAAGTTGTTCATAGAATATTCATTAACAATATAATATAGTGAGAAAAGCCAATGCTTTGAAATAAGAATATGTTATTTTGAAAATATTAGTTTACAATAGCTCTGAAGGTGAAAAATATTTTACTATAACGTGTACTTAAAAATAAAAATAAGGCAATGCAAATTCCATACCTTACTGCTTTTTAATAAAATGTTCTTTAAATGAAAAAAAAATGTATTAAATCTAAATATGCATATGTATATAATTACATATTAAATAGCACATTCTTTTATGAATGTATTTTACATATCTTACTATGCCATTTAAAAACGAAAGAACTTTAATATTTACAAGATATTAAAGCTATAAAGTTTTCACCGTTCAGTAAAAAAAAAATCAGATGATTGATCAGATCAGATCAGATCAAATCAAGGATCAGATAAAAATCAGATCAAAATGAAGTCAGATGATATTTAAATGCCGGTTGGTTGGTTATAATCCTTATTTATAAATTCTATTAGGGTATTAGGTTGGTGATTGTATGGTCAGATTGTTGAATAGGTAGAGTAGGTTACTGCCTAAGGCACCTTACAACTTCAGGAGTTTTTTTTTTTTTTTTTTTTGATAGGGACATTTTACTTGAACAGATTCTAAATACAATCAGCGTTCGTTTAATTTTCAAAATATATATATATTTCACTTATCTCATGTTCTCAAATTTAAGTGCTTGCAATTCAGTGAGGTCTTGTCCGTGTTTAGTTGACTGTCAGATTCAACAATTTCCTTCTATCCTCCTTCCTTCTATAAAGAACATACCCTGCGATCATAAAAAGGGGGGGGGGGAATTGTAGTAGTAATTCGGAAAATAGTTACACTTGTCTCTTTGAAGGGGACGTTATTTCCCGACACTTCTTTCAAGGATAAAAGGGAGAGAGATATATGTCCTTGACCTAACATGGTTAAATCATTGGTATTCTAGTAGTAGCAGCATTAGCGTTCTCTAAATACAGTTCTTTTTAATTCTTAATATTTTGGTTCAAAAATTTGATATTTTTTCCATATTTATTTTTGTAATATGTCCTTGACCTTATATAGACAGGGATAGACAGTGTTCTGTAGTTTTCTGTTTGTCGCTGTTTTCTGACAGCACTCGTTAATTAAACTACTAATTTATACCTCCATCGTTACTCGCAATCAAAATACTTTGTTATTGATATTTTAAAAATAAAACAAAAATCATTCTTTACAAAATGTTATGATATACATTTTACTTTATATATTTTAAGCATCTCATGTTTTAAATTTAAATCAGAATGTCAACTGAACTAGATTATTTTTAAAAAATGCCGATAAAATTCCTTATTTCACAATAATCAACATTTACTTAATTGTTTCTTAAATTTGGAAAAAAAATTGATGAAAATAAGAGAAAAATTACAGGGAAAAGGAATTGCATCTCTGAAAAGGAAGGAGTTTGAATTTTACGATATGAAAACTTTTTTGTGGAATAATTTACTCCAAAGTTGTAGAAAAAGGATAAAAGTTCGATGATTTCCAATGAATTGAACATTTAATTAACTTTGGAAACTTGCCATTATTCTCTCTTTTTCAAATAATAAGTATACAAGGTTGGATTTATTTCGGCCCAGTTCTTTAGATCTATGACATATATGCACTACCACATTGATATTAACATTATGTTTTTTATTCTGTCACGATATGGGCAATTTTTTTTGTCGAATTTTTGAAGATAACTTGATGAGTAGAGAACACATAAATAAAATTGTTCAAATTTAAAATGTATTTTAAAAAAAAGATTTCATGTTTGAACGACTTAAAAAGTCTTCACCAGTTTGGCATTTTCTATATATATTAAAAGAATTATTTTTAAAAATGTAACATAAATTCTAACAAAAAAATTAATCAGTAAATAATAACTGAGAAATGAATTTAATAGTAAGTACAAACAGGTATAAAAACAAATTATTGGAGCTTAACTCTTGTTACATTTTAATCTTCCGTTCTGCTTGCTTTTTAAAAAAATGAATTAGACTCTTTCATTCTTACCTTCTAAGGAATTAACTATAATTTAAATCTAGATACGCGTTATGTATCGATACAAGTTATATAAACATTTCAATAATTACATAAGTCAGAGTGTAAGTTCTTTCATGAAATTTTAAGAACTGTCATATTTTTTATAACAATAACACGAATTATTTGTTGCCGGGAAAAAAAAAGTTGGAAGCACATTTTTTTAATTCTTTCTTTTTCGTTAGCATCAGAATTTTAAAAAGCATTTTGCATGATTTATAAGAATTGCTTCTTTAAAAAAAAGAAGATAATATATCTTTTTGAGGAATTGCATATTATACTTACAATCCTTCTGTAACCTTTTTTTTCTTCTTATTTTGAAATTTTAAAGTCAGAAAAAAATATATACATCGGTAATTCAGATATGTCTATAGTCTTTAACGTATACATTTAATGTTAGAAAAATATAAACATAAAAAATATAGTTTACTGAGTTTTCTAATCCTTCTTGCGCATACTACTTTTTAAGTAAATAGAGCAATTTCTTATTTGTACACTGGAAAGATTTGACAGGCTCTTGTAACTTGATAACCCCCCACATTTGTTAAAAAAGGGGGGTAAAGCAGGCTGACCCTCATAAATTTATGGAGGAGGGAAAGTCGGTTGTAAAATCTCTCAATCCCCTCACTCCTATTGGCTAAATATCTCAAGTTGTTTGTTACCAAGACTTCAAGATAACATTCTTCTAAACAGTTACTTTTGACTGTTAACTGGGCTAAAAATGCTTTAACTTGTGTGGAACTAAACCTGCTTTGTATAAGGTGAATAATTCTCTATTTATTATTTTACTTTAGTCTTGTATTAATTATTAATTTATTAAAACATTATATCTTTTAAATATATCTAAAAAAATTCTGAAAATATAAATCCCATTAAAATAGAAACGAAAATTGGTTGTATTTGAATGTCTTAAAAATAATTTGATTAAATATATATATTATACATAATTCTTTTGTGCATGAGTGACTGAACTCCTCCTAAATGACTGGACAGATTTTGATAAGATTTTTTGTGAGTGTTCACGTGGATTCGAAAATGGTTTAGATTCACAAAATGTTTAATTAAAAATTAAGCGAAAATTAGACGTTTTTTTGGTGATAACTTCCGAAAATGTTATCAATCAAAAATAATTTTTATATCAAATTAAATTTCAAAAAATTACCCTTTTTATGATATCATTTTTTACATACAAATTAAATTTTTATTTATTATGAATTTTTAGATAAATATTTAAACCATATTTTTCAACAACTTATTCCGTACAAAATAACAATTTAATCCGCATGACCTGGACAAAAAAATTATATTTTATCAGTCGGTTGCCATTAAATAGATAAAAAATCTGAGGAAAAAATAAGTTAATTATTACTGCAAATTAAACCCAGAAAAATGTTCGGTACGCGATGAAATCCTAAAATGTTGCAGCAAAAAACTGATCTTAAAGTTCAAAACTTTTCTTTTTTTCAATTATATCAGTGTTTTAACATTGAAGTAAATAGTTATGTGTTACGTAATTGAGGTTAATTAATAAATGCTGAGTAATCACGAATTTAAAATTTGTACATTCATCCTCTGCCCTGTGAATTATATTTAACGAAATATTCTCGAGAATCTAATATCCTAAATAAAATAAGATTTCCAATAAAGTACATCAATCTTTAAAGCTGACTGATTTATGAAAATTTCAATACCACTTTTCTATATAAATGGATGATATTAGATCACTTGATCGACCATCTTAAAGAAACCAATAACCTTCTAAGTTTTCTCACGAGTGATTGGCCTACATAATGAAGATGTTGATTTTTCTGATATTGCAGTATTCAAAATTTAATAAATTAGTTCAATTTGATCGTAAAAGCTATCAAAATTTATTTAATTAAAAGTTGGCGTGTCAAGAAAATCCTAAAATTTTAACTTCATAATTTTTTGAAATATTATAAATCGAAAAATTAAAATATTATTAACAGCGTTTTTATCCTTTTAAAATATAGGTAAAAATTGAATTTTATGATGAATAAGAGGATTTTTTTGCTGAATAATTCTTTGAGAAGTTATAATTATGAAAATTATTCTGTAGTGCTCATAAAACTTCAATGATGAACGACTCTGTTCTCACTTCTCATACTTTTTATTTAAAGACAAGCTTGGATTCAATAAAAATATGTGTTTATATCAATTGTAGTTTCATCCTTTCCTTTTTAATTTAAAATTAAAATTAAGCGGCACGGATATAAAGAGAGAGAGGTAAGTAGTACAATGAACAGATCATCTTAAGGCCTACATAATAGTATAAGTGATGTATATTATTATCAAAATTTGAAGTTTAAAAATGTTTTGCTGAAAAACCTGTTATGAGATCAAGTTACATAAAATATCAATTGAACGTTTTAGTGAACATTAATACTGATGAACCGGCTGATCGCCAAAAGGGTCAGTGTGTGTATATATATAATATTTCCTTCATATATTAATTTAGACTCGTTCTTAATTTTTCTAATATATTAAATTTCGGTGAATCTTTTAAAAATGATTATTTTTAAAAGAGATCTCAGTAAATGAAACAGATTTATGGTTATTTACATGTTTTTCAGTTAGATTATTTAAAATTTTGCAGACGAGAGCTTCATTATTTTACTTTAAGTTCCTTGTCTTGAAATATCTGCTTTTTGTTTTATTTATAAATATATTTTACTAATTTTTCAGTATTAAATCTATAATCAAAAATGCCTTGTTGTTATTGACGCCTTTTATTACCCCCTTTTTTTGGTAATTTGGGTTGTTGATTTTAATTATTCTACTTTATTTTTAATCTTTTCTGAATTGATAACTGCAGAGCTTTGCAACAAGAAATCAAGATAATCTGATCAATCTGGCTGTTATGACCAGTAAACATCAAATATATGAAGGAAGAAAAAAAAAATCAAAAATTTTTAATCGAATTTGCACCAAAAAATTAAAGTTATATTAGGAAATTGCATGTAATAAATCACCATTTATTATTATTATTATTACTTATTATAATCAGTTTTTTACTAATTATATAAGCTAATTACTTTTTTTAAAATGTAAAATTGATTGTTATGTGATATCTGGAAGCTAAATCTGAGAAATGTTACTTGCTCCCCGTCGGTTATGTCTCCTCCCCCGTCGGAAAATTGTTCCACCGCCTCTGTGGGGGGGGGGCACAGTCGGATAGAAGGAGCACACAGTGCTTCTCAATGCGGAGCACGAGCAAATCCGACTCTCCAGGACAAATCAAACACGTAATCAATGAGATCCATGCGGGTTTATTGAATCTAGGAGCAGAGCCATATTAAACATTCTACTAACTCCTCGGCAATGCATGTTTTGGAGTTCTGCTTTCTATTCCTCATCTTCCAAAACTAATTTTTAAAATTTTTTTTTATTGATTTTAATTTTGCCCTCTATATGAAATATTTTAAGCACTAAATTTTGATATATTTAAATAAGTAAGCATTAATTTCGGGTAACTTTCAAGCAAATTGTTTTTAATATTTCGCTTATAAAAAATTAAAGTAATAAAAGTTTAATAAAAAAATTAAAGAGTAAGAGTAAGTTAGTTTTAGTCAAAAATAATAAAATTTTAAAATAACGGTGAATAAATTAGTAAAAAGATAAAACTTTTTTTTTGACATAATGAAAATCGTATTTAATTATTAATCGGACAATTTTTAAAGAATAAAGTAATATGTCTTGTAAGAATTATGAAGTAATGTAATATAAAATGTATAAAAATGATTAATTAAGATGTTACAATATTCTCCAAAATTTAAAGGATGTTTGACTTTCTCTGCACCATTTCGAATGCACGACCCCTGCAAATTAAATTTCTCTAAAAATACAGCTTAAAAAAAATCCTCGCAATTCGGGGCTTATAGGCTGTTGCTAACTTTGTCTATTAACCCGGTCCTTTTTAAGAGATTTACAAATTTTGTCTCTAATACGGACAGTTCGTAAAAGTGAATAGATCTATTTGTATACAAATATGAAATGAATCAGAATCGGATCCAATGATTGATCCAAGTTAGTGAGGAAGGATTATTGGAGCAACTGCACAATCTACTTTGCGATCAGAAAACACAATATACCAATATGGGTAGAAATTATGAAAAATAGTCACTAAATTAAAATAAATAGCCCCATTTGATGTGATACGAAAGCTTGTAGAAAGGGCTACCGGATCCGATGTTGCTCTCCCAATCCGACAACGAACTCTAAGACCGTTCTTTAACCCTTTGCGATCCGATGTCGAATGAGATTCGACATTCAAGACTGTGCATTATCTTGACGTTTTATTTATTTATTATTCAAATTTAATTGTTAAAAAAAGTCTCCATAATGGTTAAGCGATGTAGATTAATTTTAACAAAGAAATTCGACTTAAGAGAATTATATATATTTATTTTTCATAGCAATAAACAAATTGTATTAGGTGAATAAATCTTCATCTATTTACTTTTCGGACTGAAAAGGGTTAAATAGTCCTTGTTTTGTCTGGAATCTGGAAATAAATATAACTGTCCCCAAAACATGAATTATTTATGTTCAAAATTTTAAAAAGTGATCTCCGTAAGCCATTGACATTTTTATACTTATTAAAATAATCTGTCAGTAAAGAATTTGTCCTTTCCCCGCTGTTAGAGTAAAATTAAATTTCTAGATTGTAAAATAATGTGTTGAAAGAATAAATTAACTTATCTTTCTTGAAATGTAAATAAACTTTTAATCGAGAGTATATTCGTAAAATCGTATTTAAAAAAGGTTTTAGTATGTGAATATTAAATTTAAAATATAGCAGTTTTTAAAATTGGTCATTAAATGATTTCAAATGTAGTCAGTGTTGATTTGTTATTCAATACAAATTATTCTAAAAATTGTGAAGTTTTTTAAAAAACATGCAGAAGGCGAAAAAAGCGTGAAAAGACCGTTAAGTTGCATCAGCAACCTTTTCAATGCCAATAGCCCTCGAAATCTTTAACAGTCAGGTTGAAAGAAAATGTGGGGAAAAAAACCCAACCACTTTTTTTTAATGATAAAACTTTTTTTAAAAAAATGCATATATCACATAATGACAATAGTCGGGCTTTGTTTAATAACTCTAAAAAAATTCTTCTTTTTATAAATTTAAAACTGTATTGGCATTAATATTTAATGCTGACATTAGAAAGAAAAAAAATTCTCATAGATGATACTTATTCCTCGTGATACAAAATTCTGATGATTTAAATAAAATATGCATCCTTTTATAAGAATTTATTTCTGTAACTGATATATCTGCAGAGGGGCAAAATTCAAACTTTATAAATTATTATTAAAAACTAATTAATTAAACACTTAGCAAGACCGACAAAGTTAAAGGGATTAATGAAGATTACTTGGCAAACAGACCAACATAACTTTTTTTAGGAAAAACTGTTAAGTAAATTTTTAGACGGTTTTTTTTTTTTGTTGTTGTTGTTGTAAGCAATTCGACATCCATAACGATGAAAACTGAGGATTTGATAAAACGAATCCTCAATTTTAATTATATCACCCACACTTTTAATACTTTCAGATATTTTTTTTAATTTAAATGAATATAAAACACTTTAAATATTTCCATAAAATCTTTTTAGAAATTAAATTTTTTTAATATTTTTGTGCAACTTCTGACAATTTAAACAAATAGAGAAATAAATTTATTTTGATAGTTGTATTTATAGAGCATTTATTATTACGTTAATGATGTTTATTCTGTTTTTAAGGACATGGAAAATACGCGTTCTGTGTCGTTTCTCTGTAACTTAAATGTGAGGATGAGAGTCTAATCCCTTCCAACTAGTGCGGTGTGGAAGTATGGGGAGAAGGGTACTTACTCAAGTGTAACCCTTATTCTCTTATAATTCCAACTTTAGAGTTACCAAACTAAAATTTAAATTTTAGCCGTCGCGTAAGACATTTATATTAAGGGGGCAGTGGGCTTTGAAATAAACAAAAATGGACGAAAACAATGAAATTTTATTTTATATTGTTTTATCACCAAAGGAAAAAAAAAACGTCCATTTCAATGACTTCCTCAAAATTATATTGTAATTAGAATTAAATATCTTTAAAAGGTTCTGGGTGTCTAATTTTTAAAGGAAATTAAATAAAATTGATAATTAAGATTTTGATAAAATATTAGAAGAAAATACGATATGTATTTTATATTTCGAAATTAAAAAATTAGGAAAACTCAGAAAGTATACATAAAAATATTTTTAAAAAATTAGCATTTAATTGAAATTACAAAATAATACATAGTTTTGCTCTAAATTTATATTGGGTAATAAGAAAATAATAGTAGAAAAAATTACAAATTTATTCAATGAAATATTTTGAAAATTTTATATATATCTTTTAATTTTTAAAAATGATACATTTTGTTTAAAAAAATCTTTTTAAGGGATTTGCAGGGCCTGACTAAGGCAAGGGCATACGAGGCAATTGCCCCGGGCCCCCACATAAGTGGGCCCTCCAAATCGATTAAAAATTTTTACTTTTACGTCTCCTTCTTTAATTAATGTTTTTCATTACTACAGTAGTGAAGCAAAGGGGGCCCCCAAAGAAGTTTTTGCCCCGGGCCCCAACTAGGCTAAGTTGGGTCCTGGGAATTTGGCGTATTTATATTTTGATACAAAGGTATAAAAAATCTCATACCTCTAAGTGAATAATTCGCAAAAGTGCCTAATAGAGTTCGCCGTCTCCTTAAAATTGCATTACTATTTAAAGTGAATATACAGATGAACTTTTGGAAAATTCAGATATTGGTTTTATTCATTAAATTTAGTCTCCCCTAGATTGTAGAAAATGCCATAAATCGTATTTTTAGATTATTTTCTTTATTTGTAAAATATATTAGATTTCTTCCGATATTTTCCCCTTCCCCTTTCTTTCGGTCCCCCCCCGCTAAAAATTTCAATTCTTATTTACTTTTACATTGATCGCAGCAATTTCTTCCGTAAAAAATAAAAAAAGGTATAAAAAATTAATGAAATAATAAAGAAATATTCAACCGAATGTCATGAAATCTCATGCGATATAAATAAAATTCATTTTCTTCAGATTATACAAATTTCAAAATTTTGCTTTTTTTTTTTTTTCTGATCTAGTATTGATTTTTGACGCTTAATAATGAAATCGAACCACTTTACAGCATTTAATGTTTCAAAAAGGATTGTATTTTGGTTTCACAATCAGTGTCACTCATCATTTCCACATGAATATACATGCTTCTTTCAGCGATAAACACGGAAATTTCTTAATGACAGCGATATTCATTAGAGGTAAAACCAGCTGATTTTGAGTAGTAGCGAATCGCACTTGAACGCTCAACTCTGCTTCGAATTGATCGAGAGAATTAATACGTTAAATGCTAATTTGATTAGCATTTGTTTATTCTTCTTAATTTCTGAAAATATAATGCCTTCTAAAAGGGACAGGAAAAGTGACGATCCCAGAAGACCGAACGAAATCCATAGGTATAGAAATAAAATCAATATCTTATTAACAATACAAGCATCCAATCATCACACTATTAATAACGTGCATACATTAAGTATTCTGTCAAGTCTGGTTTACAAATTTCTGATTTTTATTTAAAAATATCACTGTTATGCTAACAACATTGCTTTTTCAGAATATTTGAACAGAGCAATTTGTACTCATTTATTAAATATGGTTTGCTTCAACGTTTATAACCAACCTGCTTGATAATTGTAACATTTGCCTTTTTAATCTACCTTTCATTCACCTACAGATGTGCGCACATTCTAAAATTTTGTACACTTCTGCATTTTTGATGATAATACATAAATCTTACATTTTCAGAAATTAATAATAGTAAATCAATTTAATTCAGTTTGATTCTATACTAATTGCACTACCAGATAATGATTCGAGGTGGAGAGGGGGGGATCGATTTTAGAACTATGCCCCCTACAATAATCAATTTATCAAAAACTGGGAAGGCTGAAAATAATTAAAATCTAGAGAATCTCCTAACCAGTTACCTAATGTATAATTTTAATAAAATATTAAATGATATATTAGTGAATAAATTATAATTATTAAATAATTTTAAAAGTATTTTTAAATTATTTAATATAAATTTGTTAATTTCAAAGTTTAAAATATTTTTTCTTGAGTGAAGAATAAATTAATTCACTATTAATTCACATTTAAGAATTCCTAGTTTTATATTTAAGAAATAGTTGCTGTATTAAATTACTCATTTTGATTGATTTTCACCATTGTTATTTAAATAATCCATTGTTTACTTTTTAATGTAGCTTTTGATTTGATGTTGATTTTTCACTATCATTCAAGTTATTAAAAAACCATCCAATATGTGTTTGCTCCTGTGTTCATTCATTTTATTTTTATTATATCAAAATAATTTTTAATTATCTGTTTCTAACCAAATATTATTTAAATTGCTTCAAACATCTTTTTTTTACAATTAAAAAGCTATATAACTCAAAATGTATCCATGTGAGGTTCTCTTTATTAAGAGTAATTTTCAAAAAAAGTAATAAAACTGACAAACTTTTTTATAATGTAACTAATCTTATTTTCTTATTTAACCAAATGTTTAACCAGAAGTTAAAAAAAATTGTTTAAATCATTAATTAGTTTAAAATTGTACTAATATCTGATGTCTTCAAATGTTTATAACTGAAATAAAAATATGGGTTTGAAAGAAAATACCAAAAATAGATTGTTTGAACTCTTCTGTATTATTTAATAATTTAGCATTTTCTTGTTTCATATTTATATTTGATGTAACTGAAAGCATTTATACATTGTAATTCCAGTTGTATTTTAATGTTCAATAACACATAACTCTGCTATAATTACAAGAAATGATATCCCCCCTAATGTAATTATCAATTAAATGGTTTGATATAATTGTAATTACATTAAGGGAATAATGTAATTAAAATTTTATGTAATGACTTGATATAATTGTAATTAAATTTACTATGTAAAATTCTATTAAAATTAAAATTTTCCTGTTTCAATAGCTTTATAATTCTTAGTACATAGTATTTAAACTCAAGTCAATTGAATGTTAAAAGTTTAGGTATAAATGGCTCAGTATTTAATGCTAAACAGGAATTTTAATTATAAATTTTGTAATAATTCCCTAGAATAAAACATGTAGCTCAATTTTGACTGCAATCTCAAAAAATAAATTTTTTTTCTCCTTCTCATGGTAACATATATTGTATCAGGTACAGGCGCCCTGCAAGACCTTATAATGATAGATTGGCTAGACGTATGATAATACTTGCTATAGCATGGAGTTTGTATGGTCTGTTAACAAAAGTAAGTTTAATTCCCTCTTTTTAAAATATTTTAGAGTGTGAAAATTATATTCTTTTTACTAAGCTTAATAAATAGAAAAGAATTGCTCATTTCAGTTAAAATATTTTATTATTTTTTATGATTGCTGCAAATTTGAGGAAAAAAATAACTTGCTTATTTAGAGTGTGGTAAAAATGTAAAAGTAGATAATTTAATATTTTTTGCTGTTTATTGCATTAGTTTTGTTTTAAATCCATATTCATATTTCAAAATGTTTTACTAATATTAAAATATTGAATGCAATAATTATTTATTTAATAAAGATTTTAAATTTATATAGTTAGGAAAATGTCCAGGATAAAAACTTCTAATACAATTGAGTGTCAATAGCTAATAGTTTTATTACAGCTGGAAAAAATAGGAAATTTCTTTTATATATAATTTTTGATAAAAATATATATTCAATATTTACTCTATAGTTAAAGTGTTAAATTCTATAGAAATTTGAAATAATTTACTAATCAGAAAAATATATAGCTGGTGCCACCAATATGAGCAAGTCATATTCTAAAGATGCTGAAGGTGTGTCACAAATTATATAATTTTTATCATAATGAGCAAATGCTGAATTATCAATTTAGATCTTTTTAACATGTAATGAAAAATATTTATTATTTAAAAATGATTTTATTATGCAATACTATGTGATGAAAGCTTCCCATTGCATATATCATTTTTTTAAAAATAAGATATTGCTGATGAATATTCTTTTTTTAGTAGTCACTTTTTTCTTGTATTTTTAATGTAGAAATGAAACATTTTTTAATAATCAAATTATTATTTAAAAAATTTAGGGCATATTGATTTTAAATCCAGAGGGGAAAAGATAATTTATTAGCTATTGGGAAAATACAAATGTTCATATGATACAGTTATTGGACTGGTTTAAATAAAATGTTTGAAAACCAAGATTTTTTTCATTCTTAAAAAAAAAAGTTACATTTTTGGGATTTCAATATATATCTATGTTAACAGTTCAAACCACTGTTTTTTAAAACTACATGGTTTATATATATATATATATATATATATATATATATATATAT
>JAOUZG010015275.1:7191020-7242749 GCA_026289955.1 Argiope argentata | reverse complement strand
TATATATATATATATATATATATATATATATATATATAGCATTTCTGTACAGAATGATCAATTTTGTAAATGAATTTCAGCATATTAAAGTAACAATAAAAGGTAGTAAAGTTCTGTATTTCTGAATTTTTTAATATAAAAGAACTGTATGTATTCATAATTCTGGGAAAAGAAAAAAAAATTGCTTCAGAATTATCTCAAAGATCTAATGTTGTTTTCATTGTCTTAAAATATGGCTGTTTATTATTTTTAGCAAACCTGGTGTGAATGGATGACCCTGTTCTGTGCATGTAGATGCTTTGCCAACTCTCCAGTTGATAGCAATCAAGGCCTATATTGTATTGTGTAAGAAATTTTTTATAATAACTTTTTTTCAACATATATAAAATCTTTTTCTTTAATCTTAGTTTGTGATATTTATTGTATCATATTTGAATTTGCCATTCAATTTATTGCAAAATTTGATATAATTTTTTTACAATGCATGCAAACAAGGACAACTGTTAACTCTTTGGTAAGCATTTTACATTTAAAATATGACTTTGAATAGTTTTAATTGGATTTTAAAGTGATATTTATTTACTTTTATAAGGATTTTAAAAATATACTAGATGTTTTTATTACTGTTTCATATAGGTGTACTATAATAGAATAAAAGTATATTTTATTTTTGGATAATATTTGTCACAATTACTATGAAAAGTTTCATTCTAAATTTACTTTTAAACGATTAAAAAATCACTTATATGGCTTCTGTTATATATACAATGTAATATTAATTTGAAATTCACCATACTGTGTACAAGCATTTTAAATGAATCCATTTAAAATTTTAGAATAATTAAAATAGTATATTGTTCTCTTACTAACTCTGGTTCATCTTTATTAAGTATGAGGACAGAAATATTTACCATGACAACACTGACATGAGAAATCTAATTTCCCATATTCCTGTTTTTTTGCTCATAAATTTTGTACAAACACACATCTTAACTACTGACATTGTTCAGTGCAGTTACTTTGAACAAAACTTTATTATTTTGGTATTTTGAATACAACGAAAACATTTCATAAGTATTGTTTTTAATAGTGATTATTTGAAATCTATTTCTTTTACATTTTCTTATTTACTTTCTATCATTCATCTATTATATCATTAATCATTTTATTTTATATCATTATTTTAAATATTTTTACTATATTATTATTTTTACAAGATTATGTGCTTTCAAAAATAAATTAGATAAAATAATAAAGATTAACAACATTCATTTCTTAAGAAGTTGATTTTGAAAGAGAGAGAGAGAATATAAGAAAGAAGGAAGAGTTTTATTGGATTAACTTTTTTGAATATATTTTTTTATAAAAATAAATTTATTATATGTTAATATTATGTTCAGTTTAAATTGTGATCTGAAATATTTTTTTCTTGCGTGTGTGAATGTTTATGTATATAAAGTTATTCTTTTAAGAATAATCAGTGAGGGAATTCAAGTCAAACTTACAATCTTTCCTAAATCTAAACAAAATGTCAGAAATGATGCATTATAATTAAAATCCTTATTATAAGTAATATGAATAAAAAATATTAAAAATACAGCTTCCTCTGTTTTGCTGAATTCCAAAATGAAATGCTTATTGATAATTGCCGCCACTGATTTAAAAGCTACTTTACAAATAACAAATAAGATGCAGTAAATGCAGTGACCAAGCATTACAAATATTGTTTCAGCTGATTATTTGTTTAATAAGGAATCAGTTAAAAAAATTGTGTAAAGGATATTATTTGTCAATAGGAAACTCACCATCTATAGCAATTATGATGAAAATGGTTTGTCATTTGGGAGTGAAATTTATTAGTAAATAACTGCATTCGATATTTCCTTTAGCTATTGATAAGTGTTTTTGTTAAGCAGCTGTAAATTTGTACCTTGTCATTTTCCCTACGTTTTTACATTACTCTCTCTCTCTCTCTCTTTTACCTTTAGAACATTTTACACATTTTTAAGATCCTATAATATAAATTGAAATTTTGAAATTGCAAAAATTTTTTATAACTGGATCTTGGCTTCCAAAAGCATGATGACTTTTAATAGATGGTGTTATTTAAACTATATTCCTAGATATTAATATATTTAAAAACTGAAATGTTTTATCTGATATTTGAATTTATGCCTACTTATTATTCTCCAGACTGGGTAGATTATAAATATATGTGTTAAATGAAACTTAGAGTAAATGTGCATTTAGTATCAGAGCATATATACTTAAAATTAATTCAAAGTTTCTAAACAATAGAATATCTGTCTTTTTAACTAGAGGTATGCATTATTTTACTTGCAAGTTCAGAAGTCTTATAAAACTGATTAATTTATATCTGTCTATTAAAAGACACATTTATAAAAGCATTTCCAAAAAATTCAACATAGAATC
Organism: Argiope argentata; assembly: GCA_026289955.1. Classification (NCBI taxonomy): domain Eukaryota; kingdom Metazoa; phylum Arthropoda; class Arachnida; order Araneae; family Araneidae; genus Argiope; species Argiope argentata. Next base: position 7,240,316 of record JAOUZG010015275.1, on the reverse strand, counting down.
TTAATTATTTTTTCTATTTGCTACATAGGTTTGCAATTGCTGCTATAGTCATGTCCTACTTGCAAAGGTCTCTACCATCTATTTTGGAGCATTTAGAATAGTCTTTTTTAGCAAGAATTAGCCGAAGGAAGAGGAATGTATCGATATATTTATATTATTCTCGTTTTTGTATCAATAAAACATTTGTTGTAAGTCATTTCATTTATTAAAAGACCTAATACTTTGGTAAACTTTTTCTTACTAAACACTTTCCCCCCTTCTAAATTTGATTTGAAACAATACACAAACACATATCATTTGAAACAATCTAATAATTTCATTATATAATGAATTTATTAGAGAAACTATATATATATATATATATATATATAATATACTTAATAGACTAATTATTAAAGCTGAAAATATATTATCAATGATTTCAACAAGAAGTAATTTTCCATATAAAATTCTAATTACTGGTGAATTTGGTAATCTGAAATCTATAATTAAAATAATCCAATAAAATATTTTTTTTTATTTTCAACTGAAATGTAAGGTTTTTTGTTTTTTAGATTGGAATAAAATTCAACTTTGTGAAAACAGTAGTTTTATAATAAACTTATCATAATCATCTAGTTGTTATGCTATTTCCATGTAGTGGATATAAATATGCATTGATTAATATTAATGTAACTACTGTATGGTCTTATCAAGTTAATCTGATCATAAAAGCTTCTGAGATTTTTCTTTGAATCTCGTCAGATTAGTTATTCCTGAAATTGTTTCTGAAACATTGTTTTCTTTGCAATTCTTAGTATACTGGACCTGGATATTTCAATAATAAACAAAATGACATTTAATTAAAATATAATTTTATTTAAATTCTTGTTAACAATATTTGTTAAAAGTTCTTATTGTAAGCATCAATACATTTTATTTTTTAAGTATTTTTTGAATTTGTTTGTAAATAACTGGTTGATGAAAGTTAATTCCTTTTAATTGTAAAAAAATATATAAGAATTTTTGGTTGAGAAAAGGTTTATTGTGTAAATCAAAAACTACTGCTGAAAAATAATTATGTATCATAAGATATTAAATCTTGTGTTACCTATCAGATTTCTTCATCTAAATTAATGAATAGAGCAATTACTATATTTGCACATGAATCTCTTGTATTTAAACCACATGCTGTGAGTAGCAAAGAAACTGAAGCAAAATTTTTCCTTACAACCATGTAGATATGATATATATATAGAAATGTGCTTAATTGCAAATGCTGTGAATGTAATTGCAAGTACTGCATGAAATTAAAAAATAACTTACAGTTTTAAGCAAAAAACAATAACAAAAAGACCCTGCATTTGGTAAGTTTAATGCATTTTTATTATTATTATAAGTGAAAGCAACAAATTTGAAATTTTTTGCAAGCACATATGGTATACTTAATTTTTTTAAAAAGTTATTTTGAGAAAATGTAACTATTCTCCCACTTTTTTAAGAATAAGCACACATTTAAAGGTTATTTGTTCCAAAATTTTACTTATTGAATTCATATGTTTTGAAACAAATATTCTTTTCTTAATGTTGAAGCAAATAGAACCAAGTATGGCATGAATAGTCAAGTACATTAGTTTGGTGCATTGATTTTAAAGATATTTATGCAAAATTTAGTAATTTTATATATAATTTAATGAATTTGTTTTATTTTTTGAAAAAAAAAAATTGAATTTTTTTTATCCACATCTGATCATGGGGTATTCTTAATATTAATTATATGGTTACTTTTAGTAATATTTGAGATATTTTTAAAAAAGGAGCCATAAGGCTAGATCCTGTTCTAAATTCAGATTGTTAAACCTCATTTAACATTGCAAGATAAAAATTTAAGTTTTTAATAAACGAAGTTTTTTTTCCTTGGCTCATAATAAACTAAAATCATAGTCTACAAAATTTTGGAATTAAAAAAGTTTAATAACATAAAACTGCCATTTTTTTAAATACAAGTAATAAATGATCTTTCCGTTCTATAAAACCAAATGTTTGTTATTTAATTAAAAAATTCATTTTCAATCAAAACTTTTCTGCTTAAAAATGCAAGCTAATAAGCTTTCTCCGTCAACTATGTTCACATCACATCAACCAAATCAACTCAACTCAAACCACATCAACTGAAATCTGATCTGCCTTCAGCAATAATTTTCAATGCACTGAATAGACATACTAAGGCAGCATATAACTTCAATAAGGACTTCGGAAGAAGATGAACAACACTTTCCTGCATTTTCGATTGTTTTCTAAACATTTACTTTAGTTGTCTGTGTTTTAAAAAAATGGAATCAAAAGCTTTCTAATAGGTTTATTGTGTATTCCTTGCAGCGATTTTTTTGCAAATAAGTTTCAAATTTATATACTATGCAGTTTGAATTAATTGGAATAGAAAATAAGTGAGCACGATTTTTTCTAAGACCTTAGCTATTAGCGTTACATATCTTAAGTAAGAAGATTGATAAATCTCTAAATTAGTACGAATTATGTCCTCCAATAGCAGAAATGACCTCTTCAACACATCTTGGCATTGTCTCCACTAGTGTAGCACACAAGTCCTTTACCTCATCATCGTTGAACCACACTTGTATAGCACTTTTTATCATTTGCTCTGTTTTCAAGCAACTCTTCTTAATTAAACACTTTTTGAGAAATATGCCATATGGGATTTAGGTCCGAGGAATCATCAGACCAATCAAGCACTTTTGTTTTATTATCTTACATAAAAGTCTATACCAATTTCGAAATGTGGCATCAATCCAACTCATGTTCAACATACCTCCAAATGTTGAGAATAGGAATTTCAAACATTCACATAACCATTAAAAATTTACCTTCTAGAACTTAATTAACCCTAAAAATTACCTTCATAAATCCAGTTGAACTAATTAAATTTTCTTTTCTGAAAGGATCAAATGCTTTATATCAAAGTTCTGCGCCATATTAACAATACTGCTATCTCTTCCTACTTAGAAAAATGATATTTCAAATAAATCTCTACCTATATTAGTGGATTACGTCATATTTTTTCCTTTAGATTTTTTTTCTTACTTTTTCTCGCCTATTATTGTAAAACATTGCTTTCAAATTTCTTGATAAAATATAAAATGTGTATGAGATTTGGAATAAAAAATGTGCTTTGTATTTTACTTAAAACAGTTCTGTATTGAATTAACTTTTACATTAATGTAGCATTGTTTTAATGAAAATTATATTTTAACTAGCTTTTGCTACACGTATTAATAGAATGCTTTAATTCTAAAGCTTAAGTATATTTTATGCTATATTAATTACTCTGGAATGTATTTACCTTTTATAGTTTTATCATCAAATAAAATAAATACAAATTGGCTTTCAAAAATATATATGCCTCTTTTTTTTCTGCAGTTTAGATGTCTACAACCCTATAATTAATTTTTTTTTCAATTTGGTAGAACCTTTATAATCTTACAACTAAAATAGACAGTTGAATCATAGTTTCGCTTTAGGACAGTTAAATAGAATGAATCTTCAGAATGATATATATATATATATATATATATATAGCAATTTATCTAAAAAATTAATAAATCCATTATATGAAAAAAATTTAAAAAATGCCTTTTTTAACCCTTTGCAGTTCGAAAAATAATTAGATGCAAAATTATTCACCTGATTCAAAGATTTGTTTATTGCTTGGAAAAATAAATATATATATAATTCTTTTAAGTCGAATTTCTTTGAAAAATTGATCTACATCTCTTAACCATTATGTAGGCGTTTTTAACAATTAAATTTGAAAAATAAATAAAACGTCAAAAATGATGCACAATCTTGAATGTTGAGTCAGAGGCACCATCGGAGTGAAAAGGGTTAAAAGTAAACTTCTGGAAAGAATCCATAATTGTCTGTTATGTTTTACTCAGTTCAATATCTGAAATAAAATTTTATTGGCTAGTCTCTGAAGGGCAAGTGTACTTGAATATTTTTAAATAAATGATATATTAATTAATAATTGCTGGAAAAAGCCATCCTCTCACCTGCTCCAATAAAAAAAGCCGGACTTCCTCTCCTATCCACTCCTAAAAAACACTGCACTCTAGTTGCATGACCATAAAAAGATAGCATTGCAAGGAGGAATTTCTTTTATCCAGACATCCAATTCACACTTCTTAAGATTAAAACACACACACACACACACACACTCGCTCACTCACATACACACACAATTTTTTTTAAAAACGTTTCATTTTATGAAGATTAGATATAGACAGGACGTAGGTGCAAAGGATGGATTTCCACATCTTTACCTCGAAAGTAACGGTCTTGTACACAAGGTATATAATAAAGTATACCTTTACTTCCAAAAATAAAAAAGGGGGTTGAGCTCAACTTCCATTTTACGAAGGTTGTGGACTGCGATATTCGAATCATAGAGCTCAGATCACTATTTTAACTATATGATTCGAACCCAGGGCCTGGCTAAGGCAGGGGCATACGGGGCAGTTGCCCCGGGCCCCCACATAATTGGAGGTCCCCAAATCGATTAAAAATTTTACTTGTATGTATCCTTCTTTAATGAATGTTCTTCATTACTAAAGTAGTGATGCAAAGAGGGCCCCCGAAGAAGTTTTTGCCCCGGGCCCCAACTAGGCTTAGTCGGGCCCTGTTCAAACCTGTTTGAAAATTGTACACAGTTAGCAAGTTATCTTTTCTTCCTCTTTTCTGTATCGAACAATGGGAAAGATTCTAAGGATTATTTGAATTTCCATTCAGAAGACTTCTGTACTGGTCATAAAATTATCAATCAATGGCCTTTTGAAATCAGCCGGCTTTCAAAAGGCCATTGATTGACAGGTGGTTGACAGACAGGTGGCCACAGTCAAGACCATTGACTGTGTTGGTGATAAGAATTATTTCTGGAAAAGGTTACAACTTTCAAAACATTTACAAAAGGGAGATTTGGTGAGATTTGACATGATACATTCAATAAATTTTTTAAATATTTAATGACATGACTTTTAATACAATCTGAGTAATTATCTCATTGTATTTTATAAGAGGAATTTTTTCGATTAATTTATACAAAAATGTATCATGAAAATCGAAAAATATTTTTTTATCATAAAAAAGTGTACTCTTCTCAAAACAGTAATCACATCTAAAAATGTAACTAAAACGTGAACTATCAATTCAAACTATTTTATAGCAATTACTTTATTAAAATATAGCAACTTTCATAAATCGAAAGCAATTGTGTTTTAAACAGTTTTTGCCTTATTTCTTCTTGACTCCTTTGTTTAATTCAGTAACCCCGAATGTAAAAATCTATGATATTTCATTACGGTCACTTAAAAAAATAAGTTGTTTCTTAAGCTTAAAGTTAAGTGAGATTAATGGTGTTTAAACGAATTATAGGAAAGAGATTATCGCTAAAGGAATAGTTTTGAAATGACCAAATAATTTAGAGGAAGACCAAAGTACGGATGCAGTTCTCTTATGAGATGGCATGCAATATCAGCTTCAAACCAACAATTTGAAAAATAGAAGTGCTATCACAAATCTAAACCTTAATGTTTCTCTTTATAGGCTTAACTTCAATGTTGTTACAGCTTTTAATTTCCATGTACTCATTTTACTTTCTTTATTGGTTTATGCTGAATTCATATCATTTGACTGAAAACAACTCTTTTAGAACGTCTATGTAGCAAAAGTGCGGAGATAGCAGTTGGCTAAAGTTTCACTAGATTGACTTAAAACATCCTCCAAATTTTAGACAAAAAGTATCAAAGAATTAAAGCATTTTAAATTAGAAAATTTTACAAATATGCTGCTTAAAAAATAAGCAATTTCATGAATAAAAGACCATTTCTTTTTTTAAATGTTCATCTAAATATAAATCTAACAAACAATCTGGAACACACCCATGCATTCGAAGTATTAACCTATCATCACATTCTAGTATGATACTGCATTCTGATTTTCACTGATAACTTCCAATGACCAGTGGTCAAAACAACCGATGAAAGTTTTCTGATGTTAGGCACAGCTTAGCCATGTCTGTCTACTGCACTAAAAACTCACTTTTAATTTCTTGTTGTCACAACCGCATCGCAACGTCAAACAGATATCATTTCAGGAAGACTTCATTTTCTTGCATGGTGAGGAGATACTTCTATCCGATTAGTTATCTATATGAGGAAACAGACTTCTTTTAAAACGTAATGGATCTCAGTCTCGAATTTTTATAATAAAGATATAGTCATTAATCATCGCAAACGACTTTATTGAGGATTGATAAAACACAATACAGAGAATAATTATACATGGTCTACATTGCTTCTTTGCTAAATTCACCAATATGCAGTTTGCATTAGGTTTTGACAATGATTTCCTAGTGTCTTTTTCATTCAATGAGGTTTTTCGCAAAGGTTCTTGTAAGCTTAATTGAAATTTATAAGATAAAAATTTGAAATTAATAAAAGTATAGAAAAAATTTGTTAAAATTAAAAAAGAAGACTGGAATCCATTCCAGAAGACTGGAATGGATCGGAATTACTAATTCATGTAATTAGATTTAAGCGTCCACATCTCAGTAAAATATGATGGCAGCATTTATTTGCCGAAAGGTCTTCGGTGCATTTATTTAATTCTTAGGATTCATCCAAATTAATGAGCTGTAGTGCGTCTCTGAAAAAAATATTTATTTACTAACCTGTGAGAAGAAGAAGTTTTTTTGGAAAATAATTGTTATAAGTTTGTAAAAGGAATACAACTCAGTAAATGTTAGATGAGAGAATAGACGTAGGGAAGTGCAAATGTAGTCAACGCCCTGATATAATCTCTATAGAAAGCTTGAAGTAGGATTTCTCATAAAGTAATAAGCAATAAAGGATAAGAAAAAAAATGGCGAAACCATTGTTTGAATTCCTTTATACTTGGCGTATAGAAAATGTATATTTATGCTGGCAAAAGACTGACGAGATTCTTAGAACCCCCACTTTTGAAATTGAATGCCCACAAAAATCTTCTTGTAGTCTTTGTTTATATCCAAACGGCATGGCAGGCAAAGAAGATTATATTAGTTATTACATACAACGAGAAAATAAAGCAACAGTATTCAATAAAGGAATAAGAATAGATTTATATCTCTTGACGGCTGATGGATCAAAAATACAGGCCGAAATTCCTGAAGGTTTTATGTCGATGAAAAAGAGTGGTATGTTTGGATACTCACAATTTATCAGCTGGCGAAATTTATGGGATAAAATATCCAACTATCTCCCACACTCGACACTAACACTGTGTTGTAGAATTTGGAGTGATCGTGAAGCAGATATGAAGGGGAAAAAGCAATCTACCGAAGGAAAAGTTTTTGCTCGTACGCATATAAAAAAAGAAGTTATTTCTAAACTAATGGTTATTGATAGTATCGCTCCGAAAGGACAAAAAATTGGGGAAATAAGATCACTCGCGCAAGCCCATCCAATAGCAACCTTTTCAGCATCTTTTGACACAAGTTCTGGCCATAAGAAACTTGCCATTGATATTGATACCGAACTGAATGATAAAATATTGATGTCTATATTCGAACTTACATTAGTTGACCAGAAAAGAAAGAGAATCTTCTGGAAGAAGTATCTTCGGAACAATGCCTCTAATTGGAAAACCATAGAGTTATCTTCACATTTTCCTCAAAATAGTGAACAGTATGTACCACTCGAAATGTTCGCCGAAAAGTTTCTGCTCCTCGATTGTCAATTTATCTTTACAACCGGATGTGTAATACAGAAGCTAGAAAATGATGATTATGGTTCTAATTTAAATCTTTTGCTGTCGCAACCTTTACATTCTAGTGTGGAAACTAGTCGGTGCCCAAATTTAGTGGATGCCTTGATGAATATGTACTTGGATGGAACGTCTCATGATACGTGTATTAAAACAAAAACATCATCTGTTACCGCTCATGAAATGATGCTTTCTTCCAGATCGGAAAAATTTAAAGCCTCAAAGAGAAGCAAAGATGAAAAAACTCAACTTAAAACCATCAATGTAGTCGACGACATTGACACCATGAAAAAGTTAGTTTATTTTCTTTACACAGACGACATACAAGAAATAAATTGGAAAATTGCTACGGACATGTACAGCGCTGCAGTGAAATACGAAGTAGATCTGCTGCAATACAGATGTCGTAATTTTATCAAAACTAATGTAGGCATATCTAATGTTATTGAAATTTTACTTTTAGCCAAGGAACACAAAGATGCAGAACTGAAAGCTTTTGCAAGGAACTTTATAATGGAAAATGACACTGCTGTCTTTAACTCAACCGAATGGAGTAATTTCATGAAATCTGATCCAAATTTTGCTGTTCAAACAATGCTGTCCAAATATCGTTTGAAATAAGTTTTCAAAGTTTTAATGTTTCCTTCCACTTTGGATTCAGGTTGTGTTTATATTAACTTTTTTTGTAATTATAATGGGATAGGATCATGCTTAGTTAATTTATACTTCATGTCAATGAAAAGTAATTTTCATATAATTTTATCAAGATAGTTTGCAACTTTTGAACTTTTAATGTCTATTTTGTATTAATTTTTATTGTATCGTTTGTCACGTTTCGTTGTTTCAGATTATATTCCATTTCTTTAAGTGTGAGAATTTAAAAATTATCAAACCTAGAGGTATAAATGTTTTGAAAAAACTCAAATTTGTAACCAACTTTTTATGCGCGAATTTGTGTGAACTTGATATAATTGTTTGTATATTTCATGTTATTAGAGTAATTATGATGTTCCCTACAAGGGTAATTATCTTTACAATGAAAAATGTTATGCGATTTTTCGATCTGCCCAAATGTTTCTTTCCGCATTTAAATGGTTTGGATGTGGAAAAACTCAAGCAATGTTTTCTTATCTTAATAGTTATTGTTATGGAAGTTTGATTAGAAATAAATGATTTTAGTTCTGATAATTTTAAATTAAAAATTTAAGTTAAATATAATAAATTATTTACTTGTTGTCAGTCAGATTGCTGCATCACATTTTAGACTCAATATTTGATATTTGTAGTGATATTTTCACGTATTTCTCAAAGCATGTCACCTCATTTTTCCAATTATATTTTACTATTTTATAATTCATAGCTGAAACTTATTTACACTTGTTTTTTTTATAGATGGATGCGATTTAATTTTTTCTTTAATCGTTTAGCTATTGAATGACAAGTTAATATGTGACAATTGTTTCTTGAGCTAATATCTAATTTATAATCTGTCAATATCCACTATTAATCGACAAGACAAAGTCTTGACAACTCTGACAAGAATTATATAATTAATAGTAGTTAAAATGCAATACGTGTAAAAATTATAAAGATTGCAGAAAAAACTTGTTTCATGATAAATTAAAAATGAGATGATAGAAATTCTGTTTTGGTATTAATAAGTTCAAAAGTTAAAGTGAACTAACTGTAGGAAATCCTTTTATTGCGAAAATAAACCCAATAAAAAAACGGCACTATTTTTGTTCGTGTAAAACTTTTATATCTAAAAATAATTTTTAAAAAATATTAATCCAACAGTAGTGCCCATGTATCCTATTATCGCTTCTTTAGTTTGCAGAATTAAATCCGTCTTCTGTGGTATGATTCTGCTGAAGTGTCTTCCAGCTGCTGTGATGCGGTGCGGTGCGGTGCGGTGTGGTAACTTGGGAAAGGACCATCGGATCAGGTATCGCCGTCGTCATCTGACAATGGTTCAAAAGTTCGAGGTTTATTCTAAGAAAGTCCCAGTCAAATGCTTCAAACAGTTCTAACTTATCAGTTAAAATGGAATAATCATAAGATTCTATAATCCCACACATTAAGATACCACGTTTTCGAAACGAAAGGTGTCATCGAATAATATTTCAGACAACACAAAACATTTAAAAGGTTAAAATTTATCACTATTACAATTCACTGAAAAGCTTCTAAATTTTGATGCTTTCGATTGTAAAAATTTTACTTTTGTTATGTTAAAAGCAAATAAACCTAACTGAATTTGAAAAGGATATACTAGAGCTTTTGTCTTTAAGAAGGAATGAGTAGCTGACTAACTGTTAGAAGGAATCTTATTTGATAAAAATGGGTACGGGAGGAAAACCATTTGAGGCTGATTTTGAAGATGGAGGACGTCTTGTTACTTGATTAATGAAAGATTTTAAAATTAACAAGCAAAAAATCCTCAAGTATATAATTAATATCCATGATCAGTTCAAAAAAAAAAAAAAAACTGCAGGAAGTTATAACGACGGGGAAAAGAGAGGGCGGGGGTATAGATCATCCAGGTCCCAGTGCCGTAATCAGGAATGAAAGGCAGGACAAGTGCCCTGGGCGCCATCATCAGACAAAGTAAAATTGTGAAATAAATTCATCAAATTCGGGGGGAAAAGTACTTTGCTAAAAGTTTAAATAAAATGTCTTAAAAACAAAAAGGAATTTTTAAAAATATTTTGATATATTCGATGTTTTCAAAATTTTCCAAATTTCCACTTTTAAGTTCTGTGCATTAACTTCCTGTCTTGCATTCACAATCAAATCACAATCATGAACGTTTGAAAATATTTTTTATTAATTACCGAAGGCAAATACATCACTATAATATAAACGAATCGTAGAAGTAATATTTAATAAAACAAAATTAAAGTGTAAATAAGCTCAAAAGGTCATATTCTTTATCGCTGAAAACTTCTGTCAGTCAGCAAAATCGCTATTAGGTGTTTTGAAATAGCTAATAAGTTGTTTAGAATTTTTCTAAGCAAACTAAAATAAGAAGAACGAAAACAAATCTCAATTACAATAAAAGTGCCCAATTACAGAAATTATATGCAATAAAATTTTTGTTATGATGAAAGATGTAAATGAGATATATTTTGTTATAAATTCGTATAACCTAGATAGATGAAAGAAACCTTGACAATATTTTGAGTCATAACATAGGTTTGCGCCTGAAAACGAATTATTTGCTTCAATGAAAAGCTCTATTTTACATACTGGTAAGGTTTGAGAAGTTCGCGCTACCAACAATCATTTAATTTCTACACAACATTTAGTACTGAGTTATTAGGCGAACATCTCGACGTAATGATAGTAATTTTTTAAAAAAATTATGCTTTTAAAAAAGCGAAAGATTTCCACGTATTAATTTAGTATCTAATTTTTAGTTTAGTTTTTCAAAAAATGCAGAATTTTAGTTTCAAAGTAATATTCATGAACTAAAAAAATATTTTAAGCTCAGTTTTTTTTATTTTTTTTATTTAGCGTAAAAACAACATATTAACCAGTATTATGTTTCCTTTCCGATATGTTTTCAATTATGGTGGTATCAATTGCTAAATTACTTCGATATTTTTTTTTTCTGAACAGTGAGAGTTCGCGCAAGTTAAATCTTCAATTCTAAAATAAAAAGAATTCAAAATAACCAGTTTAAACTCTATCAAACTCTCCCAGGAAATGTTTACAATATTAATTCTTTAATCCACTTAAAAAAAGGCTTGAGTGACAAATTCGAACAAATATTTCGCTAAAAATTTCAAAGTATTCTGATATTCTTGTAAGCCTCTATGAAAGGATCATGTATAGCTGAGCTTAAACATTTGGATTTATCAGTCACTGCGATTTAAAATATAACTTCAAATGCCTAATTCATCACCATTTTAACTATATTTTTGTTCACATTTGCCTTTATAATTGCTATAATATTTAATTCTTATAAAATTAACTGACCCTTTGAATAATTTAGATGGATTGATCAGCTGCCAAACTATATTATTGAAGTGTTTTTATATAATTATTTAGGTTGAATTTAAATTCCCTCTCTTTCCACCATAGCGCTTTTGGGGAGAGCAGAATATGAGGATTGCAGTTTAAAAGGGCGAGAGGCGCTGCTTTGATATTTGCCAGAGGCGCCCTTTTATATGAGTACGCCTCCGTCCAAGTACTAGTCTTGTAGAGTGCCATTAGAATAAAATATTAGTGCATTTATATGATTTTCTGAAATTAAATATTTTGTAGGTTTAAAAAAATGCTATATTCCTGGGCCCATGTAAACTTACTACATCGCCGATGATAACTGAGGGACGAAAAGATTATATTATACACATGATGCGTATTACTATAGATACGTCATCACAGAAACGTGTCACTAAAGCTCGTTGACTCTTAGTCAGTTATAAGATGCCAGTATGTCACGCATGCGCAGAAGAAAGACTGCACATGCGCTGAAAGAGCAGGCAATAGCAAGTTCTTTTCTCGAAGTGAATTTCTTGCTAATGTGCAGTTTCTGCACATGCGTGGTCTTACTGGGTAGTTTATAGCTGACTGAATGTAAACCCTGCTTAACTAGATACACATTACAACATTTAAAATTTACAAGACAAATGTTAGTTTGAACTGTATATATATATATATATATATATATGCTGAAAAGAAGTGAGATAGTTCCGAAAACTTTCACTGAAAAAAGATGAGAAAACGGGAAAGTCCCTAGACCCTTTAAACCAAATTTTGGGTTAAGATTTTTTCCTCAAAATGCTAGTTAGTAAGACAACTAGCCTTATGTCATAATATTAGATAATATATATGTTATATAAGGCTACGTTTTATTTGGTGGCATGTAGTCTCTTAGATTTGCTCATGGGAAAATAAATTTCGTGGTATTTAGCGACAGTGACGTTAACTTCAAATCTTGCCTGTTGGAAATGTATTTTTGGAAAGACAAAGACTTGGTTGCAATTAAATAATGGTTTTATTCACACGAAATATAGGAAAATAGCTGTGATTCTAAACTAATTATTTTGAATCCGAGATTGAAATTGAATTTGTATATTTTGATAAAGAGTGCATCATTATGAAAAGAATTTCGGTTAACTGGCCAACCATTCAATCAAATAGTCAAACTTTTAGAGTTATGTGAGGGATTCAAGTTCATAAGGACTTTTATTTAATGAGAATAACTAATCACATCATCTAGACAAAAAATGAAAATTTTTCGATTGCATTCTTTTATACTACCTCCCATGAAAGTAAAATTTACAAAAGTAAATGGTCAACAATTTCTCATATTCAAAAATTATAGATTTTTGAGGATTTTGAATTCGCTTTAATCCAAGGAAACCACCTCTGACTGTTTATTTTGACAAAGGAAATATTTCCTGTAAAAGCAACGACTGTATTAGATTTCAGTATTTTATTCAGTATTAAATTTTAACAATCAATTACTGTCCTTTGAAAGAAACAGTCTTTCCCGAAGCATTTATTATTTATTTGGTTTTTGAAAGGTAATAGTGTAAAAAATGAATAAATTATGAAAATTGCACCACATATTTCGCAGTACAACGATAATAGTGATGCAAGTAATTCTAGAAAGTAACTGAATATTAAACAATTTTTTTGACTAATAGGCAGTGCTAACTTTAGTTGTGAAATACAACTAGCCAACAAAAATGGATTTGCTTTGAATTTTCTTGAAATAACACCTCTATACCAATTTCTTTAAACAAGTCTACAATTGGCTACAGAAAAGCGCATGGTCGAAGAATTTATTATGTGCATCTGTTTGCATTGTTGTTACCAATAAAGCACCTCAACTTTCGAAGTTAAAATTCTCAGTAACAAAAAATTGTTTATTTTGACTTGAAAGATTTTAGTTAAAAATCTTTCACATCACTATCTCGAAAAAAATAAAATTTTATTAAGGAAAGGATATTATTTCATAGATTTTCATGAAAACGATTACAAAACAATGAAGGCGTAATATGCCAGAAACTATTTCAAAATTAACGATTCTTTTCATAGTTAAATTCTTTTTTATATGAATAGCACATCTCATGAGAATAACACTATATTCTAAAACAGCATATGAAATAATATGAACTTTATTAATAAATAAAGTACGTATTATTTCATAATAGTTCACGTTCAAATATGAACTTTATTAAAGTGACACAAAACAATAATAATTATGATAAAAAATGTAACTTTACTTAAATGACTTAAAATCAAAAAATGTACAAATAATATTTCAGCCAAAGAGCTCTGTACATCGATCTGTAAATCAGCGATGCAGTCAATAGTAACAATTATTAGATTATCGCTTGTGCTTATGATTTTGTATGGATGGTTCAGCTTTCCACTCCTTTCTCCTTGCTCTGTACCACCTATAATATAAAGAATACAAAGTTTATTGCAGCACAGATTACAAAGGAATTATTAAATTTATTTTCAATGAATAACTGAATGCTGAAAAGAATATAGCAGAATCTCTTTAATACAACCTCCGTATAATTCTGGGAAAGATATCTTTTGGATAACAGAATACATACATATGTCTAGAATGACTTTTTTTTTTTCATATCGCTTGATGCTATGCGTAGAAATTGTGCAAGGGAAACACATTAGTAAAAAATATATATATCGAAAATCATATATGTGATCTAAACATTTAAAAATTACGTTTTCCATTTTCTTTCAGACAAACAAAATTAAACATTTAAAATTTATCCTTCATATTTTCACGCAAAAATTAATCAGTCTTAGTCTGAGGATATATAATTTTGAATATATGCCTGCTTATTATCATACGCCAGCTATTCCTGATCTATCGAAGAACTTAACTTTAACTCGAATAGTCGTCACTGGCCACAGTACAGCCCTCCTAGTAGGAGGCATATCCTGTCATGGAAGTAATAGGTAGCGCGACTTCACAATTTCAATACACTCATCCGCGAGGTGAAAATAATCACTGTACCAGAAGCTTCTAATCCCTGAATCTGATTATTGCCAAATGGGGTGCCTTTTTATAAAATCGATTGGTTATTGGCGTAAGAGTCACTATAAGACTATATTGCACCAGACTAATAAGATTGCCACTGGAATTGGGCTGTGTTTATAAAGAAATTTACAACATTATATGCTGAAATAGATAAGTATTGCTCCGCACAGAAATCTGTAACCTTTTCTCTTCTTCCTTCCAAGTAACTTTCATCAACGGGCCATCTTCATGCACTTTCTCTTCCACATTGCCTTTCTCGTTTGCTAGTCCATTTATGATTTTATTTCATTGTCATCAAGAGCAAATATGATGAGAAAAGAGTCGTCGATTCCATTCAAACTTGAACCTCTCTTCACTAGGATTCTACGTTTCTTTCTTCTCATGGATTTAAATTTATGATTTCAAAATAGCCATTATTTTGACATTTCCTCTAATGAAAGATTTTACTAAATATGATAAATCTAAAGTGTTACCATTTTCAGAAAGGTACCTTACTCACCGTATTATTTTTGCTTTCGTCTGCTGGATATAGCGTGTTCTCAGCTAGGTTCCGATGAACTTTAAGGTCATGGCGACATAAGACAATGAGCCTAACTCTAACAATCAACACATCGCCAGGAAATGTCAAGCCATCCTTTTCTCTTAAAAGAGAATTATAATGTTCACCACTTATTTCAAAATCTTTACTCGCCAATTCTTTACCTTTTAAGTCACATGACAAAACATATTTAACAGAGCTTTTTTTCCCTTCCATGTTCTGAAACCTGATGATCAAGACTCCACTTGGACAATCGGCACCATCATCAGTTCTCCTCACTTTAGCAAATATTTTAAAGTTTTGGAAAGGTATATTTTTTCTTAGTATTAGATCAATTTCAGATGAATTGAGCACATTATTAGAACACTGAGATTGAACCTTAAATTTCATTATCCATCTTTCTTTTGAGTAAACTTGGGATATGAAAAAATTACGCTTGTTTATGCGAAGAGAATGTATATGAGTTTCTTCGTATCCCATCGTTAAATGCATATTTTCTACTCAGGTGAAGTTTAATTATCCAAGCTTAACCGCAAAGTTTCTTTTATAAATTTTAGTTTCTATAAAAGCACTAACGTATGCCTGCAGTTGAAAAATAAATCATAAAGAAAAATAATCTGAGCGTGCTAAATAACCGCAGGCGCTAAACAATCTCGGAAAAAAAAGTCAGATTTTGCTTTTTGTTCCATTCAGACATTTTGAATAAAGAAATTTATACTAAATATCGCATAATTTTAGATTTGTAATTTTTATCTCATCACTAAGTAGAAAAATGCTGAATAGGATTAAAATTCAAGTCGAAAGTCAAGCATGTTTATTTAAAAAAATTGAATTTCACTAAAAATTTAAAATGCATCCATTTGATTTTTCAAAATATGCAGTTGCATGATTTGTAACTGAATGGAATTACATTCCTTTCACTAACCACCACGCGACTAGTTCAATTATTTTTTTATTAATATTCTATTTCAAAACTCCGCGGTAGTTAATCGAGGGACGTAGCTGTAATTTTGAAGATAAAGGAGACACCTGGTTAAAGAGTTCTCTTTCCAAATGTCTAAATCATATCAACATGATGACATTTCACTTTTGATGGCAAATCAAACTAGCCTCAAGAACACATGAAATTTGAACCTATGATTCTCTAATTTTGAAGCCAAAACTTGCCACCAGAACAAAGTGATCCTTATTATTTGTTTGTTACTATATGTGACAATTAAGAGTGGGAGACATTATCATTTAGAATTACATTTTTATGATAAAGATGATGATTGAATAAGCAACTAACCATAAGAATTTCTAAATCACATAAACTCCAGAGACAAGGTTTAGCACGTATTATTCCGGCATAAGAAAGTACTGATTTTATAATCAAAATTATACATCTACCGTTGTTTCTAAAATATATATGTGTGGATGCAGATTAATCCTTTGCCTTCGAAAGGTGACTCTCAATCGTCACTTTGTTTGATAAGGAAATTCGATGCGCAGCGATTAGTTTAGTTTAGTTATATTAACGCCCTTTTATAAAGCAACGTTAAAGCTATTTTGGGATGGACTTTGAACCGCGGTCAGCTGAAAAGGAAGACAACTGAGCTGGCACTCCCTCTCCACATCAGGGGGAGGACGTTTGGTCCTGATGCATTTAACGTGCAATAGACCCCTTACACGTCGGTTCTTCGGTAGAATCGGGTTTCAAACCTTAAACCCTACGGCTCACGAGCCAGGACCTTACCACCAGGCTACCACGTTGAGTTTGACGTCGAAGACGCAACTTTAGCTACAGCCAATTTAATTTGGCTTTCAATTTAATGTGAGATAAACGAAAACGAATTATCCACATTCAGTAAGCCACATTCAGATGGATTTAACGTGCAACAGACCCCTTACACAACGGTTCTTCGGTAGAATCGGGTTTCAAACCTGAAACCCTACGGCTCACGAGCCAGGACCTTACCACCAGGCTACCGTGTTGAGTTTGTCGTCGAAGAAGCAACTTTAGCTACAGCCAATTTAATTTGGCTTTCAATTTAATGTGAAATAAACGAAAACGAATGATCCACATTGTTGGCCGGTTGAAGGAGAGGAGGCAAACATTATTTCTTTTTAAAAAATCAGCATACAATTGAAATATCGCGAGTAAGTTTAAAGATTAATAACATGTTTGAATATGAAAATTTTATACGCTAAATTGTTTGAGTAACCATTTTAAGTTAGAGGTAAGAAATTCAAATCGCTACAAAACATCTTGTGTTGCTGGTTCATCTGAGCGAAAATGGCCTCGAAGACAAAGTGTTAGTAATCACTTTTATTGTGGTGGCTCGAGCTCCATTCGTGCATCGAATTTCAAATGCTAAAATGAAATAATCCGTTGGTTTTAAAATTCAATCAATCCAATAATAAGGCGTACTCGGTTAACATATCATGTGCTTTCTGTGTCTTTTGAGCTGGTAAATACATTCTGAATATAAAGGAGGTAATCAAATGAGATAATGAGAAAAATATCACAGTTAAGAGGTCAAATTCACTAAACGCTTATAATGTACCAAGGTAAACTTGGACGGAGACATTGATTGAGTATTTTTAGTTAAGTTATTCTGCCATTAATGAAACTCTCAGATAAAATTTTACAAACAGTCTCAACAATAGCTTGGAATCCAAGAACTATTCACCATGTAATTGTTCAGATTCAGTTCAATTTAGTTATATTCAGTTCAATTTTGAAGAAGATTCAAACACTGGAGAAATATGGAAGATTATTTGGGGATGATCCCCGTAATTTTAAACAGTGGTTAGATTATATACTCTGGATCGTAATAGGGTATGTAGAAGTATCTATCGGCTCTTTTTTCATCATTCATAATCTTTTTTTAATAATATCATCGATTTTCAAAATTGTTTGAATCAGGTCTGAAGGTCATCAAATAATTCTTCTTCATTTTATGCGAAGCTGAAACCACAGAAATTCATAACGTTAAGCTTTTTTGATTCTTAAAAACTTAGGTAAAAGATATTTGGAGTGAACTCGGAATTTGAGTAGTACGAACTGAAATTGTTTAGCAACAATTGTTTGCTAGTTACGACTCTATTTGGTAACAAAGAATAGCAGTTTTTTGCTATTTATTCTTAAATTTTGTTTTGTTGTCGTTGTTACTTATGGCACTTGCCATGGACAAGCCCCCCCCCCGCTGATACAGCAGCAGATTTCAGCCAAAAGGAGCATCTCTTGTTTTTGAAGTAGCGCTAACTAGGGCCAAGAGTACGACTTAGCTGCACACTCACCACATTTGCTTGCACAGCCCCTTTTTACAGGGGGAGGGGTACAGTCACACATCTCACATATAACACACAGAAGAACAACCACACCTAAACCGGGACTCTCAGAACACGAGGAAGAAGCGCTACCTCTGTGCCAGAAAGCCGGCAAATTTTGTTTTAAATTATAATATGAAGCTAATTATCTTTTAATCTGATTCAGGCATCGATTCGAAATTTCTTTTTATTCATGTTTTATGACTGTTTATGGAATGATGCAACAAGTATCACATTATATGGTTAACCCTTTACTTGAGATACCCTATTTCTGTTCGAGCATCGAATTATCGTAATTTAAAATTTTTATTCTAATAATGATATTCAAAGACCTTATAATTCGAAATATTATAATTCTGAATTCTACCATGAAAATCTTAAAATCGGTACAGGCATATAGTTAAATAAATGCGATAACACATTTCCAGAATAGAATGTCTCATCTAATTAGACAGTAGAGAAAATAATATAAAAAAGAGGTTAAATATCAAATCAACGTGATCTCGCTGAGGAAAAAATCGCACAAGAAGGATGAAAAAATTTCCTAAGAAATCACAAATAGCTGTAGAGCTTATTGCAAAAAAGAATAAACATGCAGCTGGCGTCCTGACCTAAGGGTAGCTCGTCTTCTCCGTGATCTGGGCCCCCAGAGAACGAGTTTGGTTCCGGCATGGTTGCTCTTTACTCAGTGTTCTATCTGTGAGGTGTATAAAAGAGATCCCCTGTATAAAGCGGCATGCGAGTTTCATCTTCCTAGGAGCTAGAAGTCAGGCTTCATACCTCGGGTATTTAGGGGACTTTACCCTCAAAAGCTACAGCACAAATCTTGTGTCCCGGCTTCGTCAGCGGGCTTTTCTATTAGTAACAAGAATAAGCATGTTAAATCATTCGTGCAGGCAACTCATTATTTTGTATCTTTATTTCTCTCAATTTGATTTCTATCCTTTAATATGATCTCCTAATTGAATTGCTTTCTAACTGCATCTAAAATGTCACACTAACTGAATATATGCTGCGATGGCCTGGTTTCGGCTTCGAGACCCGATTCCGTAGAAGAGTCGTCGTGTGCTCGTATGCTTGATGCACTCTACATCCGTCGAGGCCAAACGTCCTTACACTGGTAGGATATGGAAGCTTGGAGAGGGGGTACCAGTTCAGTTGTCGACCTCGTCATCTGATCGTAGTTCAGAATTACCATGTCCGTCACAAAGTAGTCCTGGTGTTTCTTTAAAACAGGATGCTAACATAACTAAACTAAGCTAACTGAAGACAAAGAGCTCAATGAGGCAACTGAGCCCTCTGAGAAAAAACGATTCATTGGATTAAAATGAATCATTTTAAACATGCTGGTTGAATAGAATATTTTTGATTTAACCCTGATACTATAGTTTTGACTTATTTAACAAAATTTGAGGGATTTCGCAAAGATTTAGAAATATAATGCTCGATTCGCAGTAAAAGGGGAAGCAGTGTAGTTGCGAGAGTAAAAAGGGGCACCGAGGGATTTTTTTTTCGTCCCTAGTCATGATCAGCGACTTAACCAGGGAAAATGGTATGGTATTTTTCGCCTTTCCCTCATTTTTTTTAAAGAAATAGCATTAACCCAATTAAAACTTTGTATCCTGGACGCCTCTATAATTGGCGACAGATATCTATATTCTCTTTGCCCACCCTTGGTCGTTATGTTGCTATGATTTCTGTTGGTATGAGCGATCCAGAGCATTTGAAATAGAAATCTGACTTAGCCCCATTATTACGAACTGTGATCAGGTCTCGACCTCATAACCGGAAGGAGGAGCTTGGAATTCAAATTCCTGTGCAATTGGAGTACAACCCGGGTCAGCACATGTCAAACCTGTTGGAACCATACAACACCATTCATCAACCGCGGAAGCCTGGAATGACAGACTGGCTTTCGCTACTCGTCTCGATTCAAAATTATGAGGTTCAACCCAAAATAGCCCTCATGTTGCTTCAAAAAGGATGTTAACATAACTAAAATATACTGGCTAGAGCATATAGAAGCAAAAGGACCTATAAGCAACTGCCCGTCATTGACGAGCCAAGAAACTCTCCGCCTCTGACTACATTGCGTAATTATTGTTTTTATTTTTGCAAAAAAAAGTTAAGTACAGACATAGACATAATACAAATATATGTCATCTTTAATTCCATCCATGCTATGTTATATCATAAACCAACCTATAAGACCACTTGTGGACGAAAGCATATATGCATGTACAATTTATTTACTGGTATACATATTGCTCAAAACAATTAAAGTATATTGAAGATGTGGGTTGAACCTGGAGAATTGTTTGAAAGATACATTATCCACAGACGTAGTAGGGTATAAGAAACAAAAAATGACATTTGTTTGGCAGAAAAAAAGTTTTATTGAGCATTTGGATACAAAAGGAAAAGTACAATTTGTGCACAAGAGAAAAAAAAACAAAAAAATTCGTTTCCTTAAAAGAAAATAGTTTTTAGTGCGGTTTCCTCGGTCGGCAAGAACGTTGAAAACCTTTGAGGCATCGAGTCAATGAGTGGTTAATTATTCTGTTCCATACACCAAGAAGAGCTCTTTCCAGTTCTTGGAGAGTTTATAAAGGTGGTAGTCATTCAGAAATCCGTCTGCCTAGAATGTACCAATCATGCTTAATTGGTTTATGTCTGGAGAACACGCTGGTCAATATATTCATACGATTTCTTTCTCCAAAAAGAAATCATTCCCCAAATTAGCATGCTGTGGCTTGTAATTGCCGTCCATTAACATCAAGTCATCTGCAATTGCTGCAGAGTAATTGACTGCAATATGTCTCAGGATATCATTTCTAATGATATGGAGATCGTCGTGCCCAACAGTTGAGATGTCAGGGCAGATCATCACTCTTCCAACGCTAAATCTTGCACTTTCATGCACAAACGCAGGATTGTTTCTAGTGCTACTTTCCCTCAAAATGAAAATACCCTTATTATAAGGATGAACAAAAAGCCGGGACTCGTCAGAGAAAAGAATATTGCCCCCTTCATTTCTGCTCCAGTTCACATGTTCTGTTGCTCACTCAATGAGGACTCGATGGTGCCTTGCTGTTAACGTGACACACACAATTGGTCGACGAGCATACAGATTTGCATCGTCAAGGCGGTTTCTGATAGCTTCTGTCGGAACTGTGGTACCAGTAGCAGAACGAAGGTATTGTTGAAGAAGAGTGGCATTCATAATTCGGTGTCTCCAAGCCGTTAGCGTTAAATAACCGTTTTCGTTGGGCGTTGTTGTACATCTACGCCCCTTGCCCTGATCTTCAGCGTGCATTTCCAGTCTCCAAAATATGGCCCCAGATTCTGGAAATCACACTTTATGAAATTCCAGTGGCTTTTGATACTTCAGAATGTGTTTAGCCCCCGCTCTAACCGTCCATCAACACTCCAAACTTCCGATTCATTTATTGACACATCACACTCATCGAAACAACACGCTTACTGAATGTTTATCATTTTTTTCTGCTTTGTCTTACATTAAGTTGATAGCCAAATCAAACTCGTTGCCGCTAAGACGTCGTCTTCTACGTCAAACTCAAAATTTGCATACTGCGAAGTTTGAAAATAAGAAAAAATTGTATTTGTGATTATATAAAAATACTAATACCTTTTTTTTGTCTATATAAGACTTACAATATCATTTAATTGTTTAGAGAAGTGTTTATTATCCCTGTGATCAGACAATGTCTTCGAATTAAAATCACCGTCGGTAATTACCTATATGTTATTATTAAACAAATGTAATGGCTTTCATAGTTCTTCAATACTTATATAAAGTCCGTTAGCTTAAATAAGGTTAGGATCATTAAAAAGAAATCAAACAGCAACATTTTCCATCAAGCTTCAAAAGATTAATTCATTTTAAAACATAATGCAATAATGTTCAAATTAATACTTTATAGATTGATGTAAAAGTTGGATAGGAATGGAATACTACCAAAGTTGTTCGCCATGTTTTTAGTCGATAAATACACTTGACTACATGTGAAAGTTCGCTATTCCGTAGCTAACTTTGTAATCATCGATATCACATATTTTTAGTTGATTAATAAACAGTATAGTTAAACAACAAAAATTAATGTTATACTTAAAAAAACACAATAGAGAATTAGACATTTTGTAGCATCAAAATGGGGATTCAATTACATTTTTAATTTTATTGTAAGCTGGCATCGGCAAATGATTTGGAATTCAGACGATTGTGGAAATATATAAATTCCTTTAAAGAACTTTTACTTGTTACTGAAATTGAAAGCATCAACTATCTTAAAACTAATAGTCCTTTTGAGTTAGAATTCATCCTTTTTAACGCTCTTTTTCTATCCTTATAAAATAGAATAGAATAGAATATTTTCTAAGTTTTATTTTATGACACAAGTTTTTCAAATACGGAAATGAATCAGGAAGTGCAAAGACTCGTTATTGATGAAAAAGAAACCCTTAATGGTCATGAGGTTATTTACTCTTTCGCTGTGCATAGAGTACTCTCTGAAGAAGATTGGAAATTTACATTGGACTATAGCACCTTCTGTACTGTCCCGACTTCATGGAGTTTTAAGATATTTTATAAAAAAGTGTCCGAGACAAGCGAGATTTCCTGTTGTGTAACTTTAAGCCGAAAGGACAACAGAGAAAACAGCGTGGTAGTATTTGTTTTGGTGTCATTTTTAGATTTCAATGGTCGAGTTGCACGCTTTACAGAAGCAATTTGTAGCGGAACAATGTTTGCTGGCGATGAAAAACAAGGATATATAAATAATGGAGATATTGAATTACTTAATCAAGAATTAATTGTTCGAATATCTATAAATATTCAGGAATGTCATGTACTAATATAATAACTGTATTTTGTGAAAGAAATTTTATTTTTAGATAATATAGAGATTTTTTTAAAAAATTATATATTTAGTTTCGATTGGCAAATTTATTTCATAAATAGAAACTGTAGTGTTTTAAATGTTATTTCAGGGGATAATATACTTGGTTATCATTGTACTTTTACTGAAGTCTAATAAGAGTTTGTATAAATAAATATTTTTAAAGCTATGCTTATGACATTGTGGCTTCCGTAAGGAATTTAGAAAATTTAGCAAGTATTTTAATATTTTGAATATTTATTCCAAGTGTTCTGTGAATCTGGAATAAATTACGATTGAAGCTATATGCATTGATTGATTTATGGATGAGATATTTTATTTTTCAACTTTCAATAAGTATAATTTTTTCTTGTGTGTTTTTAATGTATATTTTATAAAATGCTGTAAACCATTGCCTTCATTAAAAGTTTATATTTCTTTATGTAATATCTGAATTTTATTATTAAAATCCTTCAGACTTTTCTTTTGGTTAAAACGGGGATTCGTTTTTAAGAACTGTTATTTATTTATTTTTGCTTTTAAAATGAGCAATATTCTAAATTATGGGTTAATCAAGGTTCATTTAGTGATGGAAGCTTGCAAACCTCCAACACTATTTAATATAAACCGAGCATTTTGTCTGTTTAAACCGAAACTCGAAAAGCAAGCTTCATCATCGAGGCAAAAAGAAATTAATTAAAGTTGAGTATAAATTCAATGTTTTTTAAAAGAATATTTATCATAAAAATTAACAGAAAATCTATGGAAATCTGAAAATACTTATGATCTTTCAAAAATTCGTCCCTGTCTTCTTGCATTGTGATTTTGAAATAAATTGAACTTCAGTGTAAGCAAAAACGTATTAAGATGAAGTTATAAACATGAATTATAGCTCTTATATTTTCATTTGTTATTGAAATTTTAATCTTAAAGGCTAAAAGCAGCTGTTTTCTTTTCTGCATAACATTAATTGAAAGATTATTTTCAATTACTTTATAGCACCATAGGTTTTTTGCATTAGAATATTTTAGTTTTTGAAGAAAGTTTTGTCCAAGAAAATAATCGGAATTGAAAAAGAGCCAAAGATAGACAAAATTAGTAAACATTTTATAATTTATATAAATTTTGGAATAATATACTTAAACTGATATTTATTATCCGTAATTTTAGTTGCATTGAATTTAATATAAAATATTCTGTAAAATATGGATATTTCTTTTAAGTTTCACAATTATATCAACTAAAGAAGGCTAGGAAATTTTCACAAATAGTTTTTAAAATGGCAATTATGAAGCCTGTAAATGCTTTTTAAAGTATTCCACGGGGTTTAAAAGATACTTATTCCCAAAAAATGTAAAGTTTTCTTTTATATCTGAAAATAAATTCCAAATTTTGTAGATTCTAAAACAGATTTTGTTTTTAATATACGTAAGATAGAACTGTAGTTAGAGTAGTTTCAATAATACACAGAGCATATAAAAAAGAAATCGGAAACTGATATTTTAAACCGATAATGAGAATTTTATCTTATTTTCGCCGTAAAATTCTCCAAAATAATATTTTATATGTTTGTATTAACTCTCGACCTACTTGGCCATAGTTTGCTAATTTTTGGCTTTTCTGTTATAAAAGCGTTAAAACTACATTTATTTCTAGCACATTTAGCTGAACTAATTCACAAGCATAATATAAAAGCCTTTTCTGAAGAATATTTCAGTGATTGATTCGGGAAAAACATATCTCAAAATCAATGAAATAAGACGGAATGTATGTATCCAAAATCTTTGAGGCTTTGATAGATCATGTATCTTAAGGTAACTTTATTCAGACTTGTTTAATAGACTCTTTAATTTCAAAACTTAGACAAATTTTGATTTAAAAAATCATTATCGGCAACTTCAATATTATTTATTAAAATAATTTTTATTTCGCGGTCTTTTACATTTTATGTAGTTTGAGCTATATATAGGTGAAATAAAAATTTTATATTTCCATTATTTTTTGTAATTCAATATTTGATCCTGTGACTATAACTGTAATTTTGTTCAAATTTTGGTTCCAAATGGTCAGATGAAGGCGCCTAAAAACTTATTCGTGCGATAGATTAAATTAAAATGCTAGATTAATGACGTAGATCTATATTTCATAACTACTGCTCGCCAGTGCTGTGAAAGTCATTCTTGACCTTACTCAAGGTCCACAATTTTATGAGAGGGGTGTGGATAAGATCTTTATTGCAGAGTATGCAAACAAATTTCCGGGAGACCACTTCCGCTGGTTTGTATAAAGCAAACTTTAAATTGTTGAAACTAAAATGTTCAAGTTGTAATCCACACTATCATTACTTTCTGTTTCACAAAATTCAAGTCAGGTTCGAAACCGTTTCATACAGGATGTTACCTGTATTCTATTTCATATTATCCGTATTAATGTTTCTATAAATTTTTGGAAAATTAATTATTTATATTAACGGAAAATTAATTGTTAATTTATTCTGGATAGAAAAAAATGTGGTTTACATTACATTTTAGAATATAAATGGGATGGAGATGACTGCTTGGATAACGTTTCAGTCAATATGATTTCATGCCTTACTAAATATTTGTCTTATAGGTTTCAAGTTTTCAGAAAATTCACTCGAAGGATAATTTAAAACTCGAAATCGATAATTTCATCGTTTTTAGAGAATCAAGTCCTATTAATCACTGAATTAAAATTTTATTATCATTGATTGAGATACTTATTTTGAAAGAAATGAATGGAATGAAAAAAGGCATTTGATGAAGTTAAAAAACATGTCGTAGACTTTTGGAAAGTGAGTCACAACTTTTAGAAGAAACACCTGGCTTTATATTTAACTTTCGTGTAGAAAATATGTAAAATAAAATTTGAAGACAGGCTTAGCAAAATCGAATATCAATTGTGCTCGAATTTCAGTTGTATTTAACCCATTAATTGTTTTGATTTTTTTTATCTTTCATTTCGGAAGGCACTGTTTTATTGATTTAGTTTATTTTAACATCCCGTTTTAAAGCAACACTATGGCTGTTTTTGGATGGATCTCATACTTTTAAATCGATGTCAAATGACGAATATGTTACCTGAGTTGTCACCCTCTCTCCAAACTGACCAGCGGAAAGATATTTGACCCTGAGGGGTTTTAACGCACCCCGTTACATGGCGGCTTTTCGATGGAATCGAGATTCGAACTTGAAATCTTCTGATCTCGCAGCTGAGACATTACAACCAGGTCACAGCGGTTAAAATGTAGAACGTTTCCCGATTTTACTCTTCATCCTTGCACAGGAGCTATGCTAATCTTCTCTGTATCATTCCAATTTTAGTATATATTCTATTGAATCAAATGTGTTCTTACCGATTCAATAAAAAATACTAGAAGTATTTACTTATATATAACAATTGTGTCGGATTAGAATGATTTAACATCAGCTTATAAACTCTAAAAGTGATATAATCAAGTTCCCTTAGAGTTCTCATGGTGATTAATACTTGATGGCTAGATTGAATAATTACTAACTGTTTTAATGAATTAGGACTTATCGAAGATCTGTAGAGCAACCTGACACATTTGAACCTTCATCTACAATCCGTGAAGGACTATTTTCACCTTCACCAGCTCTAAAGGTTCATAGCAGATAGGCAAGATGGAATACATTATTTTGTTATTTAAATGTAGCGCTGCTTGTCTTATTTTTCAGGAAGATAAAACTGAATTTTTGTTTTCACATTTTAAACAATTGTAAAATATCATGTTTATTTCAGATAAGGAAAAAGAGGAATTTTTATTGGCTTGGAAAATTCGTTTTCTTCTTGTTGTAGAAGTTGAAGAATCGAAATAGGCAATGTTGCTTGTTAAGCGACTATTTACATTTCCTTGTGTCGGTGATTAGCGGATAGCGCTAGACCCGAACTCCGAATCTTAAGGTTAGTAGCCGAGTAACATACCGGTTAAGCCAAAAGCCGACTTCGACTCGAGTGATGTTATCTGGCTCATATACCATTCACCACATTGGTTTTGCCTCCTCACTCTCAGCTTTCCGTAGTGACCCACCTTCTTTAATTGGGTACGGGTGCCCAAATCCCGGCTCCCAGGGATCTATACTCCTTTCACCTTCTATGGCTTCTACTGTCTGCTTGATCCTTTCATCGCACGAAGGAAAGCGATGGCGCTCTTCATAAGTATCTGTCGTCACTCTGTTTCCTTCTTGATTCTCATGGACAGTCAAAAGCCGCACGTTTTGGTTGTGCGTGTCAACCCATTGGACAGGTGGTGCACTGTGGTCCCTGGAGTATCAATCGTCTAGTACCTAACCACCTGAGTGGTTAGTCTGCTAGGAATCAAGCGAAGGGGTTACTCCTTGTGCTTGGCGTTAAGGGTGGTCACTGTTACCGGGGGTATCTCTGAGTATATAGGTTCAGACTAGCACTTGGGCAAGTTCCGAGGCTTGGGCGATATCGTCGGTCCGGAATCCCCACCAATATCGCATGCGGAGAAAAAACATTCTTCTTTCAGTGATCTTTATACTTATCCAAATGTTTCAAATATTCCTAATCATGATTACTTTTGCGTTGCCGAACTTGTTTCTGAGAAAAATGAAAATTTTAATTCTGTGCCCCCTTTCCTGGTGCAGATGTTTCCTCAATGCGAAAATTGCATTCTGGTGACTTGAAAATTGAAATGAATTCAAAAAAGCAAGTCCAACAAATAGTGATATTGAAGGCTTTAGTTACCATTCCTGTTATAATCAATGCACATGTATCATTAAACTATTCTAAAGGTGTTATATCTTGTGGTGAATTGTTTAATGCTCCACTTAAACAATGCACTGCAGTATTAAAACCTCAAGGTCTGCAGTATTAAAACCTTAGACATCTGAGTATTAAAACCTCAAGGTGTGACCAATGTACAACAGATCTCTATCCGGTGGGGTAGCCAAATACTTCCCACGAAACATCATATCCGCACCATCCATAGCCCAAATTTACCAGAATGTATTTATTCCGTCTACATTAAATTTCCAGTTCGACATTCTACTCCAAGCTCGATGAGATGTTTTCAGTGACAGCGTTTCAGTCAAAGCCAGCTACCATGGGACACTTACTTGCATCCACTGTGCTGAAAAAGGCCACGATAGTCAAATATGTTACGCACCAGAAAAGTGCGTGAATTGTGGCGACAGTCATGCATCATTTTTAAGATCTTTTTATCGTTGAACACTCTAGAAATGAATCTTTACAACTAAATAAAAAAAGCCATATCTTACCCTGAAGACAGAATTTTTTTAAAATCACAGACACCCACCCAATGTGTCAGTTATGCTTCCGCAGTACATAAATCGTTTTTCGTAAACTGTACATGGCAGAACTGCCTCAAAAATCGAAACGATTCTACCACAACCATAAAAATCTATGATTCTGATTCCGACTGAATTACCAACATCTCAAACATTCGTAGGCCCCAAAAGGTTTTGACAAATTCAAAATCCCCAAATTCTTGAAAGTTATAGATTTCAAAACTTGGCCTTTCAAAAATAAATTTGCCTTCGAATTTTAAGTTATTTAATGTTCAGAACTCTGTCGCCTTGGGGCTTGCAACGCAAGGCATAGTCCATAAGGACTTAACGTTTGTTTTTGGTGAAGCGCCTAAAAATCCTGCAATCATTGCTCTTCATCCATAAGAAGATTTCCAACTGAGTTGCGATCTTTCGCAATATTCAAACGCTGTTTGTATCACTTCTAAAACAACAAGAACCTCTTTTTGGATTCCTTACTTTCTTGGAACTATTGCGGCATTTGATCCAAACTTCATGACACCAAAACCATTTTTAACAAATTTTATTCCATGTATTTTGGTGTCCAAGATACCTTCCTAGAACCCGGAATTATTATCAAATTGCGAGACTATAACTGTGTTCGAAAGGATGCAAAAACAGTATTTCATCCTTCTGGTGATGTCTATATCTTCACTTCAAAATTATACCGGAGCACTCCTCTCCCATTATACACTTCTCTGTAAGCTGTAGCTGTTCAAGTTCACACACGAATATTGATGACAGTCAGCTACATTTACTTACCACCTCATGTCATCCACAAGCAACATCAAGCTAATGGACCAGCTCCCTTCACCTTTTATTTTACTCGGCGACTTCAGCAGATATAATACTTTGTGGGGCTCGGATAGAACAAATTCTCCCAGGCAACATATAGTGCAGCATATTTCTAATGTCTGTCTCTGCTTGCTCAACAATGATGAGATGACGTATTTTCATGAACCTTCAAGTAGCTCTCATAGCCTTGATCTAGCCATATGCGCACCTGAACTCTTGACATTCTTGACTTTTGCAGTCTGCAAAGATTTGTATAATGACGATCATTTTCCTATTATTGTTTCTCATGTTGATAGCGGGGGTGCGACTAATTGCCCTCCGCGTTTCTTATTCCAGCGAGAAGACTGGAAAGCATTTTAGCAGTTAGTAGATATCACTCAGGCTTTGGTCAATGCATCAGATATCTCAGAAGCAGTATAACATGTCGCTTATACCATAATGACCGCTACTAATATATCCATATCACTCCCCCTTGTCTACGGAAATTTTGTAGACAGTGGTGGAATAAAGAATGTCGCATCAATCATAAGATACAAAGAAAAAACATTAGAATATTTTAGAAGGTACACGATAACGGAAAATCTTGTCGCTTTCAAAAGAGTCAAAGCACTAGCTCGTCACATTCGCAAACGTACTCAGAAGGAGTCCTAGATATAATTTGTTTCTTCTATAACAACCTATGTTTCCAACAGACCTTTGAGGAAGAAAGTGAAATCTGCTAATGGGATTTACAGTAAATCCTCCCACCTAGTTTTAAAAACAGGAAATAGGATGCATTCTGATCCATTAGAGTGCCAACATTCTCGGCCAAACATTCGCTCATGTATTCAAAATAAATTCTTATAATCCTGATTTCCTGGCAATTATGAATCTCGCGGAACGGTTGCCTTTGCGTTTTAAAGCCCGAAGAAATTTCCCATCCAATTGTGAATTTAGGATGACAAAACTGGAAATGGCTGTCAGTCAAGCCCATGATACCAACCCAGGGCTAGGTGGAATCACCTATATCATTCTTCGCTATTTGAACATCACTTCCTTTTTCAATCTGCTATTTTTATTCCACAGAATTTGGAATGAGCAGAAGTATCCTTCGCAATGACAGGAAGCCATTGTGATTCCAATTTTAAAACCTGACAAAGATCCACCAAACCCTCTGAATTATATACCAACTGATCTGAGGAAATCTTTCTGTAAAACGATAGAATGTATGGTGAATACTCATCTAATTTATGAATTGGAGAAAAAGGGTTTAGTTTCCCCTATGAAAAACGGTGTACGTAAAGGTAGATTGAATTTTGATAACCTCATCTTACTGGAAACCGAAATACTCTACGCATTTTTTAGGAGGAACCACTTTGTCTTCCTATTCTTTGATATCAAGAGATCTTATGACCAAGCGTGGCGCTATGTCATACTTTTGGCACTTTTTAAAAGTTGTTTTTAGAGGTAACATGCTCTATTTTTACAAAAAAAAATGTTCCGAACCTTTCTTGTCCGTGTTGGTAGTCTTTATTCAAATCGCTTTATACAAGCTGAGGGTGTCCCTCAAGGGAGTGTACTTAGTGTGACACTTTTTATAGTTCATCTCAGTCAAGTTTTATCCATTTTACCGTCATCTGTTCAAGAAACTCTCTATGATGATCTGCAGATCTCATGCCAAGGTAGCAGTATCAATTTAATAGAACATCAGTTACAAAATGCAATTGATAAAGTGCTAAATTGGTGCAACAACAATGGCTACACTATCTCTCGTGGGGAGAGTAGATGCGTTAACTTTTGTAGAAAGAGAAATGTCCATTCAGATCCTGTTATCCACTTACAAAATATGCCAATTTCAATTGCTGAAATACAATTTTTGGATGTATTTTTCGATCGTAAACTTACTTTCTCTTCTCATATAGAGTACACTTGCGGAAGAAATATGAGAAATCATTGTATATTTAAAAAGTTCTCTCTTAAACATCTTGGGGTGCCGATCGACTCTACCTTCTCCATATCTACCAAACCATTCTTTCAAGCATAGACTATGGTTGCAATGGTGTAGGAGTCTACCCACCCTTTTGTTTTGATGCGTCTTAATGCAATCCATCACTCTGCTCTCAGAATCTGCTCGGGGGGTTATCGCATTTCTCCAATTGAGAGATTATATGGTATATATAACTAGTGACAACTTCATTTATGATGTCAGAAATTGTCTTCATTATTTTATTTTAGTGAATCGTAAAATTATTTTATTTTCGTTAACTATTTTAGTAGTGAATCGTAAAATTATTTTATTTTCGTTAACTATTTTATTAGTGAATCGTAAAATTATTTTATTTTACGATTCTTCTTATTTCTCTTCGAAGAATTTATAATTCACTACGTACTCACTCATTCTGTTCCTTTTTCAGATAAAGTCAAAAAATTTCTACATGATTTGAGTCCTTATAATGTTATCATAAAGTCATTTGATTTTTACTCTTTTCCTCCTTGGATTTACCCTCATTTTTTTCTAAATCCTTTTTTGAGATTATATAGGTCCTCAACCAGTCCTATTATATTCCAACAGCTTTTTCATCATCATCGCTGTTAGTACTCTTCTTTTGAGCCAGTTTTCATGAATGGCTTGAAATCCGATGTATACGTCGGCTGTGCCATTATCACCCCATCTGGAACCCTTAGCTATCTTTACACAACTCATGCACTGTAATGGGAGTCCCCCTCCCCCTGTATATGGGTGTCATGTCTTTTCTGATCATACTATTTCATTTTAACTCAAAATTGCGCATTGA
The DNA here is from genome assembly GCA_026289955.1 of Argiope argentata. Lineage (NCBI taxonomy): Eukaryota > Metazoa > Arthropoda > Arachnida > Araneae > Araneidae > Argiope > Argiope argentata. The sequence continues at coordinate 7,207,845 of JAOUZG010015275.1, read as the reverse complement.
TTTCTTATGTGGCTATAAAATGGGTAAAAAAGCTTTCAGGAGTGGTACAAAATATTATTAATGCCATTAAACATGATCGAGATTATCTACCTTTGTTAATTTCAAAATGTTTTAAAAAAATTGAATTACAAGTAAAAAAGTGTTTACAATGAAAGATTATTATTATTTTGTAAAAAAAGTGTATCATCAAACTTTAGGAACAGAAATCTTCCATTCATTCATCATAATTTAATGTTTAGGCATCTAGCATTAAAAAAAATATTCAAAAGTATTTTATTGGGAATTAGAATCTTTTTCGTTCGATATCACAAATTACACCTTTTTTTTTTTTTTTTTGCTTTCTAAGTTAGCGAATAGTCCGCTTTCACTTTATCGAAAAATGTAAACACTCCTCTTTTTGTCTTTCTTTTGACCTTTGCTTGTAGTAAATAAACGCATTATGACGCATGCGCCAAATCGTAGAGCATTTTCGAATCCTTGGATGAAATAAATTTATTGTTTGTCTGTTTGGATATACTTTCAGAATTTGCTACAGAGTTGAAATCAACTGAAAAATATTTCAACAGAATTCATTATTGTGAGCTCCAATCAAGTAATTTGAGATAAATCAACTGAAATGAGCACAAATCTCAAAAAACTTTAAAATAAATCAAATCGCTCAAACAAGTATTCCTTCAAAATCTGAGAAGAATATATTTCAAGCATTATATATGATAATTGGACCAATGCAGTAAATGTTATTTTGAATACAACAGAAGTTTAAGTAGGATTTAGCTTCCTATCAAGCTAAAAATAAAAACAAGACTTTTTATTTCTTGATCTAGACTAGATATATCATCACCGGCGAGTTGAGGCTCAAAAATGGCTGCGATTAATAAGATGTTTGAAACTAATGAGGAAGTTCTGAGTGATCGGCATGTTTTTCGCTATAACTATTATGTACGTAATCTCATTGATATGCAAAGATGGCTTTTCACACGATGTTTTCAGACAAAATGTCAAATATTATTGACTTCATGGCAGTTTCAGATGTTGTTCCAACAAGAGCCAAATTGTGGCGTTGTATCGTGTTCTATTACTTTAAAGAGAATTGATAAAATAAAGATCCCTGTAATGGTTTCATTGTTAATGTCATTATCTCGGGATACCCTTGATACTCCCTATATTTCAGAAAAGTTCGCAAAACAAGGAATGTTACCCGGTGATGAAATAAGCAAGTCTATACCTGAAGTCATACCGATTGAAGATATGAAAACTACTTATTATCAGAAGATAGATATTGCCGTCACCATCATGATTCGGGATTGCCATTCAATGATTAAAACAGACATTGAAAGAAATCTGAGTCATATGAAATGAAAAATGAATGTCATAAGGAATGAATGACAATTCCTAATATGTGATTTTATATTTTCAGTTATTTTGTTCAAAGCATTCTTAAAAAAATATTCAGAAGTATGGATAGCTGTTGACTTTTTTTTTCCAAAGTGTTCATACTGCTTCAATTATTCTGATTTTCTTGAAATATATTATTGCTTAATATCTAATTATGTTGGTTATTTTATTTGTAATTTTGTTAATAGATTTTTGTTAATGCGCCATACAGTACAATTTTGTTTACACTCCACATTGTATTTTCATTATTAATGTCCAAATATTGTCACCATGTTCCCTCATTGATTATCTCATTTTCTCAATATTGCTTTGTGTATTATGGATGTACTCTTTGTTGTTTGCTTTATTCTTAACTATTGCATATCTTTTCACTATCTAAAGTCATACTTACTTTTGTTTCTTCATTTGCAAGTTAGTTAAAAATATAAGTCGATGAAATTGATATCATTTGAATCATTTATTGATAAATATTTGGGTGTTATATTTTTAAGATGTATGCAATTTGGAAATGAGGATTAATTTAACCTCATAAAATATTAGTGCTTTTTTTAAGTAACAATCTTATTCGTTATTATTTGCAATAATAACGAACTGGTCGATTCAGAAGTTTGAAGCAGCTTTAAAATTATATTTTCAAATAAATGTAGAAAAATGGATAATCAGTAGAAAAAATTTAGCTGCCATTTTATATGAAATTAAGATTGAATGGTGTCATAATTTATAATTGGAGGTATCAGATGTTTCTAAGTCATTGGAGTGATACTTCGCATAAAACGAATAAAGTAATAGCTTGCAAATATTCAGGAATATAGTTTCCAAACTAGGAGCGATAATTTCGGAACATTTCTGTTGTCTAAAATCATCAAAAATGCGATTTACTGCAATGAAAAGGTCCTACTACCAGTTGAAAGTTATAATGCTGGTGCCAGCATATTGGACACTTGTGAAACACCATTTTACCAATCGTCTCCGGTCAAGTGCCATTCTGCCACTGCAAAAACCTCTGATAGTCTCGATTTAAGCTGCTGTAAAATTAATTCAGATTTCATAGAAAAAAAACCCGATTCCCTGCCCACTAGTAGAAACTGTTTTTTTCTTATTTGTTTAGTAATTTTTAGAATTTATCTGGCGATACTTCTAAATTACCTACATATCTAAAATTCAGACCTTACAAGAATTGTTTTTGCTTCCTTTAATATTTGTTGCAAGGAGTATGCATAAAACTGAAGATAAGTTTCCTGAAGATTCCTAATTTCATTTCACTCTTGGCAGGACGGTAGCAGAATTCTGCTTTGAGACTTGATGATCACAGATCCGAGATTCAAAGATTTAGAGATATGGTGCCCATCAAAAATTCGGTGTTGGTAGGCTAAGTTATCTTAATGATAATGGCCTGTTCGTTGGTAGGTCACGTTATCTTAATGGCGCGACATGAATGCCTATTGCGCACTTATGGATTTAGATCGATTTCTTTAGAGTGAGTTTAAGTAAAAAGAACCTTTTTCAGTTTTTCCAGGTATGCGAAATGTGGTAAGAGTGACATTGATTGCTTTGGACATTACACTGTTTATTTTAAAGTGGAGTCAATTAAAAGTAGTTTTATTTTAAAGAGGAGCGCCAATTTAAGTGAAGCATTCAATTCAAGAGCAGTTGTTTCTTGTTATTAAAATTTAAAATAAATTGATTGATCTGGTAATTTGAAAGAAAATAGAGTAATAATGTAGGTAAAGAAATAAAAGGATTTGTATAGTTATGGATTGAAAGAATTCTGGATAGAAGGAAAATTCCTAATAACGAAGAATAGATGAATTTTATAAATTGCTCTGAAACGTTTAATTATATTTCCCCATTTTGAAGTCAAATTAAAGAAATGAGAAAAGCCAGTTAATTTTCAATTTTGGTCAGTCATTTTGATACACAAAACAACTTCTCTCCAAAATTATGTGTTAAACATAAAAATTTAGCTATTGCATCGTGGAAGATGTTTCAATATGCAAGGATCATATTTGAGGGTGGACACTTATTTATCGAAGTCGAATTTAGCATACACCTGCCATCTAAGCGGTCATAAAGAGAGATATTCCAGTTAAAGAGCCGAGAATCATTTACTCTAGTTGAATTTTTATTTAGTTTCGATATACACTACATATGCTGACGTGCTTAGCTCGTACTTACTAGATATTGTAGCAAACATAAATGACCTGTTCGTTGGTGGGTCACGTTATCTTAATGGCACGACATGAATGTATATTGCGCACTTATGGATTTAGATAAATTTCTGTAGAGTGAATTTAAGTGAAAATAACCTTTTTCAGTTTTTCCAGGTATGCGAAATGTGGTAAGTGTGACATTGATTGCTTTGGACATTACACTGCTTTATTTTACAGAATCGCATTTTCTTATCTTTATTGAATTAAGTAGAAAATATCTTTTAATTTCTTTCTAACATAAATTAATATAAACACGACAGAGAAAGGTTTTGAAATACGTCGGCGTCCTGTCACAGAGGTACCACGTCTTCCCGGTGATCTGAACGTCACGTGTCCGAATCCCTGTTCGGGAATGATTGTTTTTCTGTGTTTTATCTGTAAGGTGTGTGTATATGCCCCTTTCCCCCTGTAAAAGGGGCTGTGCAAGCGAATCTGATGAGTGAATAGCAAAAGTCGTACTATTGGCCCTAGTTGGAGCTACTACATAACAAGATTAAGCTTAAATCTCTGACTACCTCAACGGGTTTGTCCATGTCAAGTGCCATAAGAAACAACAACAACAAAGGTTTTGAAATGATAAGAAAATCTTATCATTAAAGGAAAGGAAACTTCTCATATGAGTGAAGTTCGTCTTGCCATCCATGTGAACAACCAATCTGGAGTACGAAACTGGATCTTTTCGCAGAATTACTAGAAATAATCTAAAATCCTCGAAACTAGGTGGAGGGTGAAATGACATTCATCCATGAGCCAGACGGTGGAAATGTTTAATGTTCAATTATTTTAGAAAGAAAGGATTCTACGAATCACCCGTGAATGTTGTTTTTAGGGTATTTTTAAGGTTTTATATCGTTTTCTCATGAATATCATCGGCTTCCTCTTAATGTTGAAAGTTTTGACAAGGACAGCATTTATTTGTATTCTTTATCTGTTCTAAGATGGGGAAAATGTGTCCGCTCTAACCACGAGGAGTTTCGGAGTGTCTGCTCTGACCACAAAATCTTATGTGCCCGCTATAGCCACTTCCGCTGTACCCGCACCAGTGTCTGAAAATACTGAAACGAATAGTAAATGTATAAAATTTTTAGGAGATAATTATGTAGTCATGGATTAATACAGAACAAGAACAGGTTAGATGGATAATTCAGATTTGAGTTTATACTTAATCTAAAGTGCAAATCAAATGAAATAAACCCATATATATATATATATATATATATATATATATATATATATATATATATATATATATATATATATTGCTCTTATTTTAAATGTAATTAATTCCCAAAGTTTAGTCTTAATTTGGCTCAAAGTAACTTCCTTCTGAAATGTTATTTCTTGATCCATTCCACTTTTCATATTTCATAAATCAAATAAGTAATATAAAGATATTGCGTAATTGAGTCCACGTGCCCAGTGGATGGATAATAAATCACCAATTTAAATATTCTTTTTGAAGATTCCTTCAATGAGTAATAAATCACTTATATAAAAATGGATTCTTTTTTTGGGAGATCCTGCTTTCCTCTTATTCAAAGGTCAGCATAAGGTCAAAAGTATAAGAATTCCTTTCGGATATCTACACGTGTGTGATTTATGAGGATATCATAGTATATAAGTCGTGGAGAAATGTTTCAGCCCTTTTAACTCTTCTTGTGTTTTTGTGCTGTGCTGCTGAATAAAATGAAATTAATAAGTCAATATGCGTTTATTTGATAATTTTCGGCCACGACTCTCCTAACTGCTTTCTCGTCAAAAGTAATATGGATTATATTACATGTGTGTGTGTGTGTGTAAGCACCTCCAAGTATTTCTTTTTTTAAACCTTAATAATTAAAAATTAAGCTGCATTTTGGGGAGTTTTTGAACGATAGCTTACGAAAATACTATTGCAAAAAAAATTTTTAAAAGCTGTTTAAAAAGTTAAATAACTTTCTTTATTATGATGCTAATTTAAGAGTTGTGCAAGTTTTTCTAAAATTTTGCCAATTAAAAAAAATTGTCGAATTTTTTGAAACAGATTGTATTGTTGCCTTGAAATTCAAACAATTTTCATTTCTTTATCAAATATTGAATCCCGTGATTTATTTTTATTATTGAAAGTCAAGGAAAAAGGATTCAATTTACTAATCGTAATTTACAAGGCGGAAAAAAAAGAGAGAAAAAGTGGAATTTTAGTACCACGAAAGTTAAAAGATAGCTGAACTGGTCAATTACATGTTTGAAATAGCGCTTTCATGTCATAGGACATTAGAAGTGTTAATGTAAGATCATTAAAGTGGCAGGTACCTTATGTCCGAAAATTTTATGCTTAAAAATGGATTTTTGACGAGAGATTTAACCGAAATTAGAAGCAGCTATTATCCCGGCAAACTATCCGATCACCAAAGTTGGCTACATATAAAATTTAAAACAATCTTCATTGTATTTAAATCCGATAAAGATTTAAATATTGTAAAATCAATGCTCAACTTTGCTGCAAAATTCATTGTTGATAAAACACACTCACACGAAAAGTTCTGTCAATATCTATCAAGAAAGAGGGGAAAAAACTATTTCTGTTGTTAACCACCACTGAGAAATAACAAATTTATCATTTACAATATTAAAGGTTGTTTTTCTTGTTATTAAGTAATTTTTGTTAATATAAACTGATTACTTGTTACGTATATACCAACAAGAAATACATTTTGAAGTTTCTTAACAATTCTAAATTTAATTATGGGATATCACCATGACCTTTCTGTAATATCTTGACTCGCCAGTAAAGGTGTATTCACATGAGACCAAGTTTTTGCGCTCAGTTGCTGTTTTTATACTGTTATCCTAAAGCAAACACCTGAAACAACGTTATCGGAGCAATGAAAAATATTTATTTTGTTGGGGTCATATGATTTTTTTTAAGGGGATACTCGGGTTCAAAAACAAATTGTGTTTTTGTGCATGCGTCTGGAGGTGTTTATTTTTTCATAAAAGGGGGAAAGAGGAAAAATGTTAACGTTTAATAGTAAGGTGAAATCTGATTATTCGCAGAAGTAGGAGGTGTCATAACACCTCATCTTTTCGTTTACCCTTCTTTAACGAAATATGATCGTCGAAAAGTGCTAATCCCGGGATCCTGAAACGAACATTAGGCGTGACCTTCTGTTACAGCGCTTCTGTTGTTATGCTCTGTTCCAACCTAAAAGTGGATTCAAATACGGTCAACTACTGCGCGCAATAGAAGGTCATGCCTACTTCAGGAAAAATCACATGGCCGCAATGTCAGTAGAACAATGGCAAATGGTTGTACAGTTTGGACAACCTTTTGCCATTGTCCCATCGACGTTGTCTCAACTGTTCACTCGAGGACAATACAGGGACAACAGTAAAGAAACAACAATTGCGCGCAATCATTAGCCTCGTGTGAACCTACCTTAGCTTGGCACTGTATATTCTATGCATGCCGGATCGAAGTCGTTGTCAGGGAAACTAGGTTACTTTAAAGTGCAAAGTTATTAGAAATACAGATCGCTGGCGAAAAACTTTATCTCGCAATTTTTTCGCCAAATAGTATATTTATTTTTATTATATTATCATTTTAAATTGGAGAATGATTTTTCCCCTTATTTTCATTATTTATTCAATATTATTGTTACATTATTTTAATAAATCATTCTAGTTATTTCATTTCATTTCATCTTTTTTCAAAAATAAATCCCAAGTCTTTCAATATTCTGCAACACGTTGTTCGGCCATGGTTTTTCGCAAAGATATCTCTAATTGAGGCCCCATCTGCTTCACTACTTCAGTAATGAAGAACCGAGCTTCATTATGGAAGAAAAAGAAAACGTAAAATAAAACTTCTATTCGATTTGGGAGCTCCCTTCTGATGTAGGGGTCCGAGGCAACAACTCTGTCTTAGTCAGGCTCTGACTTCTATCATCGTTCACATCTTTTAAAACTTTATCTAACGTTGAGATTTACTTTCTACGAAAAAATGCATGGATTTTTCGTCGAATACAGGATAATATAAAATCACATTTTACAATGTGTACCTATTGAGCCTGGTCGCTTCTTTCCAGGTGTACTGAAAAAAGACTGAATTCTTTTTTCCTTAAACCGAAAACTTCTTTGCAAAACATCTGTAAGATGCAAACTTTATCAACGATTTGATGGACAAAATCTTGAGTATTTTCTTATTGGAATCATGAATAAACATTTAATATGTTTCTGCCTGCTGCACTTTTTATTGATTTCCCTCATCTTGAAATTGCATACAGCGTAGTCGGTGATAACGCTTTTTCAGATGTTTTAAAAGTGAATAGAAAAAAAAATGACTTGAATAAATATTCAGCTATCGAAACTAATAACTTGTTGTGAGATTAAAAGTATCAACAATATCAATTGATAAAAAAGCGAAAATAAATAAGTACGAGTGATGATAATAACGCTTGCGAACTAAATGAAGCCAAATTGGTGTGGACGTATAAGAAAAGTGCGCCAAATATTTGACCTTGAAGTCCGGTTAGCCATTGCGGAATTCATTATGTCAATCTTTTGGTTTTATTCGTTCGCTTTATTTACAAAATACTTAACAGGTAACCACTTCTAAATGGAGAATAATTTTAAATGCATGCTTATAAAAAACGATTCCTGTAATTTATGATATTATTTGATAAATGTCTGCGCATTCCAGTTGTTTTAAAGTCAAAATTGATTTGGAACTTTTTCCCAACGCAGAGCGCCACATTTTCCGCCTTTTACAATATTGCCAAGTGAACGGAATAGAGTATAGCTTCTTGTGAAAGCTGCTTAAGCATTTTCTTTTTTTTTTTTTTCAGAGTCAAAGCATCTCATTATTGAGGAAAGATACATAATGTTTTAACTCTTCTCTCTGCATATTATTAATCAGTAAACACTGATTATCTCAAAGATGGCTGAAAAACAGGAAAGTAATCCCGAAATGATTAAAGAGATTGATAGTGAACATTCTATTAACTTTGTACTGCCTGTTGTGGTATTTACTAATAAGCAATCACATCCCTTGAAGTTGAATTTCAAAACCGATTGTAGCACCTTGCCAACCTCATGGACTATGGAAGTTATTTATGAACTTCAGAAAGATTCGTTTGAATTTTCCCTTCGCATTAATTTAATTAGAATGGATCACAGGGAATATTCGAAGAGAGTGGAAGTACATGTATTCTTATCCTGTCTAGATGCCAAAAATCGTTTAGTGCGTTTTTCTCAAGAACTTTTGCATGGTTATTGTGAAGACGGTGATACAGTACAAGGATGTGTAAGAGAATCGAGATGTTTAGTATCAGCTCTGAAGGTTACCGTGCTTATTAAACTGTGTCACTAACCAAGTTAGAAAGCCGTATACATTAAAGAGCAATATCTGAAGAAATAATGCAAAACTGGGTCTTTTTCATAAGTATACTTTTTCATAAGTGTATTTGTAATTGTTAAATGATTTGTTATGGCGATTTTTTTAAAGGTTTATGATTTCCTGCAGTTGTCTTCAATTATTATCCGATGATTTAAAATCGGAAATTAAAGTAAGATTTTATACAATTATAGAGAATAAAAGTGGAGTATCCACTTTTCTTCATTTCAATTGCTATTTCCGTTTGTGTATATTAATATGCTTTAAGCAAAAATAAACTGTACTTCTATGTTTGTATTAAAATTTTGCATTTTAAAAATGTGCTTTTTGCCGTAACGTTATTTCACGCATAATAGCAGGCAAAGATCTGATAAATTTTAATATTCATATGTTATCGTAATCCTTGATATTATTGTGGTTTTTTTTTTATCATTGACATGCTGTCATTTGCATGTAAATAATTCAAGAATACACAAAAATGAAAGAGAAAGACGCAAAGAATAAAGATGCGAATCAGTTTTTTGAGAACATAGGACTATAAATGCAAAGACCGAATGCGATAGACCAGTGTGATATGTAAAAGAAGAAAATATACCTGATAAAGTTTTACAAAATAATTAAATGGAATTCAAATTTATAACAGCATAACTACACTGAATATTTTTTTTATTGAATGACGATATTCATGGTCAGACATAAGTCCTTATTTAATATGTTTCCAATTGGTTTAATATAATAGCTTAAAAGTGGGCAAATTTTTTTTTCTAAAATACAAATTACAATTTTATTTAGTGTTACATTTTTATCACTTATTTAGATTATGCTTAGTTTAATTATTTTTATTTCAACTAATGGTTTCTAGCTTTGTTTTGATGGAATTCTGATTCTAGATGGGTATTTACATATATTTCTTTAAATATCACCAATAAAATAATTTTGATAATGTGAGGAATTGATATTTAATGTATCCGTTCTATTTTCCAATTTGTGTAAACTCGGCAATAACCATAAATTAATTACTAAAAGCTGCATTGCATTATTTGAACAATATTTTCAAATTTGAACCTTTACCTTTATCCTTGCGCTATAATGACGTACAATGTACGCCACTATACATATTCCTGTCAATTAACTTATATCACAAGAAGTTAATATAAATAATTCTTTATTTTTATCACAGTCATTTAGATATATCTTCCTTAAATAGAGCAATATTTTTCTATTTTTTAATAAAAATATGTGTTTTATTTGGAATATTACGTTAAATTTTCCATACAGCAATACTCTCTGGAAAAAGATGTAGAAAACTAAAGTTTTGGGGATGTTTTTTATAGAAATTTTATTCATGCTCTGATATATTTATAGAAAAGTCCCCCCCCCTAAATGATTGAAAAAATAAAAAAAATTATCTTTACTTTAAAATTTGAAATCACTCTGATTCCATGGCTTTTACAACATTCTTGACTTACACAAGAATATATTTGTCTTCTGAAAAAGCGAAAGCATGGCACTCTATCAAGTATTATAAAATAAACCTCTGTAATTATTTTTTAATTTCTCATATGCGAAGTACAAAAAAAGAATTGTAATCAACAAAAGAAAAAAAAATCGAACGCAAAATTTATACGAAGCTCCAAGTTTTAGGCTACCCAGATTTCGAAAAATATATTTTTGGTATTATATTTATATCTCTATCACAAAGATAAATCAGAAATACTTTGAGCTTGACAGATTTAATTTGAATATAAAATCTTAGTACTAAACTTGTAGATTTCAATGAAATGTTTAGCAAAATTCATTCAGAGAAAATCTGTCTGTCCTGCTGATAGAATACAAATACAAAACAAAAAGAGTTAAATGATTTTAGTTACACACATTTAGCATCTATGTTGTAGACACCTATCAAATTTTGAACCAAATTCAATAAGTAGCTAATTGTCTGTCTGCCTGTTCTTTCAAAAGTATGTAAATGTGATAACTCAAAAACTCAATGAAACAAATATATCAAATTGGTATGCAATTTTGGGACAATATTTTATTTCCGTGTCAAATTTTGGTTATAATGAGTCGGTAAAAAGGAGATCCAAACACATATTCTATTTTCGTGTTCTTTTATATTAATCGCACCCCAGTGATCAGTCTCCAAAAAATCATCATAGATCGTACTCTTAAAGAGACTTTCTTAATTATTGTTTACAAATATTGTTACATCCTGGGTTCTGTCTGTTAGGAAAAATGCATCTAAAACACTAATTTGATTTTCAGATACTATTTTTTGCATGTCAGAATTTAATCGCCAAAAAGTTCGCCAAGGATGACACTATAGATCCAGTAAAAATACTAAATCCACGCCAAAGGTTAATAATTAGGTACTGAATATATAAGGCTAGGATATTAGGTTTATAAATAGTAATATTATACGCTGTCATATAAGGCATTTTGGGGGATAACACTTTTATTAGAGAGGAAACAAGAAGGTTTTGCAGAGACCACTCTTACTGGTTTCCCCTTTTCATCGGTTGTTTTTGGGTTTAACTTTCATGTTGTCTCGACTGAAAAGAATCGGTTAATATACATATATATTGTTAAAAATCCTTCATGGAAAAGAAAGACATTGTTATTTACTGAGCTTCAATTATAATTACATTTCAGAAAGGTTTCTAATTTTAGCTAAGATGTTTTAAAAAATTCGATTGACTTGAAAAATGCATTGAAGCATTTTTTCCCCCTAACTACGGGGACACATCTTAGGTGCCTTAATAAAGTCACGGTTTTTGTCTGATGGGGCAATGTAAGATATTAAATTATTTCATTCTTTTAATTGTAAGTAATCCCGAAAAAAATTCTATAAAACAAATCAATCTGTATTCAAATCATGGGATTTAATTCAAGATTTGTTTCGACATACAGATATATTTTTACCACAACTTAAGTTCTAATTTACTAAAAGTTCTGAAATTTTTGGGTGTAAGTAAATTATTATTTGTAAATAAAATTGTTAACTAGATATATTTTTTATAATATTAAGAACTGTAAAATTAAACTTAAGTTGAATTTTTATAGACAATTTCATTTTTTAACATAATTTAACCTAATTCTTGTAAACTAGGCATGGATAAAAATTGTCTCATCCAATCGATTCTATGTAGATTGATAAATAACACAGAATATACAAAAAAATTTAAATTTGAAACTAACTAAATTCGAATAGCAATACATAAAACATTTTGACATGCCTAAAAAATTATGAGAGAAAAATTAGAACAGAGGCGGTGATAGCAGGGCAGCTAGGGAGGTAATTGTCCCCTTGTCGGTAGCCTCTTGCCCCCTCCCCCGTCGGTGAGATATTTAAAGTTTCGTTGGCAAAAATGCTCATCATTTCAGGATGGTTGTAGAGAGCTGCGCATTATCGAATATGATTTAAAAATCTCCTTGAAATTAATATATTGTAAACAATCGAAATATCCAAGTAATGGTTTAATTGTTTAGACTTTTTTTGGAAAAATATTCGATAGGGTGGTAGATCAATAATACGCCGCATTTTATAGACACTTTTTGATAGACCTAAAAGTAGAAAATAATGGATGTCGAAGACATGTGTTAAGCAGATTTGCAGACATCTGATTCAAATGTCGTTCATTCAGCTTATAATCTGTACTACTTTTGACAACGTAACCGACAAAGGGGATAAGCTAATTTATTGACAATTTTCGATCAATCGACTATAAACTCAAAGCGACGAATGTCGAAGAAGTCTGCAGATTTCCGACATTTGATTAAATAGTCGTTCATTTAACTTATAATTTGCAATTATTTGGCAATATGCCGGACAGTTGAATGAGATATCGGATAACAACAATTTTTTTTTTTTTTTACAAATGAGTAATGAAAGGAAGGGCCAGTATCTGAATAATAAAAAAAAAAGAATCTAAATAATACTTGATTTTCTTTAATTAAATGTAAAATTAACTATTTGGAGTTATTTTAAAGCCAAAATGAGAGATATTGTGCTTGCCCCCCCCCTGTCGGATTTGTCTTGCCTCCCCGTCGGCAAATTCCTGCCGCCGCTTCTGAATAAGAATATTAAAACCCGTCAAATACTAGTTTGATAAACGCGTTTAATTTCTTTAATCACATTCCTTCTACTCATAGATACGCATATATATTCTAAATGAAGAATGATTTTGGATAATGATTGAACAAATTGCAGAAGATTTTCAGAAATTACTTCATAAAAACTATTTGCTACAAGTAATTTTTCTTGTGGAATTTATCTAAATCAGTGGGAGTGATCATTTCAAAACGTTCTCACATTCTCTCCAGTAAAGGTCTTATTCCACTTCCTACGCATAAAATTGTGGAGCTTGGATACTGTCGTGAATATCTTGCAAAGGAATGGCGAACTATAGTTATGAAAAATAGATCTATGGTGTCAATCTATCGTACAATTATGTATTTTAGAATCCTTCTTTCTGACCGTTTGTAACCAAAATTTGACCTTAAACCGCAGTTTTAGAATCCTTCTTGTAGTCACAGAATCACATACAAGTTTTCATTAATTTAAGCAACTGAGTTCATGAATTATTGCTTTTATATGCATGTAAAGTACAGACTTATAGATGGTCAACCATTTGACGGATTTAATTCAAAATTTGGCAAATAACAATATTTTAGATGCTAAATTTGAGTATCAATTTTTATCTATCTAGCTATTCATGTTTTTGAACTATCGAGTTCACAAGTACTCAAACACCTGAACTTCTTGATGATAGATTTTTTTTTCAAAATTTCATAGAAATCCACAAATTTGAGTAGTAATTCTACATATCGAATTTCAACTATCTATCTCAAAGGGTTTTTGAGTATCATGTTCACACACACACAGACAGACACCATAAACAAATGAATGATGTCTGAAACGGGAAGATTAATCGAACTATCAAGTTTGATTTTTTTTTCTTTTGATGATTACAATACTTCCTCTATAATTCGCATACGAGAAAGAGAAAAGGCAAACTTCACGAGAGATATCTAGAAAACATAATAAGTTTAAAAGTTTTAACTCTCATATTATTAAAGAATGTCGCCAAGTCGGTATCATGCTCCTTTTTGGCGAGAAAATTTTTCCCTTTATGTTTTTGAAGCTTAGAAGTAAGTATAAAACGCATTTCAGTGTGTCACCAAACGGGTAATTTTAAATATACAACAATGACTTAATCTAGCTAAGATTTTATTTTACATTTAAATTATGGATTAAACAATCCTAATGATGAAATTAAATAGAATAAAGTTTTCAAACATGGCATCAAGTGATATAACAGTCAAAGCTGTTGAAGAAAGAAAATCTGGTGCTCATAATATTTACTATTCGTTCCCTGTTGCAGCCGTACGCCAATGGAGTTTTAAACAAGATTGCCAAACCAAATGCCAATTCTTACCAACATCGTGGAGATTTCAGATTTTATTTCGACAATTTACAAAACATGGTAAGGTATCCTGCTCGATTTCTTTAAAGAGACGTGAGTACAGAAATAAATTCGTAAAGGTTCTTCTTTGGTTCTCATTTTTTGATGTCGACGATAGACATTTGCTTGCATTTCCTACACGATTTCATTGTGAGGGTATGTTACCTGGAGAAGAAATACATGGATCAACAGTACAAAAATTTTTGTATGATCAAGTAATATTTCTAGGAATCGCCATATTTATTCGTTGTTGTCATTCGGAGAGTAGTTCAGATTCCGAGATAAATACAATATGAAGAGAAAGCAATTTTAAAAGATGCAATGCAATGATACATATTCTTACTTTTAAAGTTGTAATATTCACAATTTTACTCATGTAACGACTATTGTGAAGATATAGAATTCAACTTGTCGATTCAATTTTAGGGATTTGTTTTTAAAATAATGCTCGCTTATAAAAATGCAAAAATTTATTTTGTCATCTTATTCATACAGAATGTCTCGTGGTTTGACATTTGCCTTGCATCATTTTCATTGACTTAGCGACAATCGAGCATTTCGTACAGTTATTTAGCGGCACCGAAAAATCAATTTGGACCCCAAGTTCTGCATTGAATTTTATATTTTATTTCAATCAAAAGAGAAATTTTATTTTGATTATTAAATTCTTTTGATACATTTTAGAAAAATCATTTTTATAGCTTTTATAAGCATAACCTTGTCTTAAGTAATCCAACAATCCGCAATCATTCGAAAATATCAGCGTGATGCTGTATTTTTGATAGTGTTCTGCAGTTTTTCATATCATGGACAAATAAAAAACGATTTGTTCGAAAATTTTATGCTTCATGTCTGTATTAAGAAGAAAAATGTTCTAAAAACTAAATTTGTAACCTTATAGTATTGATAAGTTTCATATATATCTTTTGGTTTTGCTTCATTTCAATCTACATTTTCCCATTTGCTTCATTCTGTTTAATTTTCAAGGTGCATAATATTTTCCATCAAAATACAATTTTTAATTTTTTTTAAAAAAATTATGTCGTTAAAAGCTTTAAGAATCATATTGCTAACTTTTATTAATTTGATGATTTTATTAATTTGATGGGGATCTTGAAACGATTGAACCCAATATGGTAACCGGAAAAAATGGAGCTGAATGAATAAACTAGCAACTCATTTATTTGAATGTTAGTGGAATTGCTAGTGTTTTTTTGAAATTGAGTTGCATAAGTATTAAATGAGTTTTAAATTGTTAACTGGATAATTAACTGAAATTCAATTTGTTTCACATCGAAATATTTCGTATTATTGAAATATTGCGGTCCGTGGAGTTAATTCCGATTACAATGAATGAAGCTTCTATAAATAAAAATTTTTATAGGCATTATCATAGCTTTATAAAGATTTAATGTATAATATACAGAAACTACAAATAAGAGGAAAGATTGCTTTCTACGAAGCTTTATAATATACATCTGAAGAACTTTAAAATGGAATAAATAATTTATACTATGATTTAATTCAGTGTATCCACTTAAATTTTACAGTAATATTTTTTAGCTCTCATTTTAGTTGATATCAAACGTTTTATCATATGAATTCTTATATCTGATATATATTTCATTTCATTAAAGATCCAAAATAAATTCACTTCAATATTATAGTTTTTACAATAAAAAGCAATAAATACTCTATTATTTTAAAAAATAAATAATAAATATCGTTTGAACATTCTTTCTTTAACGTAGTATAATATTCAAAATTTTTATTAAAAAATATGTAGTTTGAAACTGAATCCTGATTGACTGACGCGATGATAGAAATGCTCTAAGGAATTCGGAATTTCAATGACATTTATTATGCATTTTTAATTTTTAATAAAGATTTAAGAATTTTCTTGCTTAATTTCTTTTAGCGTAGCTTAATTTCTTTATAATATTGTTTTCAACATTTCATGGTTTTGTCAACCATATTTTTGCAACAAATTTTCCATTTTTTGATACCATAATAAAAGCGAATTTTTTAAACCATTATCTCCTTTTTAATCTTCAATATAATTCAAGATTCATTATTATAAATATTCCAAGGAATGTTGTAATTAATTTTTTACGAATTCATAACTTGATTTTGTCTATCATACGGAATCAAAGATTTCGACAACATACAAGAATAAATTGAAAATTAAGTTCTAAAAGTATTAAAATATTGTAAAAACACCTGAGGAAACGATAAAATGGAACTATGTTCCATAAAATTTTTTAAAGTTGAATTTGAGGAGCATGCATGTGTAGATATATTTAGATAGCATGTGTAGATATATTTAGATATATTTATATATATATATATATATATATATATATATATATATATATATATAT
>JAOUZG010015275.1:7175227-7191010 GCA_026289955.1 Argiope argentata | reverse complement strand
TATATATATATATATATATATATATATATATATATATATATATATATATATATATATATATAGAATGCATGTGTAGATATATTTAGATATATTTATATGTATTTAATGCATGTATATGTTCACGCATGAGTCATCAAAACATGAACCATCCAACAATATATCCGTCCATCACTTCGAAACATCATGCATCGCTTCAAAATATGCATAATTTCTGTACATGTATGTGTACAGTGCCGTCATATATCATTGTATACATACATATCTATCTCTCTATATATGCATTCATACATACATACGTATATACATACATATATAATAATAATAACTTTTATTGCTATTAAAATAATTTGTTTTGATCCTAAATATTTAAAAATGTTCCTTGTAGAAAAATGTAGAGCGTAGAGGAGAGAAAAAGTAGCATGCTTGTAGTAGGAAGATGCCTATTTTAACACAATTTTAATTTTAAAAAAATCTGTTTACTAATTCTACTTCTTTCTAAAAGAATCAATCCTCAAGGTATTCATCAAAAGTAAAATAATATTTTTTAAAGACAGTAAATGTTAGTAAAAATTGCATCAGAAAGGTTTGTTTCCATGTGTTTTATTACTGAAATTAAATTATTTATCAATATGCACTGAACTATTATAAAAATTAAAGTAATTTTTTATGTTAATATTCAATATATATTAGGCTTTTCCCCCTCTTTTATGCTATTTCTTTAAGTATGCATACACCTTAAAAATTTGATATTTTAGATTTATTTTATCTTCAAATAATTTAAATTTAATATGGTTGAAATATTGCTATTAAAATGTAGTCTTTTCCCAAAATTCTTTTTTTTTTTTTTTGCGATTGTTTTATATTGTAAAGAGTCCATATTATTTGTCATATGTTTGGCGCAGCATAGCAAAATTTGGCTCTTTTGTGATTAAAACACAATTTCCAAAGTTCTTATTGTCACATTAAAAATTTTTAAAATAAAATTAATTCTGATATTTAATATTTTTCCATACTCTGTCTTAATACTTTGCGTTATCGCAGTGCAGTTATCATAACACAACCCACGAAATAACGCACGCATCAACACTCCAACTTATCGATCTGAAACTCCATGCTGAATGATCAATTTATTTACAGGTTACTACGTAAACAATAATCTGATTTCTAGTGGAAAGGAGAATTCGCAAAACAGCCATGGTTTTCACTTTTCGATTACTAGTGCTTATTATTTTTATTCACAGGAGTATATTATTAAATAGGCAAAGGGAACGATTGTTTCGTATCCTGAGACTTCAGAGCTCAAGATTTTTTTTTGTTCGGTTTTTTTTACTAATCTAATCTTATGTTTCCATTGTATTATAAAGATTTTGCATTCAAATTTGTTCAAATTAAAATCATTATTTAAATTTTGAAACATTATTCTATTAATTAACATTTGCATATTTATATATCATATTATAATTCTAAAAAAGTGATGCTTTATAATTTTAAAAGATTCAGTTCTGTAATTCAATACTAATTAGATTGTGATATTAGAAGTTTTGTAATTTTCTTACTATATACTGTCTAATATTACCTTTAAATTTTTTTGAACAATTTTTTATTACAGTTTACTGTAAAAAAATATCCTCAAACTTATCTGCTATTAAAGGTTTTGTCATTTCAATTTGTGGATATTTGTTACTTAAAACTATTCATATAAAGATTAAATTAAAATTATTAATAATATATGTTTTTGAAAGTTGGGAAGGAGAATTGAGGTATCTCCTAATTCCATCATTTAAGGGCTCCTTGAAAGCTTAATCGATTCGAGATATTCGAAATACATTCATGTCAAATTAAATTAATAATAATTCAGAGTCTCGCGGAAATCGAACTCTAAAATACATATATCACCCTTAAAACAACTACACACATCTTCAAAAACCATATGCAAATTGCAGGAAGCCACCAGATGACACCGATAATACATCAAAACGACGAGAGAGAAGGAGAGTGATATATAAATACAGCGGTTTCCCGGAAATTTTCAATAAAATAAACAGATATCAAAGAGACCCGGAAAAACCCTAGAGAAGGGAAAGAGGGCAAAATGTGCCAGACAAAAGGCGGATACAAGTAATAGGAGCGAAGCATTAGGCAGATAGTTTAGCTTCCACAGACTTCAACAGCCATTATAAATCTGTGTGGCCCTATCAGTCAGCTTTCCACACAAAAGGTTGTTCCTTTCTAACATAAAATCCATAACTCTTGTTTATTTGTTGAAAAAAGGCAGGGGGGTTTCTGGTAATTCTCTGAAAAAAGCAAGTTTTCCCCCTTTCTCTTTCAGACAGACATCCTGGGGAGGGAGTCAATTCTGACTTCCGTGCAAAGAATTCCATTTGCCCTTCGTCTGGCAGGTAAATTGATCATTCGGCAACTGGTATAATTCAATGATGCCTTCGAATGGCAACATTTGTAAAATGGGTTCGAAGCAGACGGACTCGACTAGTTTGAACTGAGCAAATATGCTGACTTGAAACCTTTTAATTCTATTTCGCAAAAAATTCGAATTTTTCTCTGGCCCCTTGAATTTCTTTTAATATAAGGTTAATATATCATCCACAAAACAAATTTAGTTTAATCTGAAGTCAATCCTACAAATTACAATTTAGTGTTATTTTAATTTGTTAAATACAACTGTATAACATGCGATAATGAATAATAAACTTTCTAAGGCATTACTTCCCTCGCAGTCTTGGTTACTATTCAATGTATCTAATACAAGAAAAAATAGAGAAAAAAGTATACAATTTTTCTCAGTTTGTTAAAAATTATGTATATTATAATTATTATCATAAAGTTCTTAAAATTTTTATCAATAAATATTATTTTATTATTTTCTAAAACTCCATGTTTGTATATACAATATGTAAAATAGGCAAAGAGTCACCGATAATTAATGAATCGCTGTCTGCTTATTTTAGTTTAAAATGTATAGTTTTCTCTTGTTACATTTTTAGAAGCAATTATTCTTAATTCAAACTTTTGGATAAGTCGAGTTTTTGTGGCAGCTTCAAATTAGTCAACTTTCACTTTTCATTATTTTGCATTTACTTACGAAAACAGTATTTGTTTCAATAGATCAGTAAATGCATCCAAATATAAATAACTGCTAGATATTCATGATAAAATAGTTAAATAAGAGTGAATATTTCTCAACTGTTATAATGAGAAATAAAAGTATTCTTTTTCATTTGAATACCATAAGCATAACAATGTTTAATAAAAATTCAAGTAAGGTGTTATTTCAAAAAAAAAAAAAAAACCATCAAAATCATTATTCTTTTGTCCGCAATAGAAATTTTGACTGACTGAAGTATTACACTTTAACTCTTTTCTACAAAGTCATTTAACTAATAAGAATTTCGGTTTAAATCCCCAAAGTATTTATTTTTTTAAAGCTTCGATTTGATATACATTATTTATTTTTCTATCTAAACGTACTTTATAAGGAAACCTTTTTTGTAATGGAATTTTTACTCATTTCTTAATGTGGTAGAGTTTTGAAATAGTGCACACCTCTATGATAATGCAAAATTTTAATCTTTCGTATTTTAAGATTTCATTTATTAATTAATTGAATTTTCTTGATTGTGGTATTATTCCAATTGATAATGAATTGGAGAATTTTTTTTTATCTTAAGATTCTATAGCATATGTAATAATATTTAATGACTAAAAAAAGGATTACGTTTATTTAGCAATTCGTAACAACGGTTTTAAAATTTATTTTATATTCTGGGTGAAAGTTGATTTTTCTAATAATTGATTTTGATTTTTCCAGGGTTGATTGATTTTTTTGATTTGATAATTGATTTTTTTGATTTTGACAGGGTTGATTTTTGATTTTTCCAAATTGGGTTGATTTTTCTAATAAAAATTTTTTCCAACAGGGCCTCGCTCCTCTTAAAGTCGACCCTATTAACAAGAAATTTAAATCAATATTTGAAAAGTTATAGAGGATAACTAGATTCATCTGAAGTTTTACCAACAGATTTAACCTCTTGAACTGAAATGAAAAGTTCAGCTCGTCGTGAACTTTTTTGAGTTCTATGACGATAATTAATTCTACTCGCTAGAAATTGAGAGTTGATGCTTTTTATGAAGAGTTTTACTAATGAAAAAAAAAAGTATGAAGAAAACTCCGTAGTTTCTATATGAATTCCTTCTCTTAAAACTAAGAATATAAAATTATCTGTTGAGTTCAAGTTCTTAATTTACCTACTGTCTAATATTAAAGTATGAATTTATGTATCCCAGAAGGGTATCCATTTTTTGATTCTAATGGACGAAAATAATTGGCATCATTTTCGGTTTTGAAATTGTTTCGTCTAAAAATTCATATTTTATAATACACTTTTTTGTTTATCATAGTCCTTTGCTTGTTTTATCATAGTCATTTGCTTGAATCCTTAATTTTATCCATCGTCCTGATCAAAAACACAGTTCATTGTATTTAGAAATTTTAATTGAAAATAACTTCGTCAGATCACTATAGTATAAAATAAAATAACAACTACTCTAAATAACTTTTGAATTCCTTAATTAATTAGATAAACAAACCACCTAGTCGCTGAAGGCGGTTAGTAGATAATATAAAATGATGCGGAATCTATAAATATCTGAAGTGTTAAAAGTTTTTTTAATTGAAAATTTATTACAAATTATACTAAAAACAGTGCATTACCATCTAATTAGATTATAGACAATACAAAACAGTTGAGTAATAAATATCCCTTCTATAGCTTTGAAACAGACGCTGAATGTGGAAAATCAAGTACTCTTATAGTCTTCGTTTAACTATAAAACATTAATAATCCTGCAATAAATCTGCTCAAAACATAGCCATTTGTGGCATTTCCTGAGGATGCGATTAATTTAGGTAAGGTTAATTCATTCAATACATGGCATGATGTGAGGTTATGCGAAACTGTTCAAAACTTAAAATTTAACTTCAAGAATTCAGATTAATAGTATTCTGCAACTTTAGTGGAGGAAAATAATTGTTCAACTGTTTCTGGAAAGTTATGAAATATAGGTGTTTAAAAAATTCTTTAATTTGAACTAGCATATGAATTTGGACAACAGGAAATCAAGATCCTTATAATACTTTAGCAATGTAAATTAAAACCAAACATAGTATTTTAATAAGAAATAGAATTTAAAACCCACATTTTTAAATATGTAGCCAAAATATTACCGGAATAATTCCAACATTATATCCATTAAATTTTAATTATTGCAATATTTCTATTCTGCAACAGGGAAATCAAAATGATAAATGACTTAGAATAATTTTTTAAAGAATGATCTATATAAATACAGGATTTAAATATTCTGATTTCATTTGATAAAAACATTCTTTTACTCATTAAAACTTTGAAACAATTAATTTATTCTGCCAACTAAAAAAAATAAAGGCTTAGATGCGTAATTTTTAATTTGGAAATAAATATAATTCATGCTCCTTTTCCTAATTTGAAAAATTCAAGAAATATAACCAGTAGGTATTTCCTTTAAAATGCTATCACAAATGAATTTCTTTCATATTGCAAAGGCCAATAAATTTCTCATACCAACATAGATTCAACTATTTTTAAGCTTCTCTTGATCATAAAATAACACATAATTAAAATGAAATTAGGTCGAACTCTATTGACAACCAAAAAATAAATTAAAACCAATTTATTTTTAAAATTGTCAAACATTATATACAAAAACATGAGAAATAAAAATAAAGATAGCAATCTCTTGTAGATTATTTAAAATTCTAAATAATACAGAATGATGAATGCATTTATATAACAATAAGTTTTAACAATAAAAAAGGTAATAGATAATGTACTTCTCCAAAGGAATAAAAATACACAAAGAAAATATGAAATTATTTCAAAGGAAAAAAAAATCCTCAACAATTACAGCACAACAATGGCAACAATTATCTTATAAATAAAAGAAGAAATATATCAGCATCTCAATTATAATATTCAGTTGGTCAAAAAAATTGCATTTTTTGCATGATGAAAATAAATATATGTTGAATAACAGTTAAGTTCATTATAAAGCAAAAACTCTTTAATATAATAGTTGATAAAAATTATGTGTGTACTGAAGAATCTTTAAAATTTCAGTAATGTCAAAAATTAGCTTTTTAAAATTTTAGCTAGAAGATATTAAAATAAAAAATGAATTAATATCAACAATTCTCAAAGCTTATGACATTAAAATAAAGATAAAACTAACTTATGTCTCACTTTATTTAACTAAACCAGATAGTATTTAATAATGAGTAAAGCAGTAAATTTTGAACTTTTACTTTAAATATTATTTGAAACATTTTGTATATATTAGTAAGTTTATGATGTAAATAAATTACGATTATAGAGAAATTTCTCTGAAAATAAAAACTAACCCCTTTGCTTTTCTTAAATGTTAAGTAAGCAATTAATTTTTAAAGTGCATGATAATAAGTGAAAAATGGTAGATAGATCATAACAATATCAAATATAAAATTGTGGTTGAATAAGCTTATTTAAGAAACTTATAATGTAAATATTCTGACAATGAAAAATTATCATCTCATTCAATTTTAGTTGGAATTGAAGAATGATATACCATTTTTCTAATACATAATACACTTCTAAATCATTTCAAAAGATTTTTTGTAGAATGAAATATAAAAGTATATTGTCCAACACAAATGAAAAAATATTTTTTAATGAGAAGTACTTAATATCTAACTTTTTTTAAAGATACAAGTGAATTGAAAGTAAAAAAAAATGTAGAATAATACTAGAGAAAAAAACAATGTGCAATAAAAATTATTTCAAATGAAATATCAAAGATATTACAGAACACATATAGATATCATGAAGCACAAATAGTTTGCATATTGTAAAACAGTGAACAAACATTATATCAGAAACATCTATCTTATTAAATGATATATATACATGCAAACATGATGGTTGTAATAAAAAGTTTCCCCATAATTTTTTTTCCACACATTTGATCTTGAATAATTATATAATAGTTTACTTTGTAAATTTGAACAAACAAACTTTACAGCATGAAAACACTACAGACACAACATCAATAACATTAAGTGGCACAAGGCTAGTTGAAAATTACTACTTTCTAAACATTAATCAAAGAAAAAAATATTCAGAAATCAATCAAATAAGTAATTTTGCTACATTAAAAAATTTTTTTTTAATACTACGGAGAGTTTCAAATCAATTTAATTTAATTTAATCTTCTACAGAACTTTAATTATGAATGAAAATTACATATATTAAGAAAAAAAATTTCTATACAACAAAACTTTTATGGCATTCCCTCCCTCCACAATATTTTGTAATTTTTCCCATTCATTAAATTCTAATAAAATTGGCTTCCATAAAAAATTGTAGTATCTAAAAACATGGGAACTGTTGGAAAAAGCAATAGCTGTCTAATTTTCTACACATTAACAAATACATAGTCATTATTAAATATTCTAAAAAGCATAGGATATTGATAAATGTTAGAATATAATGATGGTTGTTTTGGGATTAATGGCAAAAGTGCCAATTCAGGCTTAGCTGCACCGTTAGAATGATATGAGGATAAGGAAGGAAGTGGTTGTCTTCAGAAATCATCATAAGAAAAATCACCAGCATTCAATACAATATGAAGAGGATTACAGTTTCAAGAAAATATTAAAGATCATGTATTTCAGTTCTCATAAATGCATGATTTTTAGTGCCTTTTTTATAAATTTTCACAAAGCAGACCTTTTTGCAGTTTAGAATGTGTTTTAAAGCTAATAAAGAAGGTAGTTAAGTTTCTCTTTTTCTTTAGTCATGTTTTTATAATTTTATTTGTATATTTCTATTTATTAAATTTTCTTCATATCAAATTTCCTCAATAGAATGATAAAGAATTTCATTAAATAGAGACTTGATTAATTGTATGTGCATATCATTCTACAAAGGGACATAAAGTTGTTTTTCTTGCTTATTTACATTTTTATCTTTTATTTACACTTTCAAACAAGGTAGTTTATAGAGCACTCCTCATAAATCTGCACAAACAGAAATTCTTAGCTTCAAACTACTACAAACAAAATATCAGTCATTGGAATATTTTTTATATGACTATACTAGTAAATATTATTTAAAAAATAATGACAAAAGCAAAGATTTAAACTTTTAATAGTTTGTTTTATATATATAAAAAAATTAAAAGATACATTACAAATGAAAGTGATTTTTTCTATTTATCCTTTAAACTGAGCAAATTTATGGAAAAACCCATAAAAAAACTTGAGTAAAATTTATTTTCTGTAAAAAAATATTTTCAATACAATTTCTAAAAAAACAACAACACTGTATTACATTATTATAATTAAAAAAAATTAATGCCTAAATAAATCTAAATAACAATACATAATGTAAAAACAGATCAATATAAAAATATCAAGCACCAGAGTTATATTAGGAAAATTACTTTCAAGATATGTGTATGCATATCAAAAATTTAGTTTACATCAGCACTTGAAACTGAAATAGGTTCTAATATAATCTGTACGGTAGCACAATTTATTACTGGTACAAAAGTCATTTACATGATGGAGAAGTAAAATTTTTAGATGCTGGCATTCAAAGCATGATCATGGATCGGAATCTAAAATACAAAAAAATTCCTTTTTTATACAAATAAAATTAACAGTTATAAATGCAATATTTATTATCGTAATTAAGAATAAAAGTTTATTTGAATTAATATACAAAATTTTAATAAAAAAGATGGCAGTTGAGTTGCATGGCAAAAACTCCTTAGCTATCATGCTCAAGCACAAATATATTCTATATTATTTTTAGTAAATCTATAAACTGAAATTAAGTGATTCATAGATGATTTAGTTTTATATAAAAATTTCAAGAAATCTGTACACATTTTTAGTGTCCTACAGATTTTTAATTAAACTAACAAAAAGTCACATAAATGGGTGAGGGGGTAAATTTCAGGGGTTGATAAAAAATAAAAACAGAAGAAATAACAGTTGTAATAACAAATGGCTTGAAAATGGCATGCATACTATACTGATTTATTGCTCGATCAGTATCTGATTTACTAAAATAACTAACAAACTTTATACAACAAATACAATACAATAGGATCTTAAAATTTTATTTATATTTCTTGATTTATTTTAAATACCCTTAAATTTCATTATAATAGTATTTGGAATCCCCTTTTGAATAGTTTAGATAAATCATCAATCATTCAAAATATTTTTAATGACTTATAACAGTAACTTGTTTTTTTTATTTTCAAAAAACTGTTTAGTTCATGCTAAAAAAATAGGGGAACTAATGTTAATGAAAGCAAATAGTGTAATTAAAAACAAAATATTTCAATTTTTTTATTGACAATTTAATTATTAAGCACACACCCTTTATCACATAAAAAGAACTTTAAAAAAATTAACGCCCCATTTTATGATTTTAACCATTAACTGACAATCTTTTTTTTTTCAAGGCATAAAACTATTTTCTCATTTAAATAATAAATAAAATCCACTCTTGTTGATATTCTATCTATGCTAGAATCAAAGTTCATAGCGAATTTCTCACAATCCCCTTAAATTTATTAAACTTTAATAGTTTTAAAACAAGAATTTTACATTTTTTAACAAATATTTTTTAACATTAATTACATTTTTTTTATAATTTAGGAGAAATATTTCACTATGCAAAGTATAAACAACCTGGCACTTATTAAAAGCAATTATAATTTTTAATGCTATACAGAATATATGAAAAATTGCATTGATTTCATTCTAATTTCTGGATATGTTGATTTTTCTATAAAGTCCAAACTCTATTTACTTAACTTTAGTAAAAAATAAAAACTTATTAGTTACTGATATATGGAAATATATGGAAAAGGCAAAAATAGACATTTTTCATTACGACCAATAAATTCTATTATACTTTTTTGCAAAATATAAAATTAATCTAAAATAACATGTCAGAAACATACCAATTTCATTAGAGTTGAATAATGCATAGTGTTAATAATTTTAATTAAAAAAAACACATCAATAACAAGCTATAAATAAAGATGCTTACCTTTTCTTGACTGATCATTTCTTCAGCTATATTTTCAAAAATTTATAAACTGTCTGTACCAAAATTAGATTTTAATTAGGATAATGAAAAAGATTCATTGATGTATAGCCAGATTACTGTAAATTTGATATATTGAAAATTTTTATGTATCCAGAAAAATAAAATTGGGCATTGCTCTGATGCCGGAATATAGAACTAAAGATAAACTATGGTCAACTATATTGCCTTAAAACTATATCAATGTTTTCTTTTCTTTCACATCTATTGGGGAAAACATTTCATAACTGAAGTTAGATCTCTTCTCCAACCTTCATTTGTTTCATCAACTAACTATTGACTTTTTTAAAAACTGAAACATTTCAAATACAAGTTCTTGTTCATCTTGAAAGCTGCAATTCTTCTGAAACTTTTGGTTATCATTTGTGAAAAATTAAAAAAAAACTAATATTAATAATCTCATACTAATTTAAATCATAATTAAATAAGTAAGCAAAATTCTATAAATAATTTTTAACAACATTAGCTAAAATACATAACAAACTTTAAAAATTAAAATTTAGATCATATTAGGCGATTCTATGAAACTACCAATATAAAACCATTTCTTTTCAACTTCTCCAAAATCTTCAGGAAATCTTCTTAAAAAAATTTCAACATCTTCTGCATCAATAATAATTGGAATGAACGCATTTATATACGAATGGATTTCATCAATATTTACTCCAGTTGTATGACGATACAAAAACATCGCCGCTAAACTCCTAAGCGGCTTCTCAATTGTACGAAGAAGATCAGATTTGTAATCAGCACCCTTCTTAATAATGGGATTTTCAGCATCCAATTTTGCTTTAAGCATTAAAAGTTGTTCGAATTCTTTACGTTCTGCTCTTCGTTCTAATTCTTCCAATCTAAGGCTATCAGAAAGCTGCTTAAAAATTAACATATTTCTTTCATTACAAGCAATTCTCACCTTACCAGATCCATTTTCTACACTTGTGTTACAAATACGCTCCCTGAAAAATTTTTCCCAAAGTTGTGAAACCTCCCTTTTTACGGCTTTAATCCTCTCCTTTTGATCTGGACTGAAACCATCATAGATTTCAGGGGTTTCCATCATTTTAATGGTCTTTTCTATTCTATACAAATTACAATGGGAATCAAAATTTTGCAATGCCAACATTTCCTTCATCGCTTCAATTTCCTTTAGAGCCTCCTTCTGCGTTGATTCAAATATTCGTTGATAATCGAAGCATATTTGAGTTAAGAAAAAAATCTTTCCATAATTGTTTGCATTACATTCTCCATTTTGATACCAAGCAATTAAAACTCGTCGTGCTTCCATAAAAGTTTCATAATTAATTAACTTGTGAGCTAAAATAATAGCTTCTTGGTCAGAATAAGGAGGAATTTCATCGTCAGAATTATTTCCATAACTACCTATTTCAATAAGTTCCGCTATGCTTTTCTCGCGATTGAGAAACTCAGCCATACGCCTTCGATTAAGATAAACAAAAAATTAAATCACTGATTGTTTAGATTACTTCTGAATTAGAAGAAATGTTAATACTCAATATCGGGTTTTAATAAGCACGTCATATAGAAATGAAAGATATCATTGCTTTCAGCTCGGTTTCGAACTTGAAAGAATTAAGGTATTGGGATTTATAGCAACAATGGCTGTTATCCCCTTCGGTTTCGAAATTTATAGCTTTTGACATGTTTTGTTATTGTTGTCACCAGTTTCTAGTCAAAGTTGGTTTTATCACTAATGATTGATTTTATCACTTCTCAAAAGTGCGATGTTTTTGTAAAGCTATTCTTGCGATCTTTTTGTAATAATCATTAAAAATTTTTTTTTACAATTCGAAAAACAGAAAGGGTTAAAATATATCTCATGCACAAAGTATATTAGCAGAAGAGTTTCCAGTATTCACTTTTCTTTGTGAACTATGTGATCTTAAACCTGGCAATGAGTAAATTCATATGGCGCTTTATATTAAACCTCCGAAAGGAAATATTGGTTTCAGCAAACTATGCGATTTTCTGAAAAGGAGGATAATTTTTCTTTCGTTTTTACAAAAAAGATCCACGGAAGAACTAACGTGTAGTATTGATCAAGAAATATTTGTCTCTTGCTCAGAATGTCTGATTGAAGGCTCCTTGAAAGACAGAATTTCACACTTTGTTCTCAGGTATTCAGTTCCTTATGAAGTTAACCATGTTTTTTTATGCACGAAATTGATTTAATTCTTCTGTATTTGTGTTTTCTTTTTATTATCTCCCGAGAAAAATTTAGTTGATACAAGTGCAAAACTGTAAAATTTAGCCAATTAATTTTAACACAGTTTGAGGGTAAGTATAGGTTGAAGGCTAAAATAAAATTTATGCCATATTAATTACTTTACTTTTTCTGCTACTTTTTACTGTAAGCAATTGTTCATTTAATCGCAAATAAATTTTTGTATCTGCTATCGTAAGAAGAACGGAATATTCAGATTTTGCAACGATTAAATGCTGTCTCTCAAGGCTCGTAGTATTCAAGTTGCCATGATTTGATTTCACAATTGGGGATATACGATATAGGCATGATTTCACTAATAATAGGATGCCTGTAATAAGGGATATACTAAGTTTATTTTTCCATTTGTGAATATATAGTGGAAATGTGAAGGAGTTCTTGGCACAGGTATTATTCTCATCATATTACTAACTAATCCTCCTCCTCCTTCACAACCCTCTCTCTAAAATTTTTACTTATATACTTGGTAGTTTTCCATCAGCTAGGCAGTAGTGAAAAATTGCCAAATAAATTTAGGGGAATTTTACATGATTTGCCTTTTTTTTTCTGTGGCTTTAAAATCACTAAGAAATTTGGCGGAATTATGCAGTATTTGGCAATTTATCACTGCTTTCTGGCAAACTGAAAAGTACCATATACTTAATAATGTGAAAATGCATAGATAAATAATTTTTTTAAAAAAGGGGAGTTCTTATGTTATTGTATATGGTCATGATGTTGCCGATTTATTTACCTTTCATATTGTCAAATCTAACTACTGTTAGCCTCTGCCCAGCTGTTTCTGGAAAACATTATGTGAAGCAGTATGTACAGTAATCCATTTCTTACACCATACTGATATATGCATTTATTATAGGATGTATTATGATGCAGTACAGACAAGCAGATGATTTTTGCCTTGGAAGTGTATTCTAATTCTGTCTCTAAAACTAACTCAAAGCTTAGATGGCAATAAAAATAACCTGAAAAAAAACTAAGAAAAAAGAAATGTATGGTAAATATAAATAAATTAAAATATTACTGAATGGTTTCACTAACACAACTATTATTCTTCTAAAAAATATTTGTTGGTGTAGGTATTATTTCCAGTTAAATTAAATAAATATCCTATGAAGAAATTCTGAATTTAAAGAGTTTTTTTTCCCTTCAAATAAATCCTTTTATTTCATATAATTTGCATTAACAGGTCCTGGAAATATTTTTAACAGAAGATAGAAAGATTAAATAAAAAATATCCATTTTGCATTTTTTTCCCAAAATAGATAAGACGAATTAATGGTGTGGCTAGTATAATGTAATATTAAAATTATGTTTGTATAAAATATTATAATATGCATAATTCTCTTATAATCTGCAGTCTTTATGTTTCTTGAAATTAGAATAACAGTTTTAATAAATAATTTTCAAATCTCATAGCTGCCCCAAAAGTTACAGAATGTGCCAAAAACAAATGTATATTATTAAAAAATATGAAAAGAAATTTACGTATGTTTTTTAAAGCAAAATTAAAAGAAATTTGTATGATTATGTCTTATTCCAAAAATTAGCCCCCTAACCTTCAATATTACTATCAATGAGGAGCATATGTTTAAAATCAAGTCATGTATAGATATTATTTATTTGATGATAATAGATATAATCTATAAACAACTCAAGAAGAGAGACTATGCACACCATAAATCAAAAGACTTTAATTTTTGTTTTTTAACAATGAAAAAGGTTTTAAAAAATCATTTTTCTTTTGTAATTCTGTCACAGGAAAAATCGACTATATATTCAGTTTATGTCTCTTCTATAGATTTCTGCTATTCTGATTGCTTTCGTTCAGATAAAAGAATGAGAGTCCCCATCACAAGGGGAAAATGACCGAGTTCAGATTTTACCATAAAAAAGGGCAAAGAATTCCATAAATGTCAATCTCTTGTTACAAATGATTGATGGTTCAATTCTGTACTTTAAAACTGATAACAAAACTGATAAGTGATGCTTCACTATAATTATTATATTCTGCTTGTCTTCACAATCAGCCAATAATTAGCTTTAGCCTTGAGTATTAATTTTGAGCACTAAATGCTTCATAATATCAAAATTTCACTTAACTTGCCTTTCCTCTCAGAATATCCATACTGAAATGCTGGATTTAAAAGTCTGGAAATGAAGTAAAATTTGATAGATGAATTTTAAAGTAAAATAAATGAAATATAAAAAACTTTATAATTTGTTCTATTTTTGTTTATTTTTTATTTTTACTCAAAGGATTGGATACCAACATTAATACAAACTTCACATCATCGGTGCATGGGTTTTTGTCTATTACAAGAAGAGGGGGGGGGATCAGATAAGTTCTAAAGATTTCTGATAGCAAAAGTGGTCTGAAAAATATTTAAGACCTCACTTGGAGTCAATATATTATATTATACATGGGTTTTTTTATTCGTATATCAAGACACTAGTTGATATACCTTTTATTGCTTAGGTTTACAATCTTTTAATATAAAACATTTTTAACATTAAAATTACTTTTGTATGAAATATAATATGCAAATACTTTTTATTGTTGGAAATGTTTTCTTAATTAGAATATCAGTTGAACCTGATAATTTTTAAGAACAGTTAGCACGTGATTTTCTGTGAAAATTAGTAATGTTTGTTTTACTAGTACTAAAAATGTTGTTCACAATTTCTGAAATATAAAAAACGTTTTGAAGAAAATTTTGCATAAAAAAAACGGTAATTGTTTCTGGTAATTATTTCCTTTTCAAGTTTTCTTTTAGAATTTTTTGTATTTGTTCTAGCAGCAACTTTTCTTATGTATTCTTATTCTTCATCAATGAAAACTTATCTCATTTGTTTGTGAAAGTTTTGCTATTTTAGCTTTCATTTCAATTTGATTAGTGTTATGTTTTTTTCCTTTAGTCAATACTGAATCACTACTTAGAAACTAATAAAAACTCTTATTTTAATACTATTTTCTCAGAACATATATATATATATATATATATATATTGAAAAAAAAAGTCTTACTGTTGCCTAGCAAAGGAGTACCTATATATTTCCTTATCTCAAAGTAGGTTTTATTAAATTAAAGACAAAATTAATAACAGTTGAGCAAAAGAAAAAAAAATCTTGGAAGTTGAATTGGCACTGTTTAAAAGATACAATTGAATTTTAAGATAATATAAATAAATAAATAAAGGATAATTTGCATTAAAATTACTGTAAGGGGAAAAAGGCAACTTTTAGACTTTTAGGCACTTTCTAATTAACTGAATATTTAATATATATATATATATATATATATATATATATATATATATATATATA
>JAOUZG010015275.1:7081423-7175217 GCA_026289955.1 Argiope argentata | reverse complement strand
ATATATATATATATATATATATATATATATATATATATATATATATATACATACTTTGAAAATTTTACAGTATTCTTTCTTTTATCCTAAAAAATAACTGCAAAATTTAGTTCATTTGTTTTGGAGATGGGCGATTTTTATTTATATTAATAAATATTACATTGATTCTTTTTACCACCATTTAGAGTTCAAAATATGTTAATATAAAAACATTTTTGCTTTATTCATCACATTTTCTGCATTACAATGTGAAGTAGAAGATAGAAGGAATGATTTTGTATGTAAATTTGATACTCATTAGAATTTAAATACTCATTGGTTTCTAAAATTCTTCACAAAAGGCAGTGCAGAAATAAACTGAATAATACAGATATTTGGATTAACTTGTTTTATTTTTGGAATAAATTTACTTGTTTCATTTTATTTTAGACATAATTTTATTCAGACAAATATCATTTATTAATCTGACAAATTTTTACTTTTTTAGATTGCTTTGTTCTACTGATGCAGACATGCGTAGCTTTTTCATTCAAAGTGAAACAAATTTATTCATTTATCGCTTAGAATTTTTTGAATTATCAGATATTAAGAAAATGATGAAGGATGCAGTAAAAAATTGCATTGAAGTTTGTACTCACTCTTTTGTCATCAAACCTTACAGAAGTATTCTAACATCTTTAAGGATGATTGCTGACGATTTAAATAGTGGCTTTGAAAAAAATTATGTAAAAGGTACTACTTTAAGTGTGTTTTTGTAATAGATGAAGTAATTTGTTTTCTTAAAAAAAGCAGAAACATATAGTCTAAAATAAATGACTGGCTTTGTGTCTGCCTTAGTGCAATAATGTAATAATAATTTTAAAAAATACTTAATTTTTTGAAGTTTTTATTTATATATGATTATTAAACAAGCTTTAAATTACATTTTTCTAAAAAGTACATAAAAAAAGATTGTAGAATTGAAACTGATATGATTTTTAATATTTATAATTTATCCATTTTCAATGCACATATAAATAATTTTTAAAACAATTCTTTGATAATATGATTCTAATCCTTGTAATCAAACTTCAGGTGTTTAAATTTTTTAAATTTTGTCTTATTTAATGTTGATTTCTGTTCATATTGAAATCATTTATGCCTATTAACATTATTAAAGTGAGTCCAACTTAATTAGATTAAGTTTAATTTGATTTCATTAGTTTTAATATTAATTAGATTGGATTAATTTTTTTATTTGTTAGAAAAAGAGCGCATAAAAATGTGGTAGAAAACTGAATGTCTTATGATTTATTGTATGTAATAGATGTAGGCTTAAAAGCTTTGCTCCAGTTTTTACATTTCATACTTCAATGAACTGAGGAGTACTAAGTAAGAACTTGAAAGATTTTTTCCATTATAATTGCCCTATAATTGCCAGAAGTTGCTCAATAATACAATTTTCTTATCTAGAAGCATTTTAGAAAATGCAAATTATTACATAGTATTGGAGGATAGGCGTATTAGCATTGTAGTAGGTATTAGAAAATATGCACAGTTCATTTGTGATCATCATTGCATTATTCCTTGAATTGTCTTAATTTGATGAAGTTCTGCGAAAATGAATTTGTCTTTTACAATTATTCAGTTGTAATGATTGGTTTAACTAATAAAAAAATAAAGCATATGGAATTATTTTCATGTTTCCAAACCTAGTAGATTTTTTTATATGATCTGGAATTACAATATGCATTCACCATTGGTGAATGTGAAAACTAGAAGCAGAAAAGAAATGATTAACTTGTTGTTTTTAGCATTATACTTTTCTAATTATAACTGTATATAAAAAACAAAATGGTTTTTTGGGGAGGGGGGGATTTTAATATATAATATTTAATTTCAAACATAAATTTTCATTGTAAGGAATATTCAATGAGGGCAGAAAAAACTAAATTAGCTTAAAAAAAACTTGGTAATTTCAAATTTTTATAATTTTAAGTTCTTCTATATTTCTTTGGGTGTGTTGATACCCCCCCCCATGGCTTTTCCTTTGCTATTATCTTAAAAATTAGTTTAAAAAAACATGAATATTAAAAAAAATTTAAATGACTTAATAATTCCTATTACTAATAAATTAAAATTATTTAGTATTTTTATTATTGTTTGCTTGAACACATTAACATATTAATTTATAAATCTAAATGTATTTTTGACCTTTTATACTGTAGTTTCCTTCTCAGTCTCCTTAAAGAAAAGAAAGAAAGAAAAGAAATTTCTGTAAAATAAATGTTGAACTTAAGTATCTTATGTACCAACAGTATTAAAAAATGCTGTTAAAATCAGGCTAATATCTTCCTCTTCTAAAATTAGGCTAAATTTTTTTTTTTTAATTTTTACTTTACAGTATTCAAAAGAGCACAAAACATGTAGATTTGGTGACAAGCAGTAGATATCATCTAAAAGAAAATATTTAAAAAGTAATTATTGTTTAAATTAAAATATTTAAATTGATTGCATTCTAGGCTTATTTTGCATCAAAGCTTATAATGCAAAAATAAAATTGAAGATTGACACTTAAGTAATCCATTAAATAAAAAGTTAAGGGATTCAGTTATTAAGAATGGATTTTAAATTAATGGATAGATGTGAAAAAGTTTAAAATCATTGCATTAAATTCAGAACTTATACATAAAAGTGTAGCTACTTGGTACAGGTAGCTAGAATTAAAATTATTTTAATTAAAAAAAATATTCTCAGAATAGCCTTATAACCTTTTAAACTTATTTATTTGTTTTGTTTGTAGATATTTTTCTGTTTAATTGCCATTCAAATCAGTCTGTATTATTGTTATTGTTATTATTATATGGAAGTGAAAAATAAAATTCAAATTTAAGGAAGAGATATTGAGGAATCTATAAATAATATTTCTTTCTCTTCCCTAACCTATCTAAAGCACTGATGAAAATTTCAATGCTATATCTTTTTAAAATGTGCTGTGACAAATTAAAGGCATACTAGGCTACCATACTTGCCATGCTGTAAATGGTCTGGTGAAGTGTTAATAGCCTAGAAAATGAGTTTTGGTTGAAATTATGGTATACCAAAAACCTAGTGAAAAATAGATTAATATTATTGGCAATTGAATGAGATAGGATTATTGAGTTACCCATGGGAAGATTTGATTTTTGCCCATTCACAAACAAAATAGACTTACAGCAATATGAATCATGAGTGGGGGGTAACAGTCCTCTATTATCTACTGGGTCTAGTTCTATTAATGAAAGATAAAATGGGCTTATTCAATTGGAATATAGTGGAGAAACAAATCTGATATTTTGTAAATTTTAGAATCATACTGTAGAGTATTAGCAATTGTTTCTTGAACTATTGCCTTTATGCCAAACCTCGTTTTCCATGCCTTTGCATTATTTTAATACACCATGAAGGTATCTTCAAGGATTCATTGAAAGATCTGGCTGATAAAGCTAAATGGAATATAACTTTGTTAGATGGTGCATGATGTTATTGATAACCCTGCAATGGTAAAAAGAGACCTCATTGAAGACTGTTGTGGAATATTTTCCAATTTATCCAAAATGGGTTGAATGTACATTTTAAGTAGGAATTTTTTCTGCCTGTACAATCTCTACTTTGTGAACCCATTCACCCACATATACAAAACTATGTATCAGAATGATGTAACTTGGGTTTTGATTGTTATATGACATTAACTCAGCTTTATGATTAAAATGTTTGAAAGCCAGCTCCACTGGAAATCTGTCATGTATACCTTGTTAGCAGTTTATCCATCAGCAAGTGGTTCAAGTCATTCTAATGAGTTAATTCAAAGGAGGTCTGACTCAATGGTTTTACTCACCAACTGAGTACAGTTTCCAGACTGGAGACAGATTCCTGCAGAGGTTATCCTTATGACATGCTTGGTTTTCATGAAAAATTTGTTGGGATGAAGCATCCATTCAGTTATGTTGTATGGCAGTTTGGATAGAGGCATGCTGACTTGAGTTTTCTCTTTATTATCTGTTCACAGTTGAACAAAGGAGATAATAAAATAAAATTTCTTAAAATAGTCCTTATGTAACTTTAAAATAACATGGTAATGTAACTAAAGTTTGTGCTACTCATTTTCCATGATTGGATAGGTGAAGCATTGATCCAGTATAGTACTGTGAGTCACATACCATAATTGAAACGATGAATATTTAGAAAGATCAGTTCCTTGTCATGATCACCATATTTACCAGGTCTATACCTAAATGAGCAAGAGTAGGACAAAATTGGAAGGCAACTTCTTTCCTTTCACCTTTTGCTGATTTTACTAAGCAAGTAATGGGTAGCTAGCTACCTTGCAGTATATCTGGCTCTTGTGTGATTGATTGCATAGATAATTTTATTTTTGCATTTAGTGATCTGGTGTTCATAAAGATTTCTAAAGAATCATTTTAATTATAGAAAATTTTCAAATCATGATTCTTATATTTTTCACCTACGTTCCTGAAATTTTATTTGATTAGTCTTATGCAATTCCTTTGTGATGTCTTGATTTTTCTTCCCAACATTATAATAATTCATACAAATGGTCAGTTTGATTAAAAAATTGATTCTCATTCTTCCATGTCTAATCTCTGGTCTTTTTTATATAAACATGAATGCATTATATGGTTAAATGTATCATATATCTTAACTTGCGTAATCCAATATTTGTTATAAAGTTCTAATATTAATGCTGAAGTTTTTGTTTAGAAAATTATTTGTTCATTACACAGCCTATGGCCTATTCTGAATTTTGCTGTCTTGCATTAACTTACATAGTTGAAATAATTTATGTCAATTTGTTGTAAAATTTTTGTATTCTTGCCTTGTTTAGTCATGTTTTTCTCTTGGGGTGATGAGCATGACATATATTCTTTAAACTGTTATAAATTTTCAGCAGGAAATTTCAGCTATAAAAGCATGAAAAATTTAAATATTTACTCTGTGAAATATTTAGATTTTATTTTTTTAAATATATACTTTTACACCCTGACAGTTCCATTTGCAGCCGTTTTAAAATTTGTTGAGGAACGTGCATTTCCGCTTAAATTTGGATATGTTGAAGTACCTATAGAGTCATTAAAACACCTGCTTGCTGTAGTTTTTGAAGAAATTTTGGTGCAAGGACTAAATCAAATTAGAGCATCTAACTGTATGCAAGAATTAAGAGATCCTCGAATATGGTACATGCATCAAGAAATTAAAGTGAGTTCAATTTAGTATTGCTCATAATTATTCCATAAATGTTTTTTAGATGTTTATGCCTTATAATAAAATCCTGGAAGCTTAAATTAAAAAGAAAATGATCAAATGTGCGTAGTTTATGGGAGAGGGCAAAAAGCTTCACCACAAAGTATACTGTGATACAAAATTAAATAATCTTTTTGGGTGTTGTCAAATGAGTTTTTAAATTTTGAAAATTTTCATTTTATTATAACAGAAATGCTTAGATTTTAGATTAAAAAAAGGATTGGAAAAAGGAAAAAAAGGATTGGGAGCTGTTTGTGATTAAACCTTTTAATTTTCCCAAATACTAATGAATAAATTGCGATGTAAATCATTCTGTTCTCTTAGGAAAAGAAATTTTTTATGCAAAATTAAATTATTTTTCATAAATGGGGGGGGGGAGATGTAAAGAGACATTATAAAATCATTATGTGATAACTATTTCTTGCTCTACCGAGATAGATAAAGTTAAATTTGTTTTAAGCTCCTT
The DNA here is from genome assembly GCA_026289955.1 of Argiope argentata. NCBI lineage: Eukaryota > Metazoa > Arthropoda > Arachnida > Araneae > Araneidae > Argiope > Argiope argentata. Next base: position 7,169,471 of record JAOUZG010015275.1, on the reverse strand, counting down.
TTTTTATTTTGAATGTTCAAAAGCATATATGAGCTTATAAGGAGGGAACATGGGGTTAAAATCTGAGTTCGGGATGAGATTTGGTAGAATGGTAGTATGCACTTAGAACATTCATTCATGAAAATATTAAAACACAATAACCAGTCAATTTCGAGAAAATGGCCCTCAAAGTTTTGGTAAAATTATATACTAATTATTTGATTCCCGATTAGATTATCCCTGTGTGGAAGGTCAGGTTATGAATCTGGCTGGAATTTTTTTTTCTTTTTAAATTATTCTTATTCAATTAAAAATTTAAAAATACTTTTAATTAATATGTTTCTACTTTTTTCTATTCAAAAATAATTACTATCAAAATACATAATAATAAAATTAGAGAATTCTAAATACAGATATATTTTTTAAAAACAAAATTATTTAAAGTGAATTCAAGATTTATAAATAGTTTTAATTAATATGCTACTTATATTTATGCAAGGGTAAATGCTTATTATTTTAATACTGAAACTGTAATTTAATATTTGAAAAATGGTTATAAATATGACATAAATGATGATAATTATTAATTATAAATACTGACTATAAAAAAATTATTCAATATTTTAAAAAAATTATCCTATATATATTTATTTTCGATTGTACACAAAAACCAGAATTATAACTATAGAAAAAGCATTGAAAACAAATTATATTTCAACATCTTGTGCAACTGATAGATGTTGATTGTCCACAAGGACAAGATTTCTTTGAGAGGTCTACTGGAAAACAAACTTCATTTACATTTAAAAATATCCCCCTTTCATTAAAAATTTAGGCAGTACCATGTACCATGTGTACCGTATCATCTTATTAAAAATTGGTGATGACAGTTAATTGAATTGATAGAATTTCTTTCTCAATCATATTCAATTAAATTAGAATTTTCTATACACTTTGAGCCATCTGCCTACACATTTATTACATTAACATGAACCCTACTATTTCTTTTAATTACTGCAAAGGCGTGTGCTTATATATTTAACAAATATCAGCTGCTTCCTTCCACTTTTGATATAAATACAGCTTTGTTGAGTTAGAATTGATAATTTATTATAATTAAAATCGAAAATTGTTTGAAAATGAAAGCAAGTTCAATTATCTGTAGCCATTAATGATACTGTTTTATTTATTTTCTTTTTAAACATTAAATTATAATGTAACTATTAAAGGTATAAGCATTCCTCCTTGCATAAAAATAATAGCATATGAATTTAAACTAGTTGTAAATCTTTAATTAAATTTAAATGATTTTATTTATTTATTTATTTATTTTTAAAAAATGCATTAGCATTTAGAAAATTTTTCTTTTAAAATTTTATTTTTATGTATTTCAATAATAATAATTTATTTTTGGATTTAAAAATTAAAAAAAAAATATATTAATTAAAAGTATTTGTAAATTTTTAATTGAATAAGAATTTTTAAAAAAGAACAATTCCTGCAATATTGGAACCCTGACCTTCTGCACATGAGGCAGTTACCTGACCTATACTTTGCCATCGGGATAATCGAATCGGGAGTCAAGTTATCAGTATATAAGCTTTACCAAAAGTTTGAGGACTATTTTCTCGAAATTGACTGGGCATTGCATTTTAATATTTTTATGAATGAACATTCTAAATGAATACTGATATAATACCAAATCTCATCCCGAAATCGCATTTCAACCCCATGCCCTTTCGCTGTTAGACTACTTGATAAACTTCTTTAGAAAGTTGGAGTTGGCAATTTAGACTAAATATTGTACTACATCTTAATGGAGGTATTCCCTTTTCTAATTCACTTATTCTGTGATTAATTTGCATGCCTTTTTATGTTTTTTTTCTATATTTATGAATGAATCTTGAAAATTACTTAAATGAATGATATACAAACTATAATAGAGATTTACCAATTCAAAAGTCATAAGATGTATGGATGTATGAATAAGAGGATTTTAAATGCACTATTTTTATTCTTCAGCTAAAAAAAATACCTTTTTGTATGTACAGTGCTGAGATTATGAAATTTGTTGAATGGCTAAAACTGGTTAACCTAAATCCACATAGAATTATAACTGGAGAAGGATTTGTTCAATGTTATTCTTTGCTCAGGAAAGCATCAGAATTGATAGGGCACCATGCATGTGAATATGCTTTTCAATACTAAATATATATTAATTGGAATAATAGAAGTCAAAGAAGAAATTAAAAATTCTTTGTAAGAGTTGACATTCTCAGTTGCACATTTTAGCTGGATGGAATTTTGAAGATGCAAACAATTCATTAATTTGGTTAATTTTTATTAATTAAAAACTGTCCCACCAAACATTTTCATTTCCCCACCCCTAAATGAGTAAGCCCCCCCCCCATGTGTTAGACTTAACATGTTTTTGACAACACTAAAATAATTGTGTTTTCTCATTGCAAAAAAAAAAAAAAAACATTTAAACACAGTACCTTGGTATCAATGCCATTGAATATGTGTGGGCCACATTCAAAATAGTGGTTCAAAAACACAATATTAGAAACAAATCCTTTTTTAAACAATTATTGCTAGAAGAATGCATAAAATAACTTCAAATACTATCAACAATTTGTCAAATCAGCAACAAGATGACTAAAAGTCATTATAAAAGCCAAAAGACATGTAATTAAGCATTAACATTTTCTTTCATCTCGAGATATTACAAAAATTTCTTTGGTGTACTCTCAATTTTTTTGAGGCAAAAATCTGCTAATGCTCATTTATAAAATACTTTCAGTTTAGAGGTTTTCATTGATTTTTCTTTGTTTTTTCTTTAAATTAAACCATTTGTTGTGCATAAAAATAAAATTATATTTGCACTTCTAGTTAAAGTGTTTTTGTATTGAAAGTCAGATTAATCAAATAAAAGTGAGGTGTACTCTCAATTTTTTGAGTGTGTGTGTGTAATATAATAAATTTTTTTACATTAAATGCAGTTATACCACTCATTTGCACAAATCATATTCTAGAAGACCAAATCTTGATGCCAAAACTCTCTCTCAAGGCCATCATATTTTCAGGAATTAAGAATAATTTAACTTATATATTGTTTTATTTTTGTATACATTTTGGATTATTTGCTAACAACTTCAGATATAGCAACTATCCCCCCCCCAAAAAAAAACAGTCAGCAATATCGGCATTTTTTCAGTTAATAAGCAAATTTCGAAATATCATTCACATTTTTTGTTTAACAATTAATATTGCCAACTTTAAGAGTCAAAGAGTTACAGAGAAACGAAATTGAAACCTCACAACCATACCCCTTTTGAGATCGATAAAGCATACATGAAGGATAATCACTCTCCCTATTGTACATCCTTTGCCAACTCATACCTTTTCAAAATTACTGTAATTATCAGATTCACATGGTAACATCAGCAAAGTAAAGTGTGAACATAATTTTGCAAATGCATGGCCATAACAAAAATGTTTTGAATGAACTTAATTTATTTTACCATGGGAACCATAATCTGTATGCATCTAAGGAGATCTGATGCTCTCTGCATTACACAAGAAAGACAGAAATTCTTCCCTTCAGTTATTTTATTAAGACACTCTGATAAGGATTTCTTTGACATGTGTAGACCTAGGAAAAGAAATCACAGGTATATTTGAATGGAATACATATATTTTAGGATTTTTATCCCTTTATTCATGGCCTGGGAAATAAAAGATTTTTTACAGTGTGTGTCAGAAAAAATTAATTAAAAAAAGATTTTGATTAAACAGAGCATTTTAGAATAAAGTATCCAAGGTTTAAAATATGTGGAAATCAATTAAGATTTAGATTAAAATGTATAATTGTATATATAAACTTTTGAGTAAAATGCAGTTTTGGGTTATAGGACTACTATAAAGGATGATAGGTACAAATTTTCCACATGATAGTCCTCTAGATCATTACTTCCTAAATATCCTAAATATAAATCATTACTTCCATGCACATGTCCATTATAATTTAAATAACAAGAGTAATTTTGATATGTTCAACAATGCTTTCTCCTTTTACTTTCTTTAACATTGAAATTATATTCTAAAATATTTATTGGGAATATTCACTTCTTTATATTGAAATAAAATACTTTCTCCTGTTTAATGATTTAGTTAGTCTGCTTATTTGACCATCTTACAAATTTTGGTATTCATATGATGTTAATCATATTGTTCAAATATATTTTTTATTTATCATCTCATAATAAGTGCATAAAGTTCCTTATTTATGAATTTAGGTCTCGATTTATGATAATTGTGACCTAAATTCAACTGATTATATAAGAACAAAATTTTAGCAAATGAAAAAAACTAAGCTAGCATAGATAATGTATTGTTCCATTGAAATCTATATAGAAATTTTATAGTTTATGTACTTCTATATCTTAAATAATTATTTATCTCTTACATTAATTTTTTAGCATTTATTCAGAGCTAATGTGAAATCTTCTCTCTTGATGTCAAATAACACACTAACAGAAAAAAATTTGGATAATGAAAGTGATAATTTTCCATTATGTATGGCCAATTTACACAATTTACTTCGTAGAAACCATAGACTACAGCACACTTCAAGAGTAAGTATAGGGTATCTATAATTCTGATTTTCAGATATTTTTCATTGCATGTAAAGTATTTTGATAAATGTTGCAAATGTAAATACTATCCATTATCATTTTTAAATGTTTTAATTTTATTAACTACTGCATCATAACTGAAATATTTAAGAAAGTTAAAAAAAAATAGATCAAATTATCAAACACTGGCAAAAAGTGTGTTTTGGCATCCAATTTATACAATGTAATGTATCCAATTAAGTAAATTAGTTAAGTAAAAAAGCAGATGTAGCATAAATCAGAATAACTGGCAATTATGTCTCAGTCGGCAGAGCCTATTTAAGATTGGTTGGTCTGTGGTTCAAATTCTGCGCTCTGTGTTTTATCCAAAAACTAAGATTGTTTTATTTAAATTGTTATCTATTGTTTATTGAAGATTTATAAAGGTCTAAATGTTTCTTAACTAATCAAATTGGATTATTCTTGAATATTCTATATGTATATAAAAGCTGAGTTATCTGCGATGGGTATGTTCTCAGTCTCATGCTGTTGCGAGTCACTTTGTTCTAATAAATCTTTTTGCTTAAACTAACGGTGTAGTTCTTTACATCTTCATGACAATGTACTACAATATTTGAATTGGCAATACATCATACTTGCACAATCAGACATGACATTTTTGTGGGAGAGTGAATTTAGGTGTCTTTGTTTTGTTTTTTCAATCCAATTTTCACATTCTTAAGATTGATTAATTTTCTTTTAATTAATAAAAGAAAAATGAATTTTCTTTTAATATCTCAAACACTTTTGGTATAAATATATTAATTTTAGTATTCAACAATCATAATTTTACTTCATCATATTTAATTTGAGAACAATTTATTATTTTGTATAGCTGAACTTTTTTTTTCCAAGTCTGCATTATGTCTCCTAATGCAATAATTGCATTGTTTTATAAAAATATTACTTAATAATTGACTATTCTGCTCTGTTTTATCCATCAGTGCTACATTATAGTTTAATTTATCTACATTTTAAAGTAAGCTAATTTTTTATCAATGAAATAAATGTTTGTTTATTAAGTTTTTAATTATTAAGTATTATATGATTCTTATTCTTCTTAACTATTTGCGAGTCAAAAACAAACTAATGTTTATTCCAAATTGAAATTTCAAGCTAATATCTAAAAAGGAAATCTACCCGATTTTTTTTTCTTACAAAAAAAAAAAGTTTGGTTTGTTATTGTTAGTATTTGGAGAGATATCTAAGTTTAGTTCTTTCACAATTAAATTCTGCCTAATAATCAACATAATACCAAATTTTTTCAGTTTTTCTTCTTTGAAAAGCAATATATTTCTCTACTTTGGTATTTACAGAAAAAAATGGAGCAGGGTTTTTTTTAGCTGGGGGGGGATAAAGTAATATGTAAAGCTTACTCTCATGGTGAAGGATCAATAAAAAGCAGAATCATAAAAATTTTCAGACTATGAGTTTGGCATTCAAATTTCGTCCTTTTGGTATAACTTCAAAAATTAGATTGTAGGCTTAATATCGTGAATATAATTCAGAGAAATGTGTAACCTAAAAACTTATTTGCAAACTCTTGAACACTCAAATCATAAAATTACAAATTGACTTTTTATTGTTTAAAGAGACATTATTGTAGAATGATAATTTTTTAAAAAAATGTTTGAACTGAATTTGCCATTAATTTAAATTCAAGAAAAGCATTAATGTTTTCAGTGCATTTTTCAAAACTAATTGCATTTGTCTTATAATAATCAGATAATCATATATATTAAAAATGGATATTTTTTTCCTCTTTAATGGTAAATCGGTAAATGTGAAATTTTTAAATATAGAAATATATGAACATATATTTTTTAAAAAATGCATCTTACTAAAATCTTAAAAAAAAATATATTTATCAGGATTATTTGTAATTATCTAAAACCACTTTCATATACGATTGAAATTTGTGATTTTTCAGAACATTTATTTTCCATTTATGTAAGCAAAAATAAATTTTTGCTATCTGTATGATGTATTTTTAATTATTGTTATTGTGATACATTCCTTCATTAGATTTATTATATTTATTCTCCAATTTATCACTTTAAACTACTCACTGCATTTCTATTATTTTTTGCTCTTATATACTTGGAGTTCTTGACCATGAGACATGATTCCCCCCCCCCCATTATGCATATTCCATCACCCTCATTTTTCTCTTAGAATTGCGATTTCATTGCTGATATAAGTTTTAAAGGATTATTTATTTTATGTATCTATAGTAGCAACATGAGTTTTACCGATATTTATCTTTACTTAGTTTAATATGGATGTTTCAGAGAAATTTTATACTCTAATCATAGTCTCATTCTGAAATTGAATCACTTTGTGCATTATATTTTTAAATCTAGATTTAAAATACTTATTATTTAATATAATCTTCTTTGCAACGAAAAAAAGTGTGTGTTTTTTAAGTAAATAAATAATCTTTTGAAAAATTGCATTAAAATACTTTCTACTTTCAGGTACAATACATTCTCTACCTAAAAGAAATTGGGGTACCTTGCCAGGAAGTTATTAATTTGATTATGAAGGAATATTCGATTCCTGTGGTTAATAAACAAATATGTAATTCTAAGACTTGTGATCATTCTTGGGCCGATAGCCAAAATCGTTATATTTATAACATAGAACACTTATATGGCAATAGAGGTTCAAGAAACAACTATAGAGCACATACTTGTCATTCTCTACAAAATTCTGGGAACTCATCTGATGGTGGATGTCCTTATGCTTGCTTTGATGAAAAGAATTTAGAAAAAGTTTTGAGTTCATGCTCTTTTGAGGTCAGTTAAAACTGTTTCCATTTAATTTTATTATAGTCTGGTGCTAAATGCAGTATTATTTAACTATCAAATACAGCAAATCTTTTGAAATGTCTTTTTGCTGTTGAACTGATGCAATCAAATACCAGAACCAAAAATGAGTGGAGCATTAACACTTTACTTATGCATTGACTAATGAAAAATATTTCATAAGAGAAATAACATAACTGTAGGGTAAGATGTTAGCAATATTATTATCATTATAAAAGCAACTTTGTTTATTCCATAAAAATTAGATTTAGTTTTTAATATTAACTACCATTCTTTTTGATTCATACTTTACTACCCAAAATTAAGGGGCAATCCTGGGAAAAGTCTTTGTGTGTGTGCTACAAATTAAGTTGAAACTTATTACCATTTAATTTGTAAAACATATTTAAAGTTAATATTTCCTCTTTGTAATTTGCTCATTATCACTTTCTTGTTGTCTTAAATTTAAAACTTATTCAAATCTCAGCATAGTCATTAAAATGTTTGATACTGCTTATCTTATATAATTGGGAGGTTATTATTATTATTTTTTGAATGTATGAAATTACTTTTTTGTCAGTTTTGTTAAAAATTTTAATTTTCACTACTACTTTCAACCCCCCTCCCCACCTTGAACTTATGAAATAGAAAATGGTGTAGAAAGCTGTTTAAATTTCAATTGAAATTATGGATTATTCAACAGTTTTTGTATAGCATTGGTTGTGTGCATATATGTGATATCTTATACCTCACCTCACAAACACAGTATAAGGTGCTGTTGTTCATTGTATGATAACTTTATGAATATTATTTATGAATTTACTAATAATTGTCTGAAATATTTATAAAAATTTTGATAGTATTGAATATTTTAGTGATGAATTCTGAAGGGTTCAGTTTTCTATTACTCTCTCTCTCTCTCTCTCTGTCTGTGTGTGTGATAATTCTTGCATGTCCTTAAAATATTGTTTGGAATTTCGACATCAAAAGATATTGAAAATCAAGTGTACATATTGATGTTTCACTTTTTTTCCAAGCTTCTATTTAAGTTTTGTTCATCTATATTCGCCTGACATTTTATATCTTTTATTCAAAAATACTGAAGAATTATAATTTTCTTCTAATAATAAATTTTCTATAAAAATAATTTTGAAGTTAATTTAGCTCAGTTTCTCATTATGAAATGTAAATCTTACTTTTGTATTAATTATAGAAATCATCCATACTTTTCTGAATAATTATATATTTTTTATTATGTAGCATTATTTTCATTAAATTATCTTATCAAATCATGTATAATTTCAGTGTCAAAAAGTAACCTTATTTTTAAAAAAGATAAAATATTTAAGGTCTTAAATTTCCAATTGGCAAGGCAAAATAAGTTTATAGGTTTTACTAATTGAAACCTTTTTTTACTTTAGGTTAAAGACATTGAAGATATAAAATCATTATCATCTGCAAAGAAATACACTAAGGCATGTCATTCTAATCTCTTAATGAAAGTAAAGAACATTTTCTCCAATATTCAAGCGGATAATAAAAAAAATATTGCAACAAATTTTTCAAAAAATTTGTCCTGTTCTGAAGAGAACAATAAGGTATTAGTCCCAGCATTTGTATTAGACTCAAATAAACAAGTCTGTCATGGCAACCTTCTTTGTGAGCTTTCCAAACCATCGGATTTCTACTTTTTTATGAAGAATTTGAAATTTTCTGTTGTATGTTATAGGTAATTGAAAGCTTGTGTTAATATAAATCACATTCCTTTGCATATTACACATTTTATTTTGCATAATTGTGTTGTTGCATGAATTGGTCACATTCAAACATTTCAAGTATTTATAGCAAGATTATTTTAGGGAAGAATGAATAATGAAAAGCAGATAATTTAACATAAAATATTTCTTAACATTTTTGAAAACCCCACTATAAACTTATTAATATCTAGTTTCAAATTTATAGAGCTACTTTGTAATAATTTGTATAGAACTAGTTGTAAGTTTTATATATATATATATATATATATATATATATATATATATATATAAGAATTATATTGGGTTTGTAGCTCTAATGGTACTCACTTTACTCTACTGAAATTCAATTTAAATTATCCGAGATTTCCAATGTCTCTATTTGGATTCGGTGTAAAAGTAAACTCATCTTAGTGTGAGAATCAATCACACAAGTAATATAAAAACAATTTTTTAAATCAATTCCTGCTTACTTTAACAAAGAACATTTTATTTTTGTTACTTTCATTAAATAATTACAATTAATATAAATATGGCAGAATCACAATATTAAGCGTCAAAATAGAAAGCGAATTTCCTAGCTTTTTCCATTCTTTTTCTATATATGGTGTTCGAACTAGTACCCCAATTGATACGAATTCAACGCCATACCAACCAGAATATTCCGACCATGCAATTAAAATTACTATAAACAATTGATCAAAAAAATTATACTAGCATTGAATTTTTAACGGCAATTGAGAGTTCAAAGCCAGTTGTGACAACGCATAATGCTTGATTTTTCTACACCAGTTGGGGTATGCAATACAGTTTAAAAATTTTCTTTATTTTATCCAATTTTCTTTATTTTGTATTATTTTAATTCAAAAGTACTTCAAAATGAATCGGAAATATTGATTAATTAACAATGTTTAATTTTAAATGCATCAGACATTATGAAAATAAACAGAATCGTTTTAAATAATTGGCCGAAAACATTTTAAGCCTAACCTCATTAGTGTGGGGAAAAACAAACTGAATTCGTAATTTATTTGGCTGTGGAGAAAGGAAGATTTTTGTCTAGAAAGTTAGTTTTTAATTAATTAATAAAAAATTAATGAGTTAATATTTGAATAAACTAACATCAAATGCCATCCACTACAAATTTTAAAGAATTTACTTGAACTTGAGCTGATGATTAAAAAGTATTTTATTAACGAGTAAAAATCTAAACAAGATATAGGGAGAGTCTGAGCTAACAGTAGGAATGGAAAAAGCCTGCAAAGAATCCAAGGTATCAAACTTAATTAATAATTGTTTTTATTATATTTAAAGTAAAAAAAAAAGTATGGGAAGCAGGGTAATGGTGTTGAAGTTTGGAAATGGCAATATTCAAAACTATCGTCTTTGATTTTTAAAATGAATAATTCCGAAATTGTATGAACTTTTATGCATCTTTTATTTTTGTCATTACCATCCTGTATACTGTTGAGGTCATTACAATGATGATCTTTAGTGAGAAATTTTGGTATTGGGTAAACTTTCAATATAAGGATGAGAGATATAATTGAATAAAATTCTGCATAATTGCATTTTTTGTATAAAGTTTGTTGATTTTGAAATGTTATCTATCCTTATTTAAAACTCTTTTGCATAACAGAAAAATCACCTAAGCTAAAACTTTTGTTTCTTTGATTTGCTAATAAGAAGAATTTGCTCTCTTCAAGATAATTCATTGAAAATGTATGTAAGTAATTTTACTGAATCGTTTCCAGTGTGAAATAAATATTGGGTATGTGACCTAAATAGTTGTACATCATATTTATCTTAGAAGATTTATCATATTTAAAAATTTGTTTGTATGATTTTGTCATTGAGTCATATTATAAAAAAATAATTTATGTAAGATATATCTGTATCATGAATAATATTTTATTGTATCATATACTTAATTTATATGCAGAATTCAAATTACATTATAAAATTTGGAACAAAATATATACAAGCAGTTATCAAACTCCAACTTATAAAATGGAATGGCAATATTAATATTATACGGTATTTAGTTTTTACCACAGCAAATGAAAGTTTGCCATTTAATTAATTCGCATATGTATTATGTCTGCAGAAATGAATAATTTGAATAAAATTAGAACAGAAATTTGAAAGTTTCTTTCAAATTGTCACCATTACAATCTGTACTTTTTAAATTGCCCCATCACTTTGAATGTCACATATTTTGTGAAATAAAAAATCAATAATTCTATCCAGCTCATGTGCAATCAAGCTCAAAACTGAATATATACATGAATGTATAAATTTAATTTTGCTTTTAAAAAATTGTGTTTTTTTATTGATGATACTCAGACTCATCACTTACCAACGTGTGAAGAAAAAATTATGTAACAAAATATAATTTTATTTAAAAAATAAATAAATAAAGCACTTAGATGAAAAAAATGTCACAAACATGGGTATACATTATAATAAACGAATAAAATTCATTATAATAAACGAAATTTTAGTAATTCATTATAATAAACGAATAAAAATTTAGTTGTAAAGCTTTCTGCCTTGTAGTCAGTTAAGCTGGGATATGACTGGTTTAGTTGTTTCAAGTGAAATTTTGGTCCACTATTCCTTTAAAGTTTTCTTCAAATCCTCTTTATTTGTCACATTACATTCATAAATGAATTTCTCGAACTAAGACCGTAAATTTTCTACTACATTTAATTATAGAAATTGGGATGTGTGTGTAACTGTTACTTATAGTGGTATAACAGCAATTCTCATAATATGCTGCGGATCATTTCCTGCTGACTAGTCCTAATTTATTAGCACTTTTTATAAGTTACTCTAAAATTTCAAGATATAGAAAAAATAACACAGTTCCAGAATTATTCTGGCTTTGAAACATATTCTTTTGCAAAAGATACTCTTTTTTTTCTGTTGATGCATCTAATGAGTGGCTACAGTATTGGAGTACGACCATGAAAATCCTGCTTTATGTAGAACACATCTGAAAGTTGCTGAGGACAGCGATGAGGCAAGTTCTAAAGTTCATAACTCCAAATTTTTCTTTACTGATCGTATATTCTTCCTATTTGCAGTAAAACTTAAAATTGCATTCTCTTTCTGGAATATTGGCTATAAATCTAAATGTACGATACTTCTGTAGTCTTTTTCGGACACAACCATAATTTTTCGCATTTAACGAAGCTATTTCTTGACGATATTCGCCATCTTTCAATCCACTTGATGACTACACAATGTACATTGTCTAAAGTTTCTTTCCTAGAATTCATTACAAGGCTTTTTATTAGGAAAAAAAATAATTGCATTTGTGAAGAAATAATTATTACGTTTATATGCTTCGAGTGCAACTGTAGAATGTTTTTAAACAAATTTCATCAAAAAGTGGTGATTAATTGTCAAATTCTGTAGGTGTATACTCAGTTTTGTTTCTTTAAATTTTATGTTTATCATAAGAAAATTATTTTATCAAAATATTTGGATAACTTCGTATTTGTTTTTTGGTCCAATATACTGCTTAAAATACACTATAATCTTTTTGTAAATATTAAGCTGTATTTTGTATTACATTGTTATACTTTTAAAGAAGAGTGCGAGGGGTGTATACTGAATTTTCAGATCCACTATACATTATCATATATCGATACACCATCAAGAATTATATTATTTTTTCACTCAATAATATGATATATTAATTGTTTTAAATAAAGGCATCTAATGAAGAATATATTACAGTTAAAAAATGTCATTGTAATTTTTTTAATGAGAGTGAAAAAATTATTTAAAAGTTTTTCTAAAATCAAATATTTTTTGAATTCTTTGTTTTTATCTTTAATTATATCGTTTTTTATTATCTGTTGCTCTATAATATGATACTCGCATACTGCTAAAAAATACTTTTGTATAATTTAATATATATTTATGATTTTTATGAAAAAATGTTTGTTCTTGCATTAGAAATTTTATTCTTTCTATTGTGAATTTTCCATCTCATTTTATACTTATAGTTATGAATTTCATTGTAACAACATTTCTATGATACTTTTTCCTGTGATTATTTCATGCAATTTTTTAAATTTCGTACTTTATGGCAATTCTTTTTAAAATTTTAAATAAATAGTTTTATTATGTTGCTAAGTGATTATGAAAATTTATTACACTGCCAACTTTAATTTGGCTAACATGATGAATTGTGTACACATTATACAATTATAGCATTAAAAAGAAATTCAGTTGTTTCTTTTAAAAAATATTTTTCTTAGATTAAAAGCTCTCCTGCAATATGATTGATAATTTTCAAAAAAGGCTATTTTCTATTTTTCTACTCTTGTCTTATTCAATTATGAATAATTTTATTTTCTTTTTTCTAGAATTAGATTTTTGCCATTTTCAAGGATGAAAGATTTCATGCAGTTACAATATTTTTGCACATGAAAATTTCACAATTTGGAACAAAAAAAAAATAAAAATAGCTAGATAATTTTGACGAATAATAAAAAGAATAAGAAATATAGTTTTTTTTAAAATCGTATTTTTATAAGTAGGCTGAATAGCAGTTTTAACAAAAAATTAATTTTCATTTTATTTGTTTTAAATGTATGTAACTAATTAAGATCAAATTCTCCGCAGCAAACGCGAAGTAATCTGTCTTTTTTATAAAAGGTTGCTTTTATTCTGTTACAAAGTTAAATATGCTTAAAACGTCTCTAAAAAATTTTAAATTTATTTTTTGATATAAATACTATTTTCCGAAACTCAAAATTAACAATTACCATTTTATCAATTTTTAAAAATCAAACTTATTTTGTTACTTATTTTCTATATGCACAAGCTTACTACAACAGAATTAATTCCGCATTTATACGTAAAAGTGTTCTAAATTTGAAAATAATTCAAGTGTTCCCTCAGTCGCGTGTCAAATGTCCCGGAATTGAGCTAAAAAACAGCCAACATAGCTTTACATTATTCTGCGAAAAGCGTTGTAAAAGTTCTTTTTTTGTATTCCAGAAACCATTTATTCATTTTCCCCGACTTGAAAAAAGAAATTTAATTATTTGAAAGAAAACTTTTTCTCGCGAATTCTCAATTCAGATAATAGAATGATAAATGAGCTTTTCTTTTCAATGTATATCAGCCGTCATGAGCTGTGTAGCAATAAAGAATCCATAAATTCCTGTATTCATCTTGTCTTTTCGGTGTTAAAAATTCTTCACTCCTAATGTCCTACACTTTTCTATTGAAAGCCCATCAATGTCGTTTAAAAGGCTTATCTTTTACCGTTTTACTATCGCAATCAATGCACCTGAGTAGAAGAAATCTCATTAAATATTTTAATCCTTCTAACTCACATTAGCGTGCATAAATTTTTAGATTCTTGTAATCCTATCTAAGAAGGAAAGCTATTAAAATAACGGGAAGAAATAGGAAGAAACTTTGTTTTTGTTTGGTTTCCGAATCGGAATAATTACAGCGTGTTTCCATTGTTTGGGTATGTTAGCCAAATCAAATTGGTGTTGAAATAGTTTTAAAAATTGTGTGAAGTTGATTGTTGTTGATATTTTTGAACCAGATGGCTCGTATATTGTCAGCTCCAGGCGTAGAGTTTTATGGATTGCTTTCTTAAATTCCCAAATTTAGAATTTGCTGTTGAGAAAAGAGTTTATTTCAGAGAGATCTAAAGGAATAGGTTCAACATTTGTATTTTGATTAGAAAAGTTCTTTGCGAATAACTCAATTTGATGTGCTGAATCGCAAATGCAGCGATTGTTTTGCATTATATTGTTATTATGTTTAGTATTCGGGTTTGTATGATTCGAAAGTTTATTTAGAATTTTAAAGAACATTTTTGGATTACAAAATATTGTGTAAAATTTTTCTCAGTATTCTCTTTTCGTCATTTTAACATGAAAACGAAACCGACTTGTCAATTTTTTGTGTTTCATCCACTTTGTTTCAGAAATGTTTGACTGCTTTTTTCCCAAAGTGCTTGTTGATCTTTTCATAATTATGTCAAGAAAGATTCCACCAACGAGGATAAGACTTATGCGACAATAGTTTAAATGAAGTGTTTTGGGGTTTTATCTTGGTTGCATTCACCTTAATTCTATCAATGGAATATTGGTTGGCATTATTAAAAACGTCTTGTGTTTGTTGTGTTATGTTCGTCCAATTAATTGTTTTTAAGTTGCGACTAACGCTTTCTATAATCGACCAGGAAACAACTGTCGGGTTGTGATCGCTATCGAAAGTTGAGTCCATTACATAACATGAAGTTTGTGAATATCAGATGAACAGAGAGTAAGATGGATTTAGTTCTTAATTAACTGTACGTGGAAATAGTTGTATTGAGAATTATAAAATGTGAATAAGTTAGCCACCCAACAAAATTATGCAACCCCGATGAAGGGGATGCTTCCCAAAGAGTGTAGCACAAATTAAAATCGCCGAAGATGAAAGTAGGTCAGGTTTGAGATTCAAAGAAATGTTTTGCTTAATTAATATCAAAACCTTGTGAAGCATATAAATTAATAATTCTGAATTTGGTATTCTGGAATTGTACTGCGACTGCTAAAAGCTCTAAGTTAAGATCTTCTCTATTATTGTAGGGAATTGTTCTTCCGCACATGTTAGCAGGAATAACAATTAGAAGACCAACACCTGGTCTATTTTGTCTGTGTGTACGGAATTTTTTTTTAAAAAGAAAAGTCTCTTAAAAAACGCAAGTAGAAAAAGGAGGGATTCAAAGCGAGGGCTTTTTTCCTTTAATATCCTAGCTAGTGGTTGGGTTCACAGGGCACCTAGCCCCGGCAGGGGCTTATCCCCGGTCATGATAACTAGTTAGTGGCATGGCAGTCCATATCTAAAGTGACACTTTTCGATGGAAACTGGAAAGAGAGCTGTTTGATGCGCATCCTAGCAGTACTGTGGAGCAAATGAGGTAGATTGGTTGCTTACTGGGAGAGATTGAGGCGAGCGCCAATCAGGAATGAGATACAGGAATCAAGCTGTCAGAGCCAATCAGAAGGTTGTGTGGTGAATACCATGTATATATACCAGCCAACATCGGACCGAAGTGCACTTTTGGCCCAACGTATTTGGTACTGGATTACTAACCAAAAGGTAAGGAGTTCTAGCCTAGCGCCATCCGCTATAACACCCTAAAATGGTAACCCGTCCGACCTTGGATAAACGCCAACCTTCGCACCAACTGTCGTGGCGCCCTCTATCAGCGACTCACTGCTCTAGACGCGCATTCAAATACGACAAGTTGCTCTTCACCACCAACCTCCGCACGTAGCTTCATTCAACTGTCGTGGCGCCCTCTATCAGCGACTCAAAGCCTTAGACGCGCATTAAATACGACCAAGTTGTTATCGTTCGCAAAGATTCACTGGGGAGATACTCTGTGGTGAATACCATGTATATATACCAGCCAACATCTCTCGGACCGAAGTGCACTTTTGGCCCAACGGATTTGGTACTGGATTACTAACCAAAAGGTACGGAGTTCTAGCCTAGCGCTTTCCGCTACACCCTAAAGTTGCATAGAAGGTCAAGCACAGTAACTGGAAGGAAGACCGGAGTCTTAGTCTAGAAGTGTGTTAATGAGTATAAGCTTTTTCTCTGCTTTAGTTTTTGCAGTTCTAATCTACTCAGGTGCTTGGAGGAGGCCCGGAAATTCCGACAGGAGTGTTTTGATTTCTCTGAGCGATTCAAGTAGCTGTCCTCTTAATTTCTATCTATTTCTACCTATGTCTTCCTAATTTCTACCATGAAAATTGGATAAAATTATTGCTCTCTATAGATGCGGAGTTGGGAGATTCTCAGAGGGTGGAAGTTTCTGGACATTAATTACTCGTGAATATCTTGGGTTTTCATGTTGACTGGGAGACCTTTCAGAATAATTTTCATCGGGCGATTTTCGTAAGCTTCAGAAAGTATAAGTTCCTGATCTTTTTCTTCAAGGAATTAATTGACTTTTTCTCTTTCTTCTTCTTCTGACTATGGAAATATTTGTATGACGTTGTTGCGAAAGGTGTTGACCGTTTTCGGGAATTTACAGCAGATTTCCTGAAGGATCAGGTTGTAGTTTTCCGTGAGCTTGAAGTTGATTGCAGGGACTCTTTGCATCGTTCAACCGCTGAATGCTTGGGTTCTTGGTTAGTTACTTCTTCAAAAGGAGTGTATCTGTTATTTATTTCCGGGACTGGAAGATCAGGGGTGGAGGTTTTTCTCTTGACAGCATGTTTCGGGTAAACTGGGATGAAGTCGTTAGTGATTTTGATTTTCTGTTAAATCCCGAGGGGCTTCTTCTGAAGTGTAATGAACCTGACTTTAAAACTGTCTTGGGTTCTCATTCTTTTAGGAGGGTGGGGTTTTGTCGTATCCTTAATGCTTCATGGAAGGCTTTGATATTATCTCCGTGGAACAGTGCTATCGGGATGATCTCATCTAGAGAAGTATTCGGTCTCCGATTGTTCATTGTGAATAAAACCACCAACAAATTGGTGATTTTAATGTAAGGACAGGAGTAGGCTTGGTGCAAATAAGAATCTTTCTCAATGAGGCTAAATACAGTTGGATGTAAAAAGATTAGATCAGCCAGTTCAGTAGTGGGGCAGGAGCTCTACTAGACACGTCTGTTCATCATGAGTGTCAGGGCGGAAAATGAATGAACTTAGCAATTCTGGTAGTGGGACATATTCGTACAGGCATTCCCGTACGGATCATAAAAGTTCAATAAATCATGCGTAGCCCTTTGAAAAAAAGAGAGGGTAAGGCGTTATTAGTTTAGGTTTGCTAAAACCTAGTTTCTTATCTGTTGGCAAGAGTAATGTATTGGTATTGGTATTTTAACTAAATTTTGATACTTAAACAAAAGAAAAAAAAATTATGATTATTTGTTACAGTGTGTATGAGCAGGCTCCTTACAAACCAGACCGTCTGATTTATGCCAATCAAATTTGGCAAATATATACTTTGGTGGGTAGAAAAGTCATTTTTGGAGCTATTTTCAAAAAATTATCTTTTTAATGATACCAATTTTTTTACCGTCTAACTTTTATTTCTATATTTAATAAATTCTTTGAAATATTTTAAACGTATTTTGCAACAATATATTTTACTTCTGAAAATAAACTTAAAAACCGATCGCACGAATATTTCGCTTTGCCTTTTGTTGTCACAAATATTTCATTTTTTAAAAATTGTTGTAATCAGAATAAGAAGATTAGATATATTTTCCCATGATGAGTAGGTTTGAATATTAGTTATGCTCAATTCTGGACATTTTTTTAATGCTTTCGTTTTAAAATACCGCTGATTTTAACTGCGATTTAATAGGAAAAAAAATATTATGTCACAAAATATAGAAAAATAAAAATTGAGCTCCGGCAAAGCACAATGAAGACGGAAAC
This sequence comes from Argiope argentata, assembly GCA_026289955.1. Lineage (NCBI taxonomy): Eukaryota > Metazoa > Arthropoda > Arachnida > Araneae > Araneidae > Argiope > Argiope argentata. Next base: position 7,150,827 of record JAOUZG010015275.1, on the reverse strand, counting down.
AGTGTACGGCTATTTCTTATATATATTAAGCAAATGAAAAATTCGTGATCTAAATACATATTATCTTAAAAGACTGAAAATTGATATAGATTTAATACTGATTGACTTCAAGCATGGAACAAAACAAGAAAACTGATGTCATTGAAGAAAAAGATGTGCTGCTGATGCAGGAGAAATCTGATTTTTCCCCCCTTTTTAAAAATGAAGGTTGTGAAGATGGAGGAAGTAACTAATTTCGAGTTATCCATGGTTGCTTTTTCAGCAAGTATGTATAGTTTGATCAATTATGTTAAAATTAACATTATATTAATCCGTTATTTATTATTCTGAGGTCTTAAATGGTGGTCAACTAAATGGAGCAGGTTTGAAGAGCACCAGTTTGATAAAGCCAAAATTTATTTTATTCTTTAATTTCCGTGAGTCAGATATTCTACTAAATCACATAATCTACGTGGATAATTTCAGGTAGCGTATATGTCAGAGAAAACTGATATTTCCTTATCATGTCTCATAAAATTCAGCCATTTCTCTTTTTACGAGTCATGTCTCGACTTTTTCAAACAAAATCTACAACAGAACGATTATAAATTATTCCAAATTGAAGGTTTTGAAATAAGATAGTTTATATGCGGTATTTCGTGAAATACAATATATTACTGAAAAAAGTTTTTTTTTTTAAAGAATAACGTGGAACGGGCATCTTCTGTTCATTTCAATGTTCAAAAGTATTTTCATTTCTCTTACAGCCTTTGAGATAATTGATTGTAAAATTAACTCTACAGTACCTGAAATTGTTTAGTTTATAAATTAATAATAGGAAAATGAATTGTTTAATGAGCCTTCCAGAACATGATTATGTTGCCCTACATATATTATAGGCCTATTTTTCTACTCCTAAAATCATTTAAAATCAAGGAAAATGACAGTCTGCAAAATTTGTTTCTAATTTCCCTCACTGACCCTAAATCACTTCTAATTTTGATACACTGTTTTAAAATTCATTCAATAAATAAATAGCATTTATACTTTGCTTCCGCTGAAAACATATTCTGTTGATAAAAATGCGTCTGAAAAGTTGTAGAAGTATGCTCTTTTAATGAGTTCTCCATAAGTTTTTGAAATGAGGAACTTTTAAAAGGGCAAAAAAATTTTATTCACAAAAATGGTATACTTTTTAGTATGTCCAAATTCACAAAATAAAATTTTTAAACTGCTATTTATCATTCAGGTGATTTTTATTTGGCTATTATTTAAAAGAAGAAAAAAAAAAGGATGAAAATTAAATTTGAAGTTAAATTTTATTTCAGTCTGTTTGTTTGAATTATTATTCACCATGTCGGAGAAATTAATAAAAATGATGTTATACATTTTTCAGTTTCAAAATAAAATTTGACCGAGGTTATTAATTTCGTTTCTAGGTGGTTCATCATAAAAGCAAAAATTGTAACTTTTTTAAAGAGAGAGAAATATATCATGCTTAAAAAAAGAACGTGATTATAAATAATAGGGGCCTTTTTAATATCTAACATTTCATTTTCATTTTTAAAAATCAAATAAAGTTTGTTAGAAATGTCAGCATTAATAAATCTACTGCATAAAATTATTTAAAATATGGGAAATGTAATAAAAATCGAGAAAGCCAAAATTCTGCTTTTTGAATAGGACTTATTACTGACAAACCTTAGTCATCGGGGCCAGTAAAGTTGCACCAGTGTTATTTTATCATTTTTTTTTCGTACAATCAAATCAAATGCTGTAGCAGCTGAACTTAAGTTGAATAAGGGTGCAGTTGCCATGCAGGTAAACGATTAATATTTCACTTCCTCAATCCATACAATTAATCTATTATAACAAAAACCTGGCTGAATGCTTTAATCCTATATTTTATTCCTTTATTCCTCATGTGATGATGAAAGTGACTGCTAAACAAGGAAAACAATAATAACGGGCATTCATAGTTGTCATCTTTCAGATGATCCAAACATATTTTGGCAAAGTAGAGAGTCGATCATACTTCCTTCGTTTCAGGACATCGAGACTAGCAGTTTCAGACGACTGCAGTCTACAAGAGAGTAATACCCTGTAAGATGAGCATATTTCTGGATTTTTTTTTCAAAGCTTTAATCTGATTTTTGTTTTATCTCGATAGGAGCTTCCCCCCCCACGTCCTTTTGGGTTGTTTTATTTTAATCCGTAACTTATTAACTGGCTATATGAACACTGAATTCATAAGAAGTAATGTTTTTAGAGTATTATAGTAAGGATGTTTACATAATGTAATTAAATATTGTGATCTAGAAGCTCTAGGTACTCTTAACATTTTTTATTTACCATTTTAGATACTCTAAAGCTTTGTTATTGATATCGTGGTCAACTTGCAACTACATTTGCTACATATACTAAGAGCAAATTGAAAAGTTGTTATTCGTCCAAAAATGTTGTTGTGCAATTGTTAATTTGTATTTCATTAAATTTGCATTGCACACTTTATTTGATAAATTCCTTTTATTTCCTTAATTTTTTGTGAGTTAAATAAATTGTTTGCTATACAGTTTTATTGTATATCTGACTTTTTTTTTAAATATACTAAAGCTTTGCATAGATATTTTCGAATACATTAAAAATTTACTTTGTATATACTTATAAGCGAAACTACTAAGGCAAGATCAATTCACGCTACTTAACCGTTTTTTTCTTCCAATTTTGCTTGCAATTTTGAGTACCGTGAAATTAATAAAATAACTATTTTCTATTCATTAAAAACCATAATTCAATTAATTGATTAATTTATCCTATGTATTGTCATTTTTAGAATGAAAATATTTTAGATATTTTAAGTCATTTCATTTGTTACTTCTGAATTTTAATTCTTCATGTTTAATTACATTTTCTATTACTTTGAAAAATTAAGAACTTAAAGGAAAAAGTCATTTCATGCAACTGATATTTCCAGTTTAATTAAATATGAAGCTGCAGATGAAAAGAAAATAGAGTATTATACAAAATATTTTCATTCTATTTTTTAAAATATCTATATTTTCTTATTCAGACCCGAAACGCTTGTTATAAAAGAAGGGAACGAACTTTCCTGCTCCTTCGTCAAAATCTCCATATGATGAGGATGTTTGAATTTCATCTAGCTATCTAATGACTAATTTTTTTCTTTGAAGTTTGAAACCACTTTTCATCCTTAGCAGGTAAAATAAAGCACAAAATATATCGATTCAGGCTCGAGTTGATTCTTTTCTTTGAATTACACCGATGGATATAACGATGCATCCTGCCATTCAACTTACACTATTCCCAAGTTTACTATAAGCATATTAAATGGAAAATAGTATGGCAAATTTTATTCAACTGAACTATGTACTTTAAGAGGTCGATAACATATCACTAAAATTTGTAATGAGGAATCATATACTTTGCAGCCAAAAACTAAATATAAATCTTAAAAAAAGTTTTTTTGCCATCTGGCAAAGACCTGAATTACCAGAATTTGTTTTGTTACTGGTTTTGATCGGCCTAAAGCGGCCTACATAAACAAGCTTTTAATTATTCTAAAGAGCTGAAGAATATCGTTTTTTATAAATTTTTTAGTGGAAGTAAAAGACATTAACATTTTTATGTGTCTTATCAGCCAACTACATCAAATCTAAAATGTATTGGATCTAAATACAATTATCTAGTGTAGTAGTCAGAAATATTAATGGTGAGGAAACATATAGATATGGAGCAACAAACTTGCTTCTTGTCTGCTTTTTCAAATTTTTAAAGTATAAATAACTAGTCAAAATCTGCCAGTCTTGACTAAAACAGTTTCTTTATCTACTGTCTTTCAAATATTAACAAGGATTTAAAAAATCCAGATGTCTGATTATTTAATTGGTGACGCATTATAAGAATTAAGGACTCGAACTCTTAACTGTGTTAGGAAACTAACTAATTTCACTCTTTATCAATAAATATGATTTTGAGAAGATGAATTTTACATCATTTATTTACAAAGGCTATTGTATGAAAACAAATATTACAAAAATAGTATATATTAAATTAAATTCAAAGGACTCTCAAATATCTGAAGCATACTGAAAGAATTCCATTAACAAAATATACAGCAACAATTTTTCTATGAATAAAAAAGAAAAAAAACTATTAAAATTATTTACAATTCTTAGAATAATTTTCTGCAAGGGAAAATTTTTTATATTCACAATGTTTTATAAGTAAGCAGATCAACAATCCTTAAAATCAGTGGTGGGGAAAATATTCAACAAATTTTAATACACTTTGTCAGTTAGTATTAAATCACAGAAATCTGATATAGTATTATGCTTCTTTTTGTTTTTAAATGCAGTTTCAGATATAAATTTATTTCAATGAAGATTTTTTGCCTTCTAGAACATTTAAAACATACAAGCAACTAACATTTTGGAACCAAAATTTGGTCTGCTGAAATAATGAAATGTTTTTATTTAAAGAATATTCAGTATATAATATGTCAATTAAAGCAGAATCAGATACAAAAATATTTTAAAAGAACAAGACTTATCAGATAATAGTTTTAATCTCAAGATTTTTAATCTTTAATTAGTTTTTTAAAAAACTAATTAAAGATTAAAAAAGTAAAGTTAAATCTGACGATTTTAGATCAAAATTAAATCACTAACATGGAAAAATACTCTTTGGCTAAGTTTAAAAAGATCTGTATTCCACTAATTTTGAGAATTTAACTTTTGAAAAACCAAAGAACCATAAGGAAAAAAATTCAACAGGATTTCTTTTTTCTCTAATGAAAAGTTTAAAATTCCAAAATATGTATGAACTATGTGCTTTAGAAATATTAAAGATTTCCAGATAATTATGGTGAGGGGCTTCTGGTGCTAGTATTGGGTTTTAAATGAGCAACTCAAATGGGTTACAGCTCGCCCATAAAACATTTTTGTTTAATTAATGCATTTGCTTGAAAAAAAAATGTCAAATAATATTTAAAAAAGATAAAATATTAGAATCTAAATTGTAGGATAAAATTAGTATGAGCAAGAAATAAGCTGTTATTTCCTTTGCAACAGTTTTTAATCTACTTTAGCTGACCTACACTTTTAAATACTGTAAAATCCTATTAGTTCGAATTAAACGTTGAAAAATATATGGCAAGAGAAGAAAAATTAGGATATGTGGATTTTGTACAGAGTAAGAATTCCCAAACACATAATCAATTTGGGATCCTACAATGGAATATAAATCAATAATATGAAGAAAAAACCCTTCGTGTGTTTCAGGTACCTTTTTTAAATATATAATTAAATTTACTTTTAATTCATAATATCTTCCGAATATTCTTCTACGAGCATGCAAACTGGAATCGATGGGAAAGATAAGTTTTTTGGAAGAACCATCGCCATGAAAACGTTTCGAAAAAGAAAAGGGGACATTTATTAACAGTTTAAGAAGGTTTGATATAGAAAGAACTTAAATTAAAAAAAATGTATCTTTTTAGGTGAAATAAGAAAATAGTTTTATTTCCTGAAAGTGATTCTTCTGCTCCTAATACTTCTAAATGTATCCAAGGCTGGCAATATCTCAGCAATTTTCTACAATAGACATCTCTTTAAAACAATTTGGGACTTAAAAAAATTATTTCAGAAGTGAAAAACGATTCTTAAAAATTTAAACTGAATGTAACTCACACGAACTAGAACTTCGTGTAATCGAATTTAAATTACAATAAAAACAACTTATGATAAAGGAAATATAAATCAATAAGCAAAACAAGATATATTAAAAAGCAATGGATTTCAAAACATTCACACTTCCCCATTTTTAGAAAGATTTTTCAAAAGCGCAATAATTATATAAAATTTTTCAAGAAACAGCTTGATATAATTTTTTGAATTGTATGTATTTCAAGTTAAAGCAGGATACATAGTTGTTTGCCACATCAGGTATCAATGGTCTTTTGTAGATTCCTTGGATTTCACTCAATGAAGGGAAAATTATTTTATAAATGAGATAAAATAATTTCCTAAATAAATGCAACTCAAAAATAAAGAAGTATCAAAGACTTTGAAAACAAAAATGCATTCAAATGAATAGCAAAATCATATTTAAAATTAAAACAACTATAACTAAACGATAACAATAACTTATGATGAGTATCGAGTAGTGCTTACAAAACACAACAGATAAGCTGAAATGGAGTATTAATTATCACACCTGATGAATAGGCTTACAGTTCAAAGATCTTTTTCGAAGTATGCATTATAATTTTAGAAAGACTTCAGTGTTTTATAATTAGTACTGAAATATATATATGTATTCAAAGAGTCGTTGATTTTAAAAATATGTAAAAAATCGCTTATGTTCATTATTTATAAAATATTTCATGAGCAAGATAAAATAAAATTCATTGCTCTTATCCGGAACAAATTGAATTGTACCCAAGTACAAATTAATAAATACTTTTAACTAATTGTGGGAAAACTCCTTCATAATTCTTTGCATTTCTAAGGATTTAAAGTTCAAAGAAGTCCTATATTCAGTAATAATGCTGCGAACCTGAAAGCAAAAATATAAATCATTTATATGCATTATTTTCTTTTAATAAGAAAATTGCAAGAAAACATTAACATATAAGCACTGAAAAACAATTAAACATGCATGATAAAAATGTACAATTTACTTAAAATTTAATATTAATATTTAAAAAAAAACATCAACACAAAAAATTGAAGGTAGTGACAGAACGATAAAATTAAAATCTAGTAAACGTACATAAGGGAACATGACAAATGATATTTTCTATATACGCCAAAAACTCTTCAGAACCATTCTCGTATATCAATTAAATTAAACTTACAGAGGTATTTCAAAATTGACCATTTAAAGACAACTGTTAGCGTAATTTGCAAACACACCTTTATTAAACACAAAGCTTGATAAAAGAAGTAAATTTAAACTAATAGAAAGATAATAATTTTATAAAAGTGCTTACCAATGGAGTGAAAAATGCCGATTCAATGGGTTTTTCAGTGTACTTTTCATATTGATCAAGATTATCATACAATTTTAAAGTAAGAGTATCATAATTGCTCCTTACTACATCCAGCACCTAAAATATCCATACAAAAGAAATGTAACAAACATTTTACAGCAATATTTTATTTCTTAAATTATAATTTAAACACATATGTAGTTTTACTAGTCTTTTCACAAATCAGCTATCAGAAAAAAATTCAAGTAAAAGATAATAAATCCTTAATAAAATCACTCAGCATCACCAATGTTGAAAATATATTTCCCATTGTAAGGGAGGGTACAAAAAAAATTACCCAACTAAATAAACAGAGCATAACTGAATTACAATTAACTCAGTTTATTTGCTTCAGTGAATTTCACAAATTCAACTGAAATAAGAAATTTCAATTTCCCCCTTAATCTTTGTTTCTAGTTTTTTCAAAGATGACAAAAATACAGATGAGTATAAATAATAATTTATTTCTCTCTGAAAAGAATATATTTTTGGTTCCGAGAATTTCGTTATATCCATATAAAATTTCACATTTAAAGAATAATTAAAACTACAAGAATCAAATTATATTCTGGAACATGAAGCTTTTAATTTAATATTGTGACTAATGGCACTTGCCTTGGACAAGCCCCCGCTGATACGATCAGCAGATGATTTAAGCCTAAGAAATACGTCTCTTTGTTTTACAAGCAGCGCCATCTAGGGCCAAGAGTACGACTTAGCGAGTCACATGTCACAACCCTTTTTAGGGGAGTCGGACTTCATTCATGCAAATTCATTTATTCATCTCAGATCGTAATTTAGACCTGGAACAGAGAACGATCATCTCTGACCCAGTGCTGAAACAGTAATTCTTAATTCATATCACATAAATGCACCAATAAATGTCACATAATAAATGAATGATTTGAAAATTTTACTGGATAGATTACAATAAGGAAAATAAATGATAATGCAAAAATAGTGTAAATTTAAAATGTGAGGGATTAGTTTTACCTGATCTTCTGTTAAAGCAGACAGACCATTATCAGCTAAGACTGATTCAATCTTTGGAGTAAAATGATTAATGATAGCCCTAAAAATATACATTGAATAACATTCCTTTGAGTAAATACATCAAAAAATGTTTTTTTAGAATGAAATAAAATATTTACCTTCAGATAATCAGAGAAAATATATGCCGATAACAGTACCAAACTAAAATTTGTAATTGCTTGTGATGATTTATAAAATTTTCGGTTCATGCAATGTGGAAAATTAAACATGCATTATCTTTTAAAAGATTAACAATTTGAGGATACATCATAAAATGGATTATGTACAGCTAATGTTTCTCATAAAAAATTACTTTCAAAAGCAAGAAAGACAAGAAGTATTATATGTTAATCAGTCTCAAATTTTTTCACTTAAGCTGTAAACAAATGAATAAGAATAGTAAAATAGCCTTATGAAGTATTCGGAATTAGTATTTAATCATGATCAAATCAAGAGGCCAATATCTGAAATGACACTTTATTCACAATACTTTACTGACATGCAGATTAATGATATCAAAAAATAGCTGAAAATTAAATTTGTTGTAAGAGAGATATCGTATAAAAGTTAACACTAAAAGTAAGCTCTAGTGAAAAGTTGAACAGCTAAATAAAATTATTTAATAAATTAACGAATACATTATTTATATAAGTGGTGTTTAGAGAGCGTAAAAATGTTGCTCCTTTCAGAATACGGCCGGCATAAATAAAATCACTAGTATAAGAACGAGAAGAAAAATCAAAGGGCAACCACATAAATTATACAGAATCCGTTTTTTACTTTGTCAATGGATGCAACCAGACTGAACTCCTTACAATTTATATTGTTATCTTTTTTATTATTATTATTCTGCCTTCCTTTTTTACACTGCTGTTTCTATTAAATTTACTATCTGTTTACAAAGCAGAGATTTTGCTATGGGGCCACCATAAATCCATTAAAAGATCTAAACTGTTCAATGAAAAATTTTACTTGATTTTTACCTAATCATTGACATACAATCAATACTTTCAATTTCTTTCCGACAGGAGAATAAAAATACATCAATGTAAGTTTAGTGAAATAAAAGACTATAAAATGCAAGATACTATGAAACAATGAGTTAATCAAAATATATGTTATCTTTCGACATTATTTGAAATTATTACAGTATAAACCATTACCTGACATTAACAAGACTATTCATTAATTTAGCAGCAAATTCTTTCCATTCACCATCGCAAGTTGTATATCTCAAGGCTAATAAAGATAATATACAGATTCAAATAAGATATTAACAATCAGAAAACATCCAACATGAAATGATTCGGGAAATTTTAAACATGAATGGTTAAACGACACACACAGAGATAATTTAATGAACAGGAAGAACGTTTTTACTATGCAAGCGAAGTTGAAAATGTCTAAGAAGACCGTTCAATTTTTAAGGCAAATTTTCAACGGTTGATTAAGTTGTAGAGCATAATTAGATTGTCACCCAAACTATTTTTGAATAATTCAAATAATTAATGGAAATTTTTTTACATCAATACTACAAACTTTAAAAAACTTATTATAATTTTAAAAAAAATATTCTGTTTTTCAATTTGTTTTTATTTTATTTCCTATTCCTTAATATTTTCAGAAGATAATTAAGAAACAGAACGGGAAGGCAAAATCAAAAATTCGAAATAATTTGGGTTTCAGATTGAATGTTTATATCAAATTTTTTTTTTCACTTTTCTTTTTCAAGCATCATTTCTCATCAAAGAATTGTTGAATATGCTTCCTTACGTTTCTCAGGAAGCTTTGTATTGAATTCTCATTTGAGCTTTATACATAAATATTCTTTAATTTCAACTTACGATCTTTTAAATTCAACTATTTAAAGAACAATAATGAAATTTTAGAAATTTAATTTATATTCACAAAGCAAGGTAAAATAAGTATTAATATTATTATTATATTAAAATAGAGAGATTCATAAAGGTATACTTCCCAATGTAAATCATGTATTATACGGCTAATCGTATTTCAAAAAAGGGTATTGTATCAAGAGATAATGTAAGATACTTAAATTCGCAGCACGTCTTCAAAGCTACGTTTATAATCACCCTTTCTCTTGTTTCGTGCACAAAAATTTGCTGCAGTTTAACAAATTATTGCAACAAGAGGACTAAATAAAGTCAATATTTAATATAATGTAGACACATTTTCAAACTAAAGAGATCGATAATTAATGATATTCTGAACTTTCATCTACTATATAAAAATCTCAAAAATAATAAATAAATAATATACAATAAACGTACATCAACTATATTTAAATATAGTTTTCACAAACTATAAATGGAAAATACCATTGATAACAAAATAATTAAAACCAAGACATTTGTTTTCTATAGCTGGAAAGAGCTCTAAGATATGTATTTTCGAAGAAGATAATAGCAATGATCTCATATAGATTTTACACAGTTGTTAAATTTATGACTCAAATATCTAGAAAAGAAAGAATGACTGGATTTGTTTCCAGTTCGTTTACTATCTGAAACACAAATACCATGCCAAAACTATCTTCTTGCAGTGCATATTTAGTTATCATAGTAAAAGTCAATGTACACTATAATTTAAGCAAGCATTAACAAAAACCGAATTACTTTTATATTAAAAAACAAATCTAGCCTATATATCAGAAATGAAAGTAATGAGAAGGATTTTTAAACAGAAAATATAGTAATAAAAAAGATAAAGGAGAAAAAGAGCTTTAAAATAGCAAAAGAAAATACTAAATGATGCTATAGGAGTTATTTATTTTCATTTAAATAGTAGACAAGAATAGTCTAAGAATTTATCATATAATAAAGGTTTTTTTTTTTTTTTTTTTTTTTTTTGCTAAGACAGTGTTTTTTACATTCTTAAGACAAACATTTTGTTCTTTAAAACACACTTTAATCTTTCTGAATTATGTAATGCAATTTTTGCAAAAAAAAAAAAATGTTTTTAATGTTACAATAATTATTTATCAAGTTGCACATATAATAAAATCTGTGCAACTTGATAAATAATTTGTAAATAATTAATTATTCATTGGATTACATTTTAATATCATTTGATTCTTTAAAGTGACTTTCTGACCTTACAGATCCAACTTATTAATAGAGTAATTTGGCTTAGTACAAGCAGTATTCTTTTATTAACACAAATCGCACAAAAGGAGAATTTTTTGTATTATATATTCACAGAAAACACAACAGTTAAACGACTCCTAAGAAAATACTTACTTAATGAATACAAATTATCGAATACATGATTCATTCTAACAATTTCATAATAAAGTTCGTCATAACAAGAAGGGGAAGGAAGAAAAGTATCACCAAATGTAATGAACAGATTTAGAGTATTCATGACCTGAAAGTACAGTAAAAAATTAAATTAAATACAAAAAGGGACATTGAAAACTAAACTGAATTTCCTAGATATTTCAGGGCTCTGCAAACTAAACTTCGTAGATATTTGAGAATACACATACGAGTAGAAAAAACATCTTTAACTAATTAACAGAAAACCTAACAAGTTTAAAAAAAAAAACAAATGTTATGCTATAAAAGTTTTTGTGGCTTTATATTTATGGAAACTTCGGGAATTTCAAGATTAATTTAGAAATTATAAAGCAGAAGTTTTTTTTAAAAAAAAGTGATTTAAGTTACGTTTTATATTCCTTCTATTTAGATGAAGAGAAATGAAAAATCATAATTCTCATGTTTATTTGAAATGCACACTTAATGTATAAGAGTAATAATTCAATTTCATCAATATTGAATCAATTATGAGATATAAAAACAACTTTATTTTCAATATAAAAGTGAACTTCCTTAAAGAAAAGTAGAATTTTTGGTAAAGAAATTGCTACTAGCATGCATGATAATAAAAGGAAAGGAAATAAAAAATACATGAAATATATTATTTAGAATTGTAAATATTTGCAAATAATGATTCATCAAAAGCAAATAAGGCAGAACTGATAATTAAATCGCTTCATATATGTCCAATTCAAAACTACCTCATAAAGGTTATTAAATATCAGGATAAATATTGAGAAATCAATAATTCTACACAGATGAAAACATAATAGAAAATTCCACTCAATAACTTTTTAATTAAAATTTATATTGATATATTTCAGTTGTCATTTATATCAAGATACTTCAGTTCAGTTAAAAATCGAGATATTTCAGCTAAAATTAGTATACAAAATCTTATATGCATAAAGTCACAGTCTATTTTAAATAAAATAATTGTATTTAATGTTTACCTGAATAGAAAGGTTGAAAATATTACAATTCTTGGCCAGCAACGCTTCTTGTGTCATAAGAAACTTAATCAAAGTAATTAGAGCTACAAAATGAAATATATTTAAATCATAAGAAATAATTTTACAAAAACCATGAACTATAAACACATGTATAAAACATTGAATGCTCCCTTAAAATGTAAAAGAAGTAAATAAAAAAGTAATATACTGAACTTCATAATTGAGAATCCCTAATGTGGTATACTTTATGATTGTAAATAAACGCTTTCTATGAACGTGAATCAGAATGATATGTGTTGTCTTTCAAAAGAGTATCCAAATATTATTCACAATTTGTGTTAAAAATTCTGCACATTGAAAAGAAAAGCAAATATAAACTAGCGATTATAGATCCTAAAAGCACTTTTTTTTTGTAAGCATACAAAACTACTTTTTTACGGTATGCCTTTTCTATTTCTTTACTTCATTATGAACAAAAGAAAATAACTGTCTTTCATCGACTCCACTAGATCAAAAAACAGAAAAATTATTAAAAAATTTATTGATCCCAGAGAATAACTGACAATGTGGGGCCATAAAGAAAAAGCATTTGTAATTCTTTTCAAAAATTAAACGAAATAAAGGTGCGATGAATAATACAAATCATACCTCCTTCGAGCGCCATTTAATGTTACAAAGCCACTGATTTGGGGTAGGGATGAAAATGAACCACATTTTTTCAAAGCGACACTTTCCCGCATCACATCACTATCTAATATAAGTCTTTCACCAATTAGAAAATCAGTAAATTAATATATTTCAATCTTGCAGTTATTATACATAGTTGATATTGTCAGAACCCACCCCCTTCAATTACAAAAAAATAATGCATTAAAATAACGTGATTTTTGGTACCAGTGACAGCATATGAATTATGTTTAGACTCCGATGCCATTTAGTGATAGTTAAGCCCATATTCAAGCTTGATTCAAATTTGTTACACCACTATCATTCTATTTTCGTTTACATATTCTTTCCTCTGACTGAATGAAGCTTTTGGTGCAAAGGTGAGTCCTCTCTCCATAATTTCTAATAATATTTTGTAGCTCCATTAATTATTGAAGCTTTGAATTGAACACAGCAGTAAATGAGTTAAATGAAGCTGTCTGAAAAACAGTCATATGGCGACTTGTTTACATTTGTCTCTTGCTATTTGACAAGAAGTAATAAGAACAATTTCTCAGTCACATAAGTTAGCCATTATATATATATATATATATATATATATATATATATAGAGAGAGAGAGAGAGAGAGAGAGAGAGAGAGAGAGTCTGTCTAGCTATATTAACGTTCCGTTGTTAAGCAACACTAGGGCTATTTTTGGACGGACATCTTAATTTTGAATCGCGGTAAGATTACGAGGACGACACATGAGCTGACACCCTCTCTCCATACTACACTAACGGGGTGGGTGGGGGTGTCCTTGACGGATTTAATGTGAAAAGGTCCCCTTACACGACAGTTCTTCGGTGGAATCGTTTCTCGAATCTGAAACCTTACAGCTCACGAGCTGGGACCATACCACTAGGCTTCCACGGCGAGATAGAGAGGTTTCTTCACTTAACCGTGTTATATTATTATAAATTATTATTTAATTAATAAAATATATTTTTCACCTTTTATTTTTTTTTAATTCCTTATTTGTCATTCATTCAGATATTGAAGAATTGCACATAAAAGAAAATATATTTTTAAATTTTGATGACTTTTCCCCAAGGTACAATGAAAATATTTTGTGTGTAGTTAATAATCAGTCCATTAAAGCAATGAAATCTTTAGAAAAAATCTGCATTTAAATTCATAATCTTTTTGCTAAACGCAAATGGTTTACTATAATTGCCCCCCCCCATCCTATTTAGTAGTAAAATAATTTTCAGTTGGGAGAATGTGTCTAAAATCTTTTCTGTGTTCTCGTAATTGTTTTTCTATGATATTTTATAATTCTCCCTTCTAAAAATTTGAATAACTGAAATTCTATTTTATGTGGCAAGTGCATCTTCATTTCCGTATACTACAAAGTTCTCAAGTAATGGTTGAATGAAATCCTCCATCTTCTCTAAACAACTAAACAATTTTTATAACCTTTAAAACTAAATTGCATATAAAAATTATACAAAAAATTCAGAATTATGCAAAAAAATTTTCAACTAATTACTAATAAAATTAATAGAATCATTTACAAAAAATAGTTTCCAATACCAGCTCTATTATAAATTTTTTTTGTAAAGAATATTCAGAGCCATTTGTTATATACCTACAAAATTTAAAATATTTAAAATTATTGACCAATGTATGTAAAAATGAAATAAAAATAGAAACCAATATGTTTTAAATACCTGTCCAAAGTTCTTTCCACTGGTACTGAAGTCGGACGCGACCTTTTTTCTGATAACACAGAATTCGATGAATTACACCAAGGCATAAACTATAATGAAAAAAGTTACAGACATATAGTAAAACATAGACTTATAGTACAGACACATAGTAAAAGTAAACTACAGAGATTTTAATCTTATATTCTAATTTAAAAAATTAACTTCACAGAATGGATGAACAATAACCGCATTTGTGTTAAATAACTAAGAAATCAAATTTTCTATAAAATATAACAAAAAGCAAATCCTAATTATAATTTGACAGAATTTTCGTTTGAAATAAGAAGATAGAATTTTATAAGAGCGAGGTAGTGGCTATCGCTCTTTCTTTAAGAAACAGGAAAATTTATAATGCACTTGGATAATTTGAAATGTACCCTTTCACTAGCTTCCATATTGGAACGACAGGATGATTTTTATAGAGATACAGCGGAACTGCAATACTTTTTTTAGTGTATTAATTATTGACATATTTAATTTTTTGCATAGTATTTAGATATATTTAATTTTTCGCATATTAATTTTTTCCTGGAACACACTGAACAAAAATTATCTCTTTCGAAAGAAAAAAATAGTAATAGAGATGTTTATTTTGGAGTATTGCTTTAATCTTACAGAAATGTGCACAAATATAGTGCATACTTCTCTCCTAGGTTAAGATTAATGGAAGAGTACGATTTCGCTCTAGGCATCTGGTCCATCCTATTTCTAAATACTAGAATAGGAGTTTCAAACAATTCCAACTAAGATACATATCCGAGCGCTTACATTTTTCATAAAACTAAATTTTTAAAATAAAGATAAGAATATTTTTAAAAATGAAAATACTGATAAAAAAGGTTTAATTAATGCAAAAAAACTGTTTTAATTGGAATAATGTATTTTTAAAATTTAAATTTTCAACAACTTTTATTTACAGATAAGGATGAATTAGAAAGAATGTTCGATTAAAATTTTTGCGATTTAAATAATATTTTGCCAAAAAAATCAATAATTTTTTGGCAAAAACGTATTCATATTTAAATAAAACACAGCACAAGTTCAATTAGATATAAAAAAGTAGAATCGATCATATTTCTCTATTGGCAATTTCGACGTCTACATCTGAATTTGAACAACAATTTTCAAAGAAAAAAAACTTTTCTGAAATGCATTATACTTTATAATAAGTTGCACTACCTTACAAACCTCTCAATTATTGAAACAATTTTCGAAAGTCACTCGAATATCAAGAGGAAAAATAATTAATATTTAGTGATGCTATTTTTTTAGTTACACACTTACTTTGACTCAATACTGCACAATCTTTTTATTGTTTAGTTACTGCAGTTAAAATCTTAATAAATTAGGTAAGAAATACAAGAACAAGAGGGGAAAAAAGTTAACTTTGAATGATTTTTTTTATTTGAGTAAATTATTTAAGTCACGTCTAAAATGCAAAAAGTAAATTATTTTAAAAGGATTAAATTATTCAAAACTAGTTATAAAGAAAAGGCTAAAAAGTTGGCAATGGTGAAAATATGCAAAACCGTGAAGGGTAAGATGAAAATACAGTACAACCATAATACAAAACTCAAGACGCCATTATTTAAATGCTAAAAAATTGAAATAAAAAATGCCATACATTTAACTCATAATATTTCTGTTTAGTGAGAAAAAAATAACTCAAATCGATTATATACGTACTAATATAGTTCAAATGGCAAACTTTTTGTCATGTGACTTAATATGAATTCTACCATCAAATCTAACATAGGACAAGCAAGAGGTTGGAAAGAACCATTTCGGTCATGGCAAACTTTTCTGTGGCGCATTGGCTGCAAAAGAAAAAAATTAAATGCATAATCTTTGGATAGAAAAGAAACTTTTAAATAAATTTAAGAATTACTTTCAAAAAAAAATTCTTTTGTTACATTAAATTTTCTATTGTTTCAGAAATAATTTATTTCAATTTGTTTTCTAAACTTTTAAGGTGTGTTTTCATACTTTTGGTATAAATAGTAAGAAGAGATTCTTTCAGTTGGAAAGCTATCTTTTTTTTTTTTTCAATTTAAAATACAAACCAAGGTTTAAAAAAATGAAAATAATTTAAAGAAGAAACTGTAAGTTTTACATACCATCCTGTGGAGCTGTACTTTGTAAACTAAGTTGACATCATGAATAATAGAATTCGCATACTGATCCTGAAACATTTTACACATTGAGTCAAGAACATCTTTTAAAATTCGAAGTATTTTTATAAATAGTTTCAAAGCATCCTAAATATTTTCTATGAGTATTTAGTGTGAAATCATATCTTGTTTTTGGACAAACTGAATGATTAAACATGAGGTACAATCGTCAAAAGAGAGACAAAAAGATTGATTCAACTCCCATATTAATTTTCGAAATTTCACAAAACAGGTATCGATAGAAATGACCCAAACGTGCTTATTTAGATGGAAAAATTGATCAACCAAATTAATTAGTTATGAAAGCGAGGTTTTTTAAATCATTCCATCCAGTAATCTTTTTTTCTATATATGTATAGAATTTCATTACAAAATCCAGAGTAGTTCTTGAGATACAATTAATATTATTTCATTCAAAACTCCAATTGAAATGAAACAACCTATTAAGGACCATAAATTATTAAATAAATCTCAGATTGTAAAAATCAAAAAAATGAATTTCCTTCATTTTATTTCATTGAGATTTCAAAAAATTAACTTATAAAATTAGCTGATTTTTAGCGTGAACAATCACTTTTAAATTCTGATTAATATATGATTTTTAATAGGAAATGTAAGCATCTCATTTGTTTAAAAAATATTTCCGAATTCTCCACGAATACCTTCCTAGAGATTTCAACACTTTGGTTCGGATGCGTTGTAAATGAAATTTTAATTATTTGTAAGAAACTAATTCACACAATGGCCTTTATTAAAGGGGATAATTTTATTTTCAAATGGAAGAGATTATTAATCAGATAGGAAATTCATTAGGTAGAGATTTTTTTTTTGTTAATAATAAAGATGTGAAGATAATCACATGTTTGGTTTTAAATAAATTCAAGCGTATATTAATCAGATCAATCGAATAGAGTTCGAATTATAAACTGCATAAATAAAGATTAGTTTCTGGGAAAAAAATTCAATTAGCAGTACCTTTTTCTTTAAAAATATGTTGCCTTCAACTTATATTTCTGGTGATGAAATAATCATTACTGAAAAAAAAAAATGCTTTTCTCTATTTTACTGCTATTAGCATGTTTATTTATTTTATACAGAGTATATTACACAAAGAATTATAACAGTCAAACAATTTGACTTTGAAATTTTACTGAATATTCATATTTTAGACCTTCCTGAAGACGAATAAAATCACTTTTGTAACTATGACCAACAACGAAGCTTCCAAAATCGAATGAGTTAAGAATGTTGGTGGCAGTAAAATTTTTCTGATAAGGTGTAAGACATTTTCGATGGAGGAGCAAGCAAAATTTTTCTCCAATTTATATTCAAAATAATTAATTTCCTATTTAAATCAAAACAATTAAGTATTTAATAGCAAATTTACTTATAAATAATTGTATGAAATATTCATTTATTTGTATGGTATCAGGGAATAAAAAGTGTATGATCAAACAAAGAGGTGCAACAGGAAATGAAGAATCAATAACATAGCCTCAAATAAAGTGTACTGAAATGTTACATGGGGAAAAGATTTTTACCTTATAATTTCAATTTCATAAAGTAAAATAATGTCCACAACAAGAGAAAATAATTATTAACTTATTAATAAACTTGACAATTCACCAATATTATTGGACACTATATAAGATGAAATCAATTTTATTTGATTATCAAAGTATAAATTATCATTTTTACTTCATATTTGGCGAAGTAAATACATAATAACATAATGCTTTAATATTTATCAATAAAAATTTAGGTGTAAGTACTAAACTTTTTAATTAAAGAGTATTTTTGTGATATTTATTTGTGAAAGTCTATTTCGTTGGTTAAATTTCTAAATAAAAGTATTATTTAAACTAAAAGTTTCTGTTTTTATATTCCTCAAACTAATTCAATTAGTTTTTTTAAAATTAAGAATTACAGTTAATAACATTAATAAGTATTCATGAACTGTTAAATTCATGTGAAATGTATAATATTCCAATTGTTTAAAATGATTTTTTTCTCTTCATAAATTTTACATTCGTTAAAAGGTAACAGAAGAAAATATTTAGTTTGAAAACTAAATTTACAGCAATAAAATTAAAATATAAAAACACGAAAATAATTTCAATTAGAATTTTAAAATATGAAAGTTGAAGAAGTTTAAGATTCAACCTCATTACTATAATATTACTTTTTACTATAATAATCTCTCCTCCTCTTCTCAGATATTTCTACCAAGTAAACTCATACTGCAAAAGAATGGTGGCAGCAGATGTTTATGTTTTTAATAGATTGACTTAATAGATTAATCGGACAAAGAAATATTATTAAGAAATAAAATATAACAAGCTAAACAATTTTGAAAAAAATTTCTACAAAAAGAAAGGATTAGATAAATAAAATGTCTCTTCCTTTTTTAAGTCTACAATAATTGAATTTTATCCTAATGTTCAAATCGCGTATAATATTAATATACCCTCATTTTCTCTTATCATTCTACTGACGAGAGACTAAAACAGTCGAAGAAAGTTAAAATTTACACAACATACAATTTATCATTAGTCGATTAAAAATTCAGAAAATACGACATTGATTTACTTGTCGCCATATATATTATTGTAACAAATGTAGAGTAAATGACAGCTTGAATGGATCACAAAACAATAACAAGCGCGATGTTCCATAGATTTAATTGCCGTTAATAGGGTCATATAATTTTTCAAAATTCTTATGACAGTTTATTATATAACCTTAAAACAAGATTTATGTTGAAAGAGTCCAGTTTTCTATGCCTCCATTCGGAAGCGCTGAAGATTTTCGCCGAAGAAATTCTTAGTTTTTCGCTGATGGGGGTAAAGGAGCAAGGTGTCACCGACGGGAGATAATTGCTCCCTGCTTCCTAGTATCAAAATTTGTAGACCTGGGTTGAATTTTCAATTCAACATATTGAAAAAAGAACTTTTTTTTTACTACAACGACTACTACAAAGAAACAAATGCATCATTTGCTTCTTTTAATATTTCAAATAACAGTAAATATCGGCAGCATAGAATATATGTGTGTATGTGATAAATGGTTTGTAGAAATAGTCGTAGAGTTCTTCAATAATTTTTATTCCTTGTGATTTAACGAAATAGTACAACTTTTACCTGTTATTAAGGTTCTTTATCCAAGCAAACGATAGGCATGGTGCAATGAACTAAATAGAAAGTGAGGAGGCAGGAAAGAGAGAGTGTAGAAAAGTATTTTGAACTTATATAGTTTTTGAAAGCAATTTACAAACACAGCGTTTTGATTCTGTTGGAAGAAATATTAAACTGTACAACTCTACTTTAAAATGGCTCTCAAATCCGTTATGAAACCTATTTTATGATTTTCAAATTATTACAACCGTATTAAAATTTTAAAATACACTACGATAATCCGAACCTCTCAATACTATCAATTAATTTGTATCACTATGAAAAAGGAAAAATTCAAATATCGCTTCAACATGAAACCATTTATAATAAGGTACAATATATTTTATATATAGTAATATATAAAATAAAACGAACGTATAACAAATAGCTTATCGACTTACCTCCGTTATACAAGTAAGAATAATGAAACACAACTTGCATGTATTCACATTGGATTCATCTAAAATATACAAAATGATTCAAAATAAATAAAATTTACATCCATGAGGGAAAAAAGTAATCAAGCCTCAAAGTGCCATCGTTCATCATAAAAAAGCGTTATTCAAAAAGGATTGAAGTACTCTTTAGGACTGTTGAATTAAAAATTTCATATGGGATTGTCTGTATATTGAAATAAGAATTATCTTCAAAAGTTCCAAAGGCAAAACCCACTTTCCTCATCAAGTTTCTCAATAAAATCACAAATTATAGTCAGAAACAAAATTCCACTAGTCTACAAGATTCTGATCCTCTAATATTAAAATAAAAATTTGGACTTTTATTTTTAAGTTAAAAAATAATAAAGCTTTTTGCCTGAAAAATACTCTCTTATAAAAAGACAAGATATTTTACACATTTTGTAAACATATTTATAATTAAAAAGTAATTTTACACATGTGATATAATTTTTCAAAAAAAAAAAAATTCTTTTTAAATGGTAACACACTTACATTTCAGCATAAATCAATGAGCAAGAACATTTTATATAGGTATATAAAACTTCAGCTCATTCCAATGCGTAATTTTTACACTACAACGAACTTTTTTTAATGGCTTTAAAATGATGCATTTAGAGGTTAGTTTCACAATTTTCAAATTATTGGTAGTTTTTTTACTTGGCATTTAAATGCTATTGATCATGTATTTGTTTAAAACCACATTGCTGTAATGTAATAACACATAACATATCACGGCAGGGGAAATAAAATATACAATCAAAGTAAAATAAATGCTTTAAAGTGCAACAAAATTTTATTAATAATCGATATTTCTAAATTGGAATATGAGTATCTGTATTTGAAGTAAACTAGGATTTTCTTCACATGGAATGTCATTTATTCAACATAAATCAATAAAAACCAAAAAAATAATAATAATAATAATAAAACATACATTTTATTTTCTAATAATACCTAGAAAGATTACAGCTAATTTTATAAAATATTGTCCAAATTATTTTTTATTTACAATTGATGCAAAAAGATTTTCATATTTTAAACATCAAACAAAGCGAAGTCCACATTTTGTGATAAAAAAAAAGGTCAATTCTCTTTATTTAATTTTTTTGTTAGTTTTATGTATACAAGATTTCTTATTAAAGTCTCGATAAGATGTAATTGTAATTTAAACATAGCATGCAAACATAAATGGGATAAAAATCAGGTATCAAAAGATTAAGATAAAGCCTTTTGTATTAGCTTTTAGGTATAAGCTGCATTTATATATGATATATATTGTTACTAAATATAATTCTCGCAAGAGAGCAATAAAAATATGCAGACTTTATTGTCTATGAGAAAACGTATTAAATATACGCCACACAAGCTATCAATTCAGAGCGAATTAACTCCACGTAATCCGCTAATTTCAAATAACAGTGAAGCTACAGATTCGCACGGCAACAAGAGAAAATACGCTCTTTCAAGCTAAGCCAAAGAAAGTCGATCGTTCTCCAAATTGAGCCAACTCCCCTATTAAGTCGGTCCTTTTAAATAGTGTTCCACTAAAGTGGGCGGGACCAACGCAGAAAGAACTTGCTAGTCCCAGGCAAGTGAAGAATTTTCTCCAATATTCTTTACGAACAAATCTTTATTTATTAGCTGCTACTGCACATTTTAGCATGTAGGAAAAACCATTAGCGGCCTTTTTAGATCGCCAACACACATACATCACCAAATTAGTCAAATATGGCAATCTTCTGTTGTAAATTCCCTTAAAACGGTCTTTTCTCGCCGACGCGCGATTCCGTTACAATTAATTTTATACAATTAAATTATTTACAAATATTTAAACAATAATTCAGAAATGTTTACAATATTTAGATCTAATTTGCAAAAAATTTGTAACAATATATATATATATATATATATATATACACATACAAAAACAATATTTTTACATAATTTTAATGATTCACGAAATCCTGATTAACATTTTAGATTACGACTGTTTTTTGGCAATACAGAATTATGGATTCCTCAATTTACACTTAAATAAAAGGCAAAAGTAATTGAAATAAAATTTTAAAACCATACATTTCATTATACTTGAATATCAAGATTAATAAATTTCTTGGGAAAAAAGACACTGTGAGAATGTCTTTAAAATAAGAAGGGGAAAAAAATGTTTTAAAATAAAATAATAAAATTTCGAAATAAATTCATTTTTAAATTGTTACTCTTTAAAAAATTTCTCAACTACAGAGACAACAGATTATAAATGATTTTCAAAATATTTGTGGTTAATTTTTTATTTGACCTCAAATTAAATGAACAACCCTGATTCGTCAGGTATCTTTTTTGTGAATTAAAGGGCTGTTCTTAAATCCCGTTGACAAGACTTTCAATTTATTTTTTTAGGAACAGCTGTAAAATTATAAATTAAAAATGTAGCCATTTTCACATTTTACATTGTGATTGTTTGGTTTCTTGTATATTGAGTTTAGCTGCTTTCTTACGAATTTTAAATCATTTTTATTACTTTAAATAATATCTTTTATTGACAAATTGTATATTTTTTTATGCCAAGTGAAAAGGGTTTTATTATAAATCTATTATCAAGCTGGTTACACCATAAAGACATCAATTGGAATATTATTCTTATAATTATAACCAATTTTAAATTTCTATTTGCATCTGAAGCAGCAAAATATGTTCAATAGTTTAACTGCTTGAAAAGATTCTACAATAACAGTAATTAAAGATATGTAGAATCAATGAATAAACATTTGGAGAAATATTCTGCGATTAGCATTAAATGTTTGTAACATACATATGTGTTCAAATATAGAAATCTTTTTCGATAAAAAAAACACTTATACTGAACATTAAATTGCCTATGAAGTAAGGAGCAAAAAAACTTATTTATATTTATCAGTAATTAAAAGCTTTTTTAAAAATAATGCTAAAGTGGCATAGCATTCCATATATATTTATTAGTAGCAGGCAATGACATATGGAATAGAATAGATTGACAAGGAAGTACAGAAATAAATTGCAAAAAGAATAAAACCTAAATTGCAGCAATTGCAAATATCAATAAATTGTAAATGTAGACTTTAAAGATGCTTTGGAAGTGTTTAAAAAATTCTAAAGGACTAGAATATACGAAAATCTTAAACATCTAAATAGGGGAACGACCTCTTAGTAGATAAAGTCAAACATTTCTTAATGCATATAATGATTTATTGCGCCAAATTTGAGGAATCTATTCATGACATTAATCAGAGGGAGTAGTTTCCCTAAAACTTTGTTGCATAGTCTAATAATGTGTTATCCTTCACCATCCTGCAAATAACTGTGGACAATTGGTGAGGTAGAGAGTGCTTTGCATGGCACTGACGCACAATTGTTAAGAAATATTAATCTTTGGCATGGATTTAGAACTTTTACAGAATCTATCATATGATCCTTGATGAGTTTTTGGTAATTAATTCCTGACATGCAGTTAATAGCATTTGCAAATTAAAACGTTTTAGACGAATTTTTAATCATTGTAACCATAGAATTATATACCAAATTAGGTATATTAATGCCAATGTACTGTTAATTTCTGGGTTTTAGCATGCCTCTGAACAGACACGCTGTTGGATTTGGATCAAAATTTGATAGGTGTCGACACTGTGTACCGAATTTTACCCATCTAGCTCTCTTCATTTTGTAGCTGTTGCCTTAACTTCAAACAAACCCTATATATATTTTCTCGAATGGATTTCGATTAAAATTAAGATAGAAATCTACAAATCTAGTGAAAAGCCCATATACAAAATTTTATCCGTCTAGCTCCAAACATTTTTGAGTTACCTTTGTTACTGATACATACATAACGCTAAAAGTGTGTTTTTAGAACACAGGGAGGTCTAAAACTTGGAGATTCATCAAACTCTCGTGTTTAAATTTTTTTGATGATTACAATAATTCATCTATACTTGGTATACAAGACTATTAAAAATGAGTAATGCCAAGGGAGTTTTTAAAGTTTGCAAAATTTTTCCTCGAAATTTTTTCAGTACATTTAAAAATAAATACAAAAAAAAAAAGAAAATTAAAAGCAATGGCTTTTACAAGAACATTCAATAATAACATTAATTAACTTTTAGTTATAACAGCATCCTTTTTTCTCCATTTTTTTAAACATATGATATTCTAATTCAGAATTATGTATTAGTTTCAAAGTTTACATGTTTCTCTCAAAACAGATCTCAACAAATGTTATAAGCAAGATAATCTACCGTTTTTTTTTTTAAACAAGCATTGATAAAATTGGAATTTTACAGAAATAGTAGTTTCCTGAACCTTTGGTATTCAGCATGATAATTGATGAGAATTCTAAGAATGTGACCAGCAGATTCGAAGGAGGAAGTTCATTTTCAACTTTCGATGGAGCTAAAAAGAAAAATTACAGATCAATTAAACCAATATAAAAAATTTGAAAGAATTAATTTGAATGAGAGTGGAATACGCATATATTTTTGGCTTTATAATTTTTTTAATATAAAACCATTACTTATACAGGGTTGTCACTCAAATCTAGAAAATAAATTTCCTGTGTTTTCTCTATGCATACATGCAATATAAAAAGAAATGTGCGAACAGCACACTTGAGATAGTTATAATGCAATAGCAATTATCCATAGTTTTAACGAAAGGAAAAAGGCAAGAAAAGGAAGCAACAATTTAATACTACTCGAAATAATATACATTAAGAGATTGTTAATATATATACATACAGATATTTAAAAAAAAGCTATTTATTTACTGCCTAGAATACAGCAATATAGAATTTACATATCAAGGGGAAGGAAAAATATATTGGTCATCTCTTATGCTCATTAATAGTAAATCACAGAAAATTAAAAATTCAGGTAAAATAAAATACAAAATAACATTTTAGATATCATAATACAAATCATTCAATGATTACATAAAAAACATTACACAGGAACACTATTATTTTTATTTGTTTGTGCCAATATATATATTTGGACATCAATTTCTGCAGAATTTTTAGAAATCAATTTCGTCGTTTTCTTTTGCTATTCTGCTTTGCGTTTGTTGGACTCCTCTTCTTTTTCTTTTCTCTGAACTTTTTTCTGCTTTCCTACCGCTGCATAATATTTAGAACATGTAGTTTTAGTATACTGAAGCAAATCGCTTGCAATCAAAACATGTTTAAAAGATTCCATAAAAGTTTATGATATCATACAGTTTTTAAAGAATCTTCTTTCAGATCTTCAAAAAGTATATCCTGGTTGACACTAAATATATTTTCTACAGCTACATAGCCGGAAACAACATAATAATTATTTTTACATTTTCCCCAAAGCCAAGAAATTGTTATGATTTTAAAATTTTAGATTAAAAATAATCGTAACTTTTTTTAAAAAAATAAATCAAGCTGTTTTTTTTTTAAAAAATGTTCTTCTAATTTTTAAAAAATACTCTGATTAATTTTGAAGAAGCTCCCAATATCTCAAATAATAAATAAACCTTTCAATAAACTTAAGTATGAATGACTAATAGATAGAATATTACTATTCCCATACGAGAAATTTCTTCGGTTCTCTCACGTATTTACAGCAATCTCACGTATGCTCATTAATTGCAATACTGAAATCTCATAGAAGGCGTCGGAGAAGAAACTACATCTTAAATCAAAATTAAACTGATTTACACTGAAAAAAAAAATAAATGGCGGATAGAAAAGGAATGAATTTTCCCGATTACACAGTCACGAATGGAAGTGTTTCGTTTTGAGGGCTATTAGGTGCAGTTTATTTATTTAGAAATTGACAGGTTTTTGACAGAAAAAAAATAAGGAATTTAACTGCTAAGGAACTAAGAAATTTACATTTCCCAACTTATACCCTGTTTTCATGGAGATTTTCAAAATTTGCTGTTCTTCAGAGGAATTTTAAATTCCTTGTGCTGTTCCGGTGACGTGGCAACGTAATCATATGTTTAAAATATATCTTTAGAATTATTTGTTCTGATTGTCTTATCTTAGAACAGAGACTTTAAAATGTAGAGTTGCATTTTTTTAATTACAATATTTTTACAATGTTTTTTATATTATGTTGATTAAAATGCAATAAATTACCTGAGTGCTATACAGTCATTAATATCATATTTGTATCAAGGATTATCTTAATAACCCCTGATGTAAAACACTTTCGATTTGGCGGCAAAAACTTATAAAACAAAACATAACTTTTATAAAACTATTCTTCGTGATCTCATATTCCTTTTGTCATTAATATTACCTATTAGTTAAACGTATCTTGAAAGAAGAAAATTGCTAATTAAATTGATTCAAAAGCAGCAATTTTATACATAATGAGAAGCTGAAAAAATTGAATACTCCAAACAAAATTTGGAAGCAAAATAAAAATAATAATTCGCACAGCCCATTCTTTTCTAATCGAGGAAACAAAAACTTAAATAAAACATTTTATAATTTTTCTTTAACCTACAAAAAACTGCTAAATTCAAATGGAATTTCCGGATCATTCCCTTGCGACTTAGTAAATACTCGTATCATTTGAAAACGGAACAATTTTGAATTATTATGAGCATTATTTAAGATAAATTAAAACACATAACTTCCACACAATTCTTTTCATTTATTAAAAAATGCAATGAACTGAAAAAAGATTACCATAACTGTCACGGGAATATACACTGTTAAGATTATTTTTGAAGGAAAAAAATTATAGCTAGTTACTATTAATTTTAAAACGAGCAAATAATTTTATATCATATATTTTGCCTCAGACAAACAATAAAATCTTATTCTTAGAGATTTCTTTTAATCAAAATTTCTGAATAGCTTTCCAGATTTCAACGATTTGAAAGAAACCCAAGTAGAACAAAGATAAGCACTCAATGGTATTTTTAAGACTTTCTATAAAATATAAAGAATAATCTCCGGGTACAAAAATTCAGCATTTTCTATTTTTATTTTCCTTCATGAAATAGACAATTCTTTTGATTAATGCACATGAGAGCATCAAAAAAATTATAAGAAAGTGTCACTTAAAACTAACTCGGTGATAATGATGGTAAATGTGTTGCACAAAGAGGTAAAGTCTTATTTTTGGAAAATTCAATTCATAGAGCACAAAACCTTTTCTTTGATTTATATAGCAAAAATGAAACTGGGAAGGAGAGGCACAAGCTTGTTTTATAACCTCTTTCTTAGTAGCTAAACTTTATATTGCATGGATATCACATTAGTATTCTCCTCCAATTAGTACAAGTATTAACATTAAAAGAATTTAATTAAGATTGATTAAGTAATATTCTGTTAGTTAATACAATTATGACCATTCAAATGAAAAATACTTCATGTTTCAGTTTCTAACAAAGAATTCAATGGCAAAAAAAATCATGTCTATCAATTATTAAGTATACATTTTGAGGCTCTGTAACTGGAAATACATTCTTGAATATTTTATTCAATACTAGGGGTGAAATGCAGTTCAATCGACAGTTTTGGCTTTTTAAATAAAAGAGCAATGAATGTGCTAACTTGTCTGCTTTTTCTTTTCAAAGTCATGGAGCAATTTTAGAACGTTATTTGCAGAGAATAGCACTGAATTGCTTAGGTGATTCAGAAACTAATGCCAAACAGCTGGATATTAAATAGTACAATTCATTTTTTAACATGCTGTGATATATATTTTCCTTTGTTTATAATAGAGCCTCTTCAAAAATAAATGGCAAAAAACAAAGTAATTTTAAAAGCAAGATATGTCTCATAACATTAATAAAACATTTAATGGCCAGGGTAAAAAAAATCTAAGATGGAATTAACTTAATTAGAACTTAGAATTAACTCGAATTTCTTATAAAGGATTTTTAATTTTTTAAAATAAAAATGTACATTAACTATACATACAAGAATTTATCATATCAAT
Organism: Argiope argentata; assembly: GCA_026289955.1. Taxonomy (NCBI): domain Eukaryota; kingdom Metazoa; phylum Arthropoda; class Arachnida; order Araneae; family Araneidae; genus Argiope; species Argiope argentata. The sequence goes on along the minus strand of JAOUZG010015275.1, from coordinate 7,122,298 downwards.
AGTTTCAGAGGGAGATGGAGACACAGATGAACCTGAAGCATCAACTTGGCACTATTATAAGAGGAAACAGATTTTTTTTTAAAAGAAATAAATCACTTATATTTATATTATTTTCTACAAAAGAAAATACAGTGATATTAAAACACTTGAAAACAAAATTATTCATCATTAAAAAATCCAATATTGCTAAAAGATTTATTAGAACAGAAAATAATTTCAAGTTAAAAAAACTGATACAATGCATTTTTCACAATAAATAATTAAGTTAATTATTAGAGCCAAACTCAATGAAAATTTTGAATACAGCCTTAAGATATATATAATAGCAAGAAAAAAAATCAGTTATTAACTTTGTTCTCCTGTGGTTAAACAATGCCAGCAGTGATGTATTATAGGATCAGCTGACTGAATTTTGAGACAAACATACAATGTTCATATTTAACTCGTGAATATTGTTCAGTATACTGAAAAAGCTTTAGAAAATCTTCATCCAATCGATGAAAGCCATTTATTACGGCTCACCTATGGGACACCCAGAATTTGCTTGATTTTTATGGTTTACTTTCTTCCTTTTCTTGGTAAAATCCTAAACTAATTATATTTAGACAATTAATTTCTTTTGCCATAATATGAAAGAAATTTACATTTGCAGTCTTGCTGTTATTATATTTTTGATATCTACAATGCTCATTGGACTATTTAATTTACTAACAATTAAAACAGATGCTCCTAAAAATTCCCACCGTTATCATTTATATAAAATATATGGTTCACCGAAACTTTAAACTACTTAAAAGACATTCTGATATACATATCCGACTGTAATTTTTATCTAAAAAACTTGTGCCTAATACATCAAACAAATATATTTTTTTTCTTTCTACTCATTTTGAGCTTCATACCATTTGGGCGAATTTTATAAATAAACAGTTAACACGCACGCACACACACACAAACCAAACAAAAGTTAAAATTTCATAACTGAAGTAAAGAAACATTTCTCATAAGTTTAAAAATAAAAGTAAGAGGCATAGCATAAAATGGCATACATACATGGGTAAGAGTAATAAGAAAATTCCTATTCAGATGAACAACTTCATATAAAGCAAGCAGAACAGCATTATTTGCCCTATTAAAAAAAGGATTCATAGTATATAATGAGCAAGTTGTTTATAAAAATTATTGAAATAAATTCATGCAGATGTAAATGTGTTGATTTGTTTTGAAAAAGTATAAATTTTCTTCAGAATGAGAAAAAAAATCCAGAAAGATTAGAAAATTAAAAGAAAAAAATTGCACTAGTAGTTTAAAGATACTGTTTAAATGCAAAAACGAAAATTCCAATTTAATGATTTTAAAAGTTACAAAATTTAATTGCTCATGCATTAGGAAGAAATATGTTTTTTATAAATATAGAAATCTAAAAATCAACTACAAATTTCAACAAAATATTTTCTTAAAAAGTCATGTTAACTAAAAATATATGAATATTTTATAAAGAATGTTTAAATAGTGACACACGGTATAAACATATATTTTCTGGCATTTTAGGGGCTCAATACATAAATAGAACATATCTTCCTAGATCAAATCATAGGTGAAGAGACAATTTATTTATTGATCCTAAAAAAAGAGCTATTACTAATATGTTTATTATATAATAATAAAGAATTTACTAGTATCAACTAAATTTCATTCTTTTAAGAAACAAAAGCAAGTCATCCAAATAAATTCTTGCTTTCTCCTTCCTTCAAATGATTTTACGTCCAATTATTTCTTTGTTATTCTGATATGATCACAGCAAATTTTCCAAAAAGTGATGATTTAGAATGAATAAACCTCACTTTATTTTTACTTGGGAGGTCATAATTTTTAACTGGGAAAGAATGATAACAAAATTGGTCATAACAACACAAGTTACTAAAAGTGAAATTAATTGTCGATTTAATAAAAGGTTTCAAAAGTATCTAAAATTCCTTTTATTAATCGACAATTAATTTATTGTCGATTTAATAAAAGGAATTTTAGATACTTTTGAAACTATGTTGTAGGCATTAGGGAATTTTATTTCTTCACTCAGTGAATGGAAAGACCAGAAACAGTTATTTTTCAGAGTGTGTGCCAGAAAGAATTGAATATATATTTTTAAAAAACGATTTGGATCATGAAGTATTTTTAGAATTTTTTAGAATAAAGTAACATGAGATAGTTGAAGATAAAAATAGGAAATTAATTAAGACTTAAACTAGATTAATAAATATCATTATATAACTTATATATAGGAATTAATTAGAAGAATTTCAATTTAACACACTTTTTTTTATTATTCACCTTAGCATTTAAGCCACATTTCCTGCCTTAACGATGATTTTGAAGTTAAAATGTTAAATATTGTTCAGGATTCAAAGCTTTGTAAAGTAGCAAAAGACTAAACTTTCATACTACTTCTAGTATTAGTTATCAACTGTGAAAGGGATTTCCCGCTTTAAAAACAGACACTTAAAATTACTACCTCAGTAGTTTAAGATCATTACAATTACAGCTATTAGACTTTGAGGGTATTGGATATTTTTTTATCAATTAATTCAAGTGGTAAATAAATAATGAATTCTAAAAGCGTAGATAAATCAAAATTATTAAATGCAAGAAGCCAAAACTATGACTCATTTCTATGAAATTTTAATTATGAATATCACGAATTCATACCATATTCATTAATTATGAATATCACGAATAACTTTAGGTATCAAAAAGATAAAAGCTGAATGAACACCTGTGGAGAAAGTGTTCCAACAGCAGCAATCAAAATTTAAAGTTTTATTTGTTTTTATAGAAAATAATCACTACACAACTTTTAAAACAATGGATAGACTCATTCCGAAATATTCAGCCTTCATATCTTATTTCAAAAGCTCAAACGAACATAGAAAAAACTTGCTGCTTTATATCTTATGCATTTTGTTCATATATAAACACAGTTATTATTTTTCTTTTTCAAAGATTATCATGTGGTAACATCTAGCAAAAGTTTTCCTCACTCTCTTCCTTCTTGGACGTCTTTGATCTGATGAAAACAGTACTTAACACATCTTTAAAGCAATGCACCAGCTTCCGTTTTACAGAGCTGAGCAACAAATAATAAAAAAGGAAAACTAATTCAAAAAATCAAAAATACAAAAATCGATGCCCATATATCTTTATTTCCATATGAAAATTAATTCAAGTTTTAGTAATATGAAAACTGGTAAAAATAATCTTGATTTTACATTTATTTCTCATATTCTAAAAAACTCACATAAAACTTTGTATGAAATCAGTTAAAAAAAGAATTAAATTTCTGCTCCAGTTCTTCCATAGTATAAATAAATGTGACAATTGAGTAAAATATTTCAATCAGATTTTCGAAATTAAAAAGATGAAAATAAATATTAAAGCTCTATTCAGAATTGATTAACAATGATCAGATCAACATTTCAGTAAGTTAAAAAACTTTTTATTAAAATATACACCAATAAGCAATATAAGACACAGCTTTCAAGATAACAGAATTATGAGAGTTCTCTATATTTTCTTCATAGGGTCTTGTAAAACTACATCGTTATTACTAAATCCCCATTTAATTTTTTAATAGGTAATATTTGGTTTTTTATGAACTAAATGCTTACAGAATAGAAAATTTCAAAAATTAATATTTACCTAATATTAAGCTTATCTGCCTCTCGTTCTTCAGATACAAACATACTTTCAATCTAAAATATTAAAAAATAATTCAGAAAACTCCACGAAGAAATCCACATTAATTTAAACATATAATAAGCTTGTGAATCTTAATGCATTTCAGCTACTTGCATACGTGTTAACTTAATCCAATTTAAAGAAATGTGGGTAATTCTAAGTTATCTGAGTGATAACTTTGAAACTCATGAAGACGAATGATTAATAAACTAAGAATTGAATGAGATAACTACTTAAAAATTTGCTCATAATATAAGTGTTTCAATGACAGTATTGTTTTTCTTGGAGACATATATTAAGTTATGCACAAATTCTAGGTAATAAAAATCTTTTGATATGATTTTACAAAATGTCTTATAAATAAATAACGGAATGTAACAATAGTAGTTGAAAAAAAAACTATACCTTTCTTTAACACAATAAAATTTAACATGAAAGAATGGGATTTTTATATAGTGAAATTTATCATAACTCATAGAAAATTAGTAATCCCATTTTCCTAGAAATCTTAAAATTTATTCAAAATTTTCAGTTTTTGTTTAAATTATTTCATTTATCATATAAGATTTTTTTTTAAAAAAATGAATGGCAGTTGCATTAAATAGGTTATTTTATTCATAGGTAATCTGTATTGAAATCAATAAGCAGCTATATAGTACAGCTTTTGGCAAGTATTCAAGGTACATAAACGGAATCCACGTTCTATACTATTTCTAAATTATAACATAATCACTCAATGTAAACCATTTTTGATATATGGCAATATTTTCGAAAATATAAAATCGTGAAGAGTGAAATCAGAAGTTGTAAAAAGCATGAGGTAAAATGAAATGCATGCAATGAAGGCTGGATAAAAGTTATGAGTTAGTTCAAATTGCCACACACACACACACACACAAAAAAAAAACTGCAAAAGAGGTTAATTTAACTGCAACACTGCGGTTTCTTTTTACAATTCCTAAATTTCATTTTTAAAAATCCCTTCTACTTCTTTGAAAAATAAGAACAAAACATTTCTCACTAAATTTAATATAATTCACTAAAGTGAAAGTATGCCTTTAAACATGTGAATATGTAAATGCACAAAATATGTATTTTCTTATTTTTAAAACTTATAATAAGTATAAATATAGTAAGATTTGTAGATACTTTAAAGTAAAAGCAATACGGTATGCATTTTTGAAAAATTAATAATTTTCGATTGTACGAAAACTAATGAAGGGACAAATAAAATAAAACAATATTCCTCTCAGTTTTCTGGAATGCTTCGTTAAAAAATAAAACTTAACTGATTCCAGCGTATGCGAAAGAATTTTTAACTGCTACTGAATATTCATAAACACAGTCTAGAATTCAGTAATTATAATCTGCGTAATTCCTGTAGGCGTTTCCAAGACACTCGATTCTACCACTCTTCATTCTTCCTCCTTCTACATTGCCATATTTCGACAAAGCTTGGTTATTTTTCCCACGAAAATACGTTTCAGTAAGGACGTTAAGCTGGCAGTGTAAGCAAACAACTTTAATGAATCGTTGAATTTAAAATATTTTCTTAAGTAAATAATAATTTTAAAAAAATCCAGCTGGAGTGGTCTCTGTAAACTTTTCTCGCACATTCTTTAATAAAGGTGCCAAGAAAGCCTTGCATGGTGTAGAATAATTATGAAATGTTTATCTATGGCCTGAATTTGGCATTTTTAATAAAATCAATCATTTGATTCTCGGCCAATTATTTGGTGATTAATCCCTGGCAAATGGGCTCTTTAAAGCGTATTTCTCAGAAAGTTTATTCCATTCTTAAAGTTAAAAAAAAACCTACAACATATTTATTGCTTTTGTTTTATTGAAATTAGTTTTCATTAAAAATATTTAGGTGATTACAATATGACAAACTTTTCTTATTTCTGCTATTTTGAAAATACTCCTTTTAAAGTAAGCATCAAGAAACTAATTTTCTTTTAACGTAATACACATAATGCGAAGGAAATAAAATCTATAGAATGATAATTGCTTGAAACGCGCAACTGATTCTCTTTACTGATCAATTACAATAGTTTTTTTGTTGTTAATTTATATAGTTGTATCATTAAAAATTTGAATTTGAAGCCAAAATTTGTCTTGTCATAGCCTAAAAATCCAATTCCCTATGTATTAGATATCCTATTCTAGCTAAGATATAGTTTTCAAATTTCATTAAGTGGAAATGTCCTTTTTAGACATCTATTTCTTTATCTTTTTTGAAAAATATAGCTATTAATTAGACATCATAATGTCAATATTTAGAAGAGACAAATTATTAGTATGAACTTATCAGTTTTACCGAGAGATAAAAAGTGAATATTTCAAGGAAAAGGAACCTTAGTCATTAATCATTCTCTTATCAATGTGAGAAATGTGCATTCTCTAAAGCCCCTCTAGATGCACTCCAAGTTTTTCTGCCAAAGGTAATTAATCCCAGTAAGCGTACAATTCGAACGTAAATGAATACCACAATCCCGAACAAACTTTAGCGAACTTGAAAGTATAAAGCAGGAAGCTATCGGAATACCTTAACAACTGTGCAAAAAAAAAAAAAAAACCGAAATAGTGACACTGATGTCTGTCTCAGTTTTGTGAGGTAGACAATCAGCAACGAAGTCGAAAATGTAACGTTGAACTTCCTACAGAAAATACACAGGCTATAGTCCATATTTTTATTTATAAAGTACTGTAATTATTCCATCTTTCACCTCTTTGCTACCAGGAAGTATCTATATTCATAAAATTACAAAAATAAATGTTACATTTATTATACTATTAAAAAAATCACAATATTTCTCAAATCGCAATTAATAAATCTTTTTTCTGTATTAAATAATTATCTAGCAGTATAATCTTTACAGGGCTGAATAGTTTTCTTTCAGTAGCAAATTACTTATTGTTTGCTGGCACAGGATTATTTTAAACATGCATTTAATAAGAGGTGCCCCCACTTTTTTTTTCTTCCATTTTTTTAAAACATCACCCTCCCAATGATGAAATGAGCTTTATCTTAAAATGTAAAATAAGAAAAATCATAGATTTATTTGGAGTTTTCATACAAAAACTAAATTTATTACTCACAAATGTAGTGACAGATGACCAGAAATTGTAGTGAGTTTCAAGCTCTTCTTCACAAAATTTTCTGAAAATACCATGCATTATTACACATTATATACATCATCTGCTATAAGGAAAATTAAGAAATCTTTATATTTCATTTATTAAATGTATCTATTCTTAATGATAAAATATAAGAAGCCCTCTGAATATATAAAAACTAAAGTGAGTATCTAATCAACGCACAGAAAAAATTTAGGATTGGGAGTAAGTTATTAAAATTACTTATTTAAGAAATACGAAAAGCATAACAGATAAAGAGGATATTGTGAAAATAGAATATATAACTTCGCATAACATTTGAATAACTCTGTATGTAATAACATAGCGATGTTAAATACATTGAAGGTAATTAATAGGCGTTTCCAATGCAGAAATATAAGAGAAAATTTGGGAATATTATGTTTGCAAACAAAAATTAAATACTTTTATATACACATAAATTTCTATTTTAAGGCCTAATAGCGTACATTTTACGAATTTATAATAACGACAATATAACAGCATTTTGAATGCCAGTCTCTTCATGAAATAACCATAGGTATGAATAGGAGATCATGGAATATTTATAAATCCATGGTATAATGGACAAACCTCGTAAATTACATATACAAATTGCATTTATTTTAGATCGCATATCACAATTTAATTTTCACCCCCTAATCCCTATTAAGTTACCAACTCAGATATATTTGCATAAAGTAAGTAAAGAATTAATGCTAGATATATTTTAATTCAAAATTCATACTCATCTTATATTTATCAAATTTTTAGCCAAAAGCATCTAAGTTGTATCATTTTCCAGACAATTCAAGACGATAAATACATGAAGGGAATTATCTCCATTCAAACAAGCATCTCTCCATTAACAGAAACTTAAAGATGAAAGTCTATTATTTCACTAGCTTAATTTTCAACTTTATAGACAGTTATTGTTTAAATGCAGAATAATATTGTTTATGGATAACAGAATGATGAATATAAGAGATCTTTCTGTATTTCTGCATTCTGCTTTTTTAAATAATAGATATTAGTACAGGAAGACAAATCTATATAAAATAATATTGAGAAATACCTATTAAAATCTGACAAAGACTGTGAAACAACCTGTCCAAATCCCTGAAATGAAAAGCCAATACTTCATTAGTTGTTATAAAACACTCACGACAAATTTTACACTTCATAAATAAAGACTTATTAGACAATGCTCCCATTTTTTGAGGTACAACACTGATTCGCTTTATTCGGGGAGAAGCATTCCAGAATCGCAACAAAATTATAAGGATTGCATGCTAGATGGCAATCTATTCCCTGAAATTACCAATACCATTTTTGAATGGTAAAATTTTAATACATGGTAAATATCTATTTAAATCCTTGACTTTGATCTTCTGATTGCAAGTTTAAGACTTTTACAAGCTGCAATTATACAAAATAACTTCATAGTGTTTTTTTTAAATCTTAAAGTAATCTTATTAAATCAAATGCATATTAGAAGTGTACTTAGTCATTAAAAGACAAAATTTTAATATTGTTTAGTCAATTCATAAACTGTACATTGTAACATCATAAGAAATCCAAATACTTCTACTTATAATCAAACAAGCCAGTTCAAAATGAATATGACACAAAACCAGAAAGCAAGAGAAAGGTCATATCCAATTTCAAAAGAGAAAATTTTTAATTTTCTCAAACTGTCTTACTCATCTTTTTCTAATTGAAAAAAATTATTTACAGAATTAATAAAGATAAAAAAAGCAATCAGATGGCCCGAATTAATTTAAAACAATAAAATTTTAGAATACAAGAGGATCTAACAGCATAAGGGAGTATATATTTTTTCCATTTACATCACGAATTACTAATATAAAGAAAATAATGTTAATACTCACATTTAAAGACATTTCACGATCAATGATTGACAATTTTACAATGTATGGATTTGCTGCCTAAATAGAAAAAATGATTCGTATATCATTAACAAAAATTATTAGTTATAGATATGCTTTCAAACTATTACATTTTAAAACAGTTTTTCATGACTTTATAATATACAGCTTTTAAGAAAATATCATAATAGCATTTTTTATAACTGCATTTAGCATTTCATAACACACATACAACAAAATTTAAGTCGAACAATTTAAAATTGGAAAGAAAAAATACAATAGTGTGAAAGCCAGCATTAATATCCAAAACCTGGTATTCTAATTTATATATAAGATTTTATTTTATCCAAATTCCCTAAAAATAATTTCTAATTGTTCAATATTAATAACTAAAAAAATTAAAGAATCAACTTAGATATCATTAATGCATACTCTGTACTTATATATAATTTAACATTAGTAAATAATGCTTTATGCTCCTACTTTATTTTCTAGCTTTACAATATATTTAAGATAAATATTCAAAAATCTGACAGGTAAGAAAAATATTACTTCAAGCAAAAAACCTTTGAGAATTGAAAAAGTTTATGATAAAATTGAAAACTATTTTGAGAACTTAAGAGCAATGGTGAGGGGGTGGGAGGGAGAAAGGATGTCCAGGTGTTACTGCAGCTATGCCACTTCTTATAGTTATATATGAGGGAATATACACTGAGAGATACTTACATCTTTTAAATTTTTACACTTTTTTAAAGGGAGGTATTCCGCGAAATATACCCGAAAAACTTATATTAGCGCAGCTTACCCTCGTTACTCCAAGATTCAAATATACTTAAAGGATATAAATAATAAAACTTATTCTGATAAGTATTAATACAAAATTCTTATCTATTATCAAAAATTTCAATGAATATAGTGTCATAAAAACGTATTTATCAAATTCGATTTTCCTATTAAACAAACAATCACTAAAAATTTGAAGCTTAAATATAATACAAGTTTAATTAAATGTTATACGGTAAACATAAATATTCATTTTTATAACAGTTATTCCAGAAAAATTATAATTTAACAATGTTATATATAATATTAAAACTAAAACTGCTTCTTATCTAGAAGAAAATATAGAGTATGTAGCAGTAAGCCCTAATGGTCTAATAGTATTAATGATACAATCGGCGTAAATTGCCACTAAATAATCAGGCAAGTTGGGGGGGGGGGTAAAAAAGCTTTTAAAAAGCTTAAATATATACCATTTAAATTCTTTTAAATAAAACTATTAGAAAATTCACCTAATTTAAATATAAGAAATACAAAGAATATTAATTAAAATAAAGCTGAATTTACCTCATGCTTACGATAATTGACAAGTATTGTTAATAACAAAACAGCATCATATCCATGATGTTGTCTCGATTTCGTGTCATTTAAAAGCTGCAATGCAGATAATATTATATTAGTGTAATCAGAATCAACACATATTTTAATATTAAATTATTATTCATATATAATTCGATAATATCTCACAAACCGAAATAAATGATAAAGAATAAGGAGATTCTTTCAATGTTCTGGATTGTTCCGAATGTCAAAGAAGAGTTACATCTTCACAGTTACAAATTAATCCCTAAGAATAAAAACTATTTTTACAACAAGAAGATATAAATTTAGTAGCAAAGTTCTTTTTTTTAATCAGAATTTCCAAGTTTATATTTTATTTCCTCTGACATAATATCCAATTTTATTTACTTGATTCAAAATTCAATATAAATTAGGAGGTCGATTTTTTCCTTTTATTAAGTTTGAAATCGCAATATCTTCCAATTTCTAATTATTACCTATTTTTTTTATAGAAAAATACTTTAATTTTATTTTCGAACATACTTAATACTTTTCAATCTGATATTTGTTAATATAAATCCAACTTACATATTCATTTCAAGTGAAAAATTGAATAACCTCATTTATGGGCATCATTGTAATAATTCTAACAAAAATTAGTCCTCAGAAAGTGATAATCATTTTAGATCTTTCAAAGTAATGGCATATTACAATAAGGTGAAGGCTCTCAGTATGCATGCTAACAACAAATTCTTATATTTGAATGCTATAATGCAAATTTAAACGAAAATTCCGTTTTAATTGCAGTTATCTGTATAAAGTATGCAAAGATATTAATAAAATGATGCATACTTTATAATATCTTCAAAGTGTAACATGCCTAACATTAATCAATATTACTTCTCTTATTTATATATGTCTTATTAGAACATAAAACTAAAATCGTCAATTTACAAATTTACTTTAGATAAGGCAATAATAATACAAAATTTTAGTAATTTCGTCAACAATATTAATATGACCTTTCAAATTAACAAAACATTTATAAAATGGAAAAATTAATATTCATCTATGTAATTTCCGTCAATATTCTTTTAAAAATAAATAATTTATATTAAATATCATTCAGGTGTAATTAGTACATGAGAAATAGAGTAATAGATTGTTTATTTTATTGAGACTTGTACATAGAATTGACATTTTCATCATTCCAATGTTTTTAATTTTTTCCCCCAATGCCTAAGTAACCGAACCATGATGTGATGCTGGTCCAGCAACCTTAATATATTCTTACAAAATTGCTTTTTTCAATCTTAGTCAAATGAAAACCTTAGGCAGTAAGTAATTTTATGAAGTTTGAAAGGTAAGTTCCTGGAAATTTTTTATACAGTATTCTCAAAATTTAATAAGTTATCTTGAATAGATAAATGAAATAATGGAGGAAATTGAAAACAATTTCAAGAAAATAACATTTAAAAAATATGAAAGCCATTTATAAGATGAGATAAATACCTGTACAATAGCTTCAAATGCACTATTCATCATAAGATATTCCAGCAATGTATTTTGACTTACGTTTTCAGTCGCCTATTTGCATAAGAAAATAATTTAAATAAAAGGGAAAGGGAACAAAGAAAAACATTATAAGGCTTTAAAATATATCAGTCCTTATTAGTCATTAAACTTTTATTCAGAACCTAGATTTATATTGCATTTTTATCATGAGTTTGAGCAAGCCAGAAAATAATTTGAAAAATTTTAATATCTTAAAAAGTCATGCAAGTTTTTAAGCTATTTAAAATTTCGAGAAAAAAAAATTTCAGGTAGATTTTTTACAGCAAAATCTCGACAATCAATAATTTTAAATAATGAAGAAAATTACATAATATGCTCTATACAGAATTCTTTCATTTTTATTTCAAAAATCCCTACTACTGACCTGAAAAAAAATTAAACACAAAATGCTATGCAAGTGTATGTTCATACTAACAGTACCAAATATCAATTTCACAGCACTTCATTCTAGTTGCCAGAAGAAAATTCGATTTTATGAAAGTATGCCATCCAAATAATCGATAACTATTTTCGATCCAAGTTTTAGCAAACAAATAGTGCTTTGCTTGGCCTATGGCAAGCATTTTTTTCTCATTCAACTTTTAATATAATTGGCATTTCTCATCTTTTTGATTTAATAACGGCAGCTTCACTGTGTTCATTTATTTTTTAATAACAATTATATTTTGAACCAGATAAATAATAAGATTGAACCAGTAAAATAATGATGTATTGCAAAACTGAATACACATATTTTATTCTAACTTTAATTAAAAAAAGGTTGCAAGGAGGAAAAAGGATAAATATTTTATATATTTTCTTTTCAAAAAAGCAGTGCCAGTATGTTTTAACATTTGTACTTAATTTTACAGTTAAAATTAGCATCTTGATTACCTTGGCTAGCAAAAATATTCAAATAAAAATGCATATTTGCTCTTAAATTACTATCTGCAGTACAATTTTAATTAAATAATCAAATGAAGAAAATGTCATAAATGAGTGAATACTCACAGTAACTAAAATCAATAAAAATTTTAAGACTAGAGATTTCAAATTCGATGGATATTCATTACAAAGAATATGAGACAGCCGTTCAATCAAAGTCTGAAAGGAAGATAAGATGATTAGAACATATATAAAATGTAATGAATATCTGCATCAAACATCCCACTGTTATATACATTATTTTAAAGAGAAAATGAAAGAAGATGACTAAAATAACCCTAAAAAAATAAATTCATTTTTTTAAAAACAAAACTATGGCTAATGATGAAAGTTAAAATTTTAATGGGGATTCAATCCACCTTTCCTAGATCACAAATATAAATTTTCAGAATAAGCACAAAATAAAATAAAATAAACTTTTTTTTAGTACAATGGCAGCAATGAATTCAATTTACAAGTTAATGAATAGCAAAATATTAACCCTTCAGACATCACATGTTTATTTCCACTTAATAAAATAAAATATTCATTTGATAAAATAAAATATTTAATAATCACCAGGAAATATAACTTCAAATAAAATTTTAAAAAATTAACTATAATATCTTATTATTAAAAACAAACTAAAAATTTATTATCTAAAGATCAAATACCACTTTATATCATGAAAATTTTGAGTAATGTTACAGATTCAAAAAAATGATCAAAGAAATAAATAAAAGAAACCAGATCCTACAAAGAAGCTTCACAGCCTTTTTTCCCCCAAAAATTTCAAAAATAAGAAAATTGTATGCATGAGATATCACTTACTTGCATGAGATGCTCAGCTGAACTGAAACCAATTAAAAGGTTAATTACATCAAAGCCATAATCCCCAGGGGCTTTTCCATAGACACCATGAACAAGAGCACATAATGTCTAAAAATGAAAGATGTTGAATTATTTGATATTAACCATTATATTAATTATTTTTTAAGTAGTAATATGCTAAATGTTCACTATCATTTTCTATTTTAAAATCAACTTCATGCAAATCATAAAAGTCATATTGAAATGTTATGAAAGACACTACTGTTGTTATGAAATGTTATGAAAGACACTACTGTTGTTATGAAATGTTATGAAAGACACTATTTGTTTCTTGTTGATTGAGGTAAACATGCTGTTAATAAGTCATTAGAGAAATTAAGATAATCGTTATCAAGTCACAGGCACTTCTTGACAATATTAGCAACCAATAACACAGGATTTAAATAGTTAAATCATAGATTTAAGTCATGAGTAATTAGTTTCCCTTAGCTCTTAAAAATCCATCTGAAATTTATTTTAAATAAATATAAACTTGTGATTCTTTTTTAAAAATTTCACATCAAAAAACACATTTGTTTAAAAACTAGATATAAATTCAACGGCACAAAGAATAATAAAGTAAATAATGCCAGGAAAATCAAGAAAATACAGAAGTCAAAATAGTTCAATCAAATTAAGTAATAGGTTACCCAATTACTTAATTTGATAACCCCTTAAAATTCAGGTATTTCCCGAATTTGCTATAAAAATCATTCATAAATTATAATAGCTCTGATCTGAAACCATAAACGAGAAAATTAAGCATGAAGAAAAGTCAGAAATCTGATATTTAATACGGCCTTGGGAATTGAGGACCTAAGGTAACATCAGTAAGACTTCATTCACAGTACGTTTTTTCTATTATTAGAGTGGTATATCGTCTTTTACATTAAATGATTATAATATTGTACATTTTAGTTAATACATATCAATAATTAGCATTTCATGTTATAGAGGACATACATAAATACCCCAGACAACTTTTTTCCAACCCAACATTCAATCCAAAATATCTAATCTGAAATTTAGAAAGTCATTATCCAACTTTTTAAATAGATTTAAATTTTTCTCAGAATTGAAGTCATTTTATTGCTTATTTTTGAAAATAATAACAACAATAAAGTAGTACTTAATTCTTTAAAAGAAGTGGGAAATAAGATTTGGAACATATTTAATTTTGCTTAAAATAAATTTATATTAGTGTGCATATCCAACTATATTCATTTTTTTCATTTTGTATTTTGCAGCATTGCAATTTTAAAAATAATTAATGACTAATGAAAAATTGTGTGCATTACAAAGGATGCAAATAATATTAAAACAATTTTAGACACTTAAAGTACCTGTATAGCATTCATGCAACGTATTTGATTTCCATCTTTTAGTATACGAACACACTGGTAAAACAAATTATTTATAGTTTCCTGAAATAGATAAGTATGTTTTAACACAATTTACAACAAATCACAAAGACACTTATTATTTAAATCTGCTTTCATAAAAGATTCAAAAAATAAACATAATTTATACATCAACAATTTTCAGTTAGATATATAGCATTTTTTATGCAATGATCTCAGCCGGCCAACTGACGGGTGCTGCAGATGCTATGTACCTGGGCTCCAGGATTGAGGGGTCCCAACATGATCAAAAACTAATATAATGTTCTGCAAGGTAATAGCGGGGTGGAACGAATAGAGGACAAAATTTAACTAGAAAAATCTATGAGTTTCGAAATATACGATGTTTACAGATATATTACAGTTTAGCGCCAGTGTGAAACATATAATAAGCATAAAGTACTGTTATTTATCTCCTTTATTAAATTAAATTGCACATATTACTTTAATTCATACTTTAAAATATTTAATATTGTTAATCTGATCATATTCGAGCCAAAGAAATATCCCTCTAGATTTCAAGACTTGGTTTCAAAAAGGAAAATTAGCAGAAAAGGAAAAGAGAAAAAAATATATATACTTCAAAATTTTAATTGTAGATCTATTTTCTCGTCTACAAAGTTATTCTGGCAATGAAATTACTTCGATTTAAGAAGTTACAAGGTTCAACTTGCAAAGAAAGTTCTGCACAAACTACATCCCTTTTCAATAAAAGTATAGAAATTGTTAAAATAGTTGAAAAACCATATTTTTATAGAAATATGATTGAATCAAAAAGTAATGACAATAAACAAATGTGATCAAGTACATATAAAGGATTCAGGTTTATGATCAAACATTATGAATGATAAGTTAAAAATGTTTTATGTTAGAAACAGACCTACCAAGAAAGGAGTTTTTGCTAAGAATACTGATGATGGATCAATTCCCACCACTTACTTAAAAAAAAAAGTGTCAATTGGTGAAAAGCAACTTCGCAGCTGACTGATTTATTTAAAAATGCAAGACTTGGTATTTTATTTTAGTGGTATATTGTTTTCCAGAGAAAAGGAAAAATCTACATGATTTATAGGTGTTTGTAATAACTGGAGAAAGTTATCAACTGTAATTCAAGACCATGAGCATTCTATCTGTCACTTAATTCATTTATTGATTGGAAAGACTTAGTAACTGAAACAATTAAATTTGTGTTCGAGTATTGATAAAACAAATCAAGTTAATATAAATAAGGAAATTGAATGACTTAAATTATTTCAAAGAATTGTTGAGGCGATTCTAATTTAGTATGTTAGTCTAAATTTAGTATCTTCCGCTTCAAGGAAACATGGAATCATAAGAACGCCTTTTAACGGAATTTTTTAAGTTTATCGAATTATAAGTAAATACAGCACTATTCTAATGTATCATAGAAATAGAATTAAAAATTCCATAAACAGGATTGTATATGATTTATCACATGAACCACGGGAACAAATTATTTCTGCATGGTGTTCTTAAAATGGCATTCTTAACAAAATGGAAATGGTGTTCTTAACAAAATAAATTTTAAAAAAACTATACAAAAGTGGCCACGTATAACAGTATTCAAATATTCTCTACTTCTAATATTTCTCATTAAAAAATTTCAAACAAAATTCAGTTTTTACTAGGTACGTAAATATTGAAAAGGAAAGAATAAATATAGATGAGTCATTAATAGAGTTTATTGATGTGACTGAAGAAGGACTAACAAAAGCTCTATTGGAAATATTAAGTGAGTTTGATTTGGATATCATGGATTGTAGTGGACAGACATACAGTAACTATAGTAACATGACAGGGAAATATAAAGGAGTACAATCTACAATAATTGCTCTAAATCCTCGTACAATTTATGTGCCTAACCTATGACATTCTTTTAAGTTTTTAATTTATGATACCATCTCAAGCAGTAATTGTTTTGCGGGGGAAGGGGTAGTATAATGTTTATATAACTTTTTTTTCTGCATCTACAAAAAGATGGGAAATTCTACAAAACCATTTAGAAATTACTCTTAAGCTATTACGCGACACTCATTAGGAAGCCAAAATAGATAGGATTAAAGAAGTACCTATACAGTTCGAACAACCTTGTAATGCCTTAGAGGAATTTATTGATGCAAATAATAATATAGTGATATTCCAAGCTACACGTCTATTGGATACAATACAAGAATTGACACTTATTTTATGTTTAATAGTATGGTTTACAATATTGCTCCAAATTAGCTCTATCAATAAACTGTTTCAAGTAAAAACTATTGTTCTCAACTGCACTTTTAATTTAGTCAATAAATTTAAAACTGTAATCCTAAATTTAACTCATTTTTAGACGAAGCAAAAGCGATCGCAGGTAATTTAAATCCTTCAGAATATTTTCATTAAAAACGAATCCTAAAAAAAAAGGAAAATCATATTTTTAAACAGTGGAAGATGAAATAATTAAAAAAAGCCGGTTAAGGAATTTAGATGTTACTTTTTAACTCTGTAATTGATACTGTTATTGTATAGATAAAAGATAAATTTAAAATTATATAAAATTATTCATTGATATAAAAACTTTAGAAAGACATGAATTTGAAAAATGTTGCCAAAACTTTGTAACATTTTATAATAATGATGTAGATGAAAACTAAATCAAATAATTGCTTTGCTGCTAATTTAAATTTAAATGAAACGGTGTAAATAATGCTCTAAACATATTGCAACATATAATAATTAATAACTCTAATGATTTACTTCTAAATGTATCAACCGTGTTAAAACTTTTCTTTGCATTGCTAGTTACTATGATAAATGCTGAGCGATCTTTCAGTAAATTAAAAATTAATAAAGAATTGTCTTTGGTCAAACAAGTGTGCACAACGCTTAAATGCACTTGCTTTACTAAGCATCGAAAAAGAAATTGCAAAAAATTATTATTTTCCTGAAGTAATTAATAGTATCACATATTAAATAAACATGAAGTAGTAATTTGTGGTCGTACTTGTATCTTTTTTGACTTTGCAAAAAATGTAGGGCCCCAATAGGTTTCTCGTACCCAGGCCCCTTCATAGAGAAGGCCAGTTCTGACAATGATATAGAATGGATACACTTATCCCTATTACATAAGCACTACTCTCATTATCTAACTATTTTTCAATAAAGCCCGAATAACAAACAATAAAATTTTGAACAGTTTCTTGTTAAGTTCTACCTGATAATCAAAACAATTCAGATGCCTCAAACCTATATTCAAACACATATACATACATAAAAGTGGTAAAAGTATGACAGTAATCACTCCCATTTGAAATAACTAATTTTCGGTACATTGCATCAGAAACAACGGTTCATTCACTCTTACATAAAAATAATTGTACATTTTTTTTAAACTTATATAAAGATACCAAATGAGCCTTTATCCGCATTAACAGAAATCGGACAAAATGGCCACATTTTCCCCCACATTCAAAGAGCTTTAAAAAAATCTCGTCAAAACTGTAAACTTTCTATATACTATAGTGTTTCAAAAAGTAAAAAATAATTGAAAGAATATTGTTACAAATCTGTAATGTTGCTTCTCAGCGCAGTTAATTTCCTCGTACGAAAGACAATCTTATGGTCAGCTCTGACGGATTCTGGATTAATAACCCCCAGGCATGGCGATTTTGTGACGGATTTAGCGACAAAATGGAAAATTTTAGAATTTTCAGGAATTTTGGCAATAGATGCATTAGATGGTGATTTAAAATATTTTTAGAATTTTCTGTTCCCTTTTTCAAAAACTATGAAATGCCGAGAGATATTGGATCAGTTAAAGTGAAATGAGCGAAACACGAGTACCGAGTCAGTTGAGTGGAGCTCAACTCTTTAGTGGGGATTGAGCTGCATGCCGTGTCTTGGGGTCAAGTACCGAAGAAGCAACGAGTAGTGTGCAGAATAACCAGTGATATAGTCGAGTCAGTAGTGAGTTTGAGTTGAGAACAGCTGGAGCACAGAGACAGTGAAGAGTATCAGACCTTTGAAGGGCCAAGAATAGTTATATTAAGTCTCTTTCTTCCTACGAAGTTCTGTCTGGTCACTTAGTGTTGTTGTTGTTTACTACCTATTAGCTATCATTGTTCTCCTGCTGATTGTAAATGCTATTCTTGTGTAAGTGTAGGCTGTATTTTTGTCATCTGTGTGTTCGTTTTGAATAAATTTCTTTATTTGTGACTGAGTCTGCAGTCTGTTTTACCATATTCGCGTTACACCGAAAGCCCTTGTATTTTACGGATTTTGTGTGGGCATATTCCTCAACTGTTGATACTGTGAAGTAATCACGAGAATATGTTTTTGTAATTCTAAAAAGCAACAAAAGTATATTTCTGTTGATAAAAGCATTTAGGTAAAAGCATGCAGCATTGCTTGAAAAGAATAATAAAAATATCTACTATAAATTCACTAATCAATAATGAATGTTATAGCACAGGCAATTTATAAATGGAGAAACAAATTTGGAAAACAAGGGATTATTCAATAAAACGTATTCTATAACCCTCCAATTTCCATGCTATTAATTGGATGATGTGATGCAAATAGTGCATAAAATCATTTGTTGACCCCCAGTTGTAACTTCAAAGTGAGTGTGAAAACTGACGGCTCATAAATACTAGATGACTCAGAGTTCATGAATAAAGCCTTAAAGTATAGTAGAATAAACCATAATAAAGTTTCTTGTTATGAACAATATTAAATTAATTGTAACAATCAAATTAATTA
This sequence comes from Argiope argentata, assembly GCA_026289955.1. NCBI lineage: Eukaryota > Metazoa > Arthropoda > Arachnida > Araneae > Araneidae > Argiope > Argiope argentata. The sequence continues at coordinate 7,102,686 of JAOUZG010015275.1, read as the reverse complement.
TAATCAAATTTTCATTAAAGAGCAAATATATACATAAAATGGAATGATTATATAAACTTTTAAAGAAGTTAGGCGTTTCTTGTAAATATGTAGCTGCAATTATTACCTAAGAAATGAAGTCTGTAACTGGAACTATCGAAAACTGTACACCAAGGACTTAATAATATTTTGAAACATGCATTAGTATTGGTGGACAAAACAGGACAACAGTAGTTAAGTATTTTTGTGATGTATTTGTTATTGATTGGAAAAAGTGTTTGTCAGTGTAAGGAAATAACTTATGTTCCTTCCATGCTTGGTTATCATGTTTGTGTTTCAATGTGTTTCTTTAATACTAACAAAGCAAAATAAAAATTGTTGGAATGTACTCAATGACTCTTACAATGTCCTGCTCATAAGATCTATATCACTGCTTAGTTTTTTTTTTTTAATTGCTTAATTACAAATCAATAAATAAGAGAAAGATACATAGTTTAATGTACTTAAATTATTAACATCTGACAATGAATGGAAAATAATTTAAAGCAACAGAAATTTTAATAGCTATGATTTGTGGAATGCAAAGAATTAGATTTAGGAATCAGTACTAATTGAAAATCTAGCATCAGATTTCCATAACAAATGATCAAAATCAAATCAATAATAAGACTATAAAGAAAGAATAAATAAGAATAAAATACTATAGAGCATAGTTTCTTAAACTTTTCACCTGAAACCTCTTCTGGTCAAAACAATATCTAAACAGCTCAATTTTTGCCCAAAGGAAAATTTTGTAATAACCTCAAAATTGAAAAAAATAAGGAAAAAAAACATTAGTTGTAGTTACTTTAAAAGAAATATCACTTTAAAATAATTGTCTAGGGCATCTTATTGAGAAATTTAAATCAAACCATAACTTAATATATATTTTTTTTAAAAAAAAAGAAGCTATAATAGGGTACTTTCAGCTATCAAAATTAATCATAAAAGCGATTATCTTTATAGATTACTGATTGTTGAAATCGAATTTCACATTTTTAAAAATTCAACAATTTTCAGTCTTTTAACAGGCAAACAAAATTCATGCCAAATTCAATAATGTAGCAAAACACACCAATTTTTATCATTTTTGCTAATTGAGATGTCTAAAAGTGTATAAATGCAATTTTCTGAATGAAATTGACAGTCATTATATAGACACAGAAGTAGAAAATGGATACAGTTTATGGACACAAATAAAAACAAAGTTGCTTTCTTGTAGTATAAAATTCTATGATTTTATATACTTCTTATTTTAAAACGCTGCAACTACTCAATCAAACAAAAATAAGTTACAAGAACAAATGCAACGATTTTGTGGGTGAATTTTGAAATTTCTATTAAAAGCTACATTTTGATCATGAAAATAAATATGTAACTGTAAATAAGGTGCATTTTTAAAGAATAGACTTAAATTGAGAACTTCTATGCAGCAAAATAGAAGAGAAAATATTTCATCATCTACATATCCAGCCAACAAATTTTCATTTTCATTAAAACATTTCGATACCATTTTGCAGAAAACAGTTTAAGTTTTAAAATGCATATCTAGAAAAGCATTTCATGATTAGAGTAATCTAAAGTATTCCATGTCTAAGTTGAAAAACTCATTACAAATTTCTTTTCTTTCACAAATTATGTATTTTTTGGCTCTTATACTTCACACTTTAAAAAAAAATCTGGAGAGCTTACAAAATAATATTTAAAAATTGTATCTCAAAATTCCATATTAATTTGTATGAATTTTAAAGAATGACATGAGAAATGCTAGATTAAGATGAAAACTTCAACGATAAAACACTGCTCTCTAATTGCAAGTATTTGAAACATTATTTTGTCATTATAAATATGTCAAAAATTTAGCTGAGAGCATATTTGATTAAAATTAACGGACTTTTAAATAACATATAACGATTTCAATTTACCTCCTTCCCTAAAAATAATTATTTCCTAATTACTCCAACTTAGACATCTTTTAAATCTATGAATTGTACTTTTATTCTTCTACGCTTAATCTACGTGTGCTGAATTCAAATGCTGCTTCAGCTAAAATCCTTTCTGAAACTAGAAGTTACGAATGCTCTTCTACAGGCTCTTTTTCATGCTTTCTGTCTCTTTATTAGGATCATGGTTCTATCTGGTCATAAATTGAACACAAACACACAAAGTCTTGATAATAGTTCAAAATTGAATTATTTCATTGCTCTCATGTAATAAAATACAACCATTAAAGAATTCTGCTACTGCATTCTTTTACTAAGAAAATGACTTTCTCTCTCTCTCACACACACACATATACTCTTGTTAGAAGTACTAATTATACTATTTGTGCCAAGAAAGAACATTCCACACTTGCTGATGCTCTTCAGTTTATTGAAAAAATTGTCAAAAAATAATAGCTTTGTCATCTGTAATCTTATGAAATACCTTAGATAAGTATTTCATAAGATTTTAATTTTGCTTGTAACATTAATGTGTGCCCCTTTGCTTTGTAACATTAATCTTTCAGAAATATATTTAGTTTAAAAGCTACTCCCAAGAGAAAAAAAATTATTTTGCAGATATTTTATTAAATATGAAGAAAGTTAATTTTTTACACTATATTTTGGATGCTCAAATAAGAGAACTCTGTAAAATTTATTTTGCAGCAAATTAGGATGCAATTCCAAAGAAAAAAAAAGTGAAAGTTTTCTTCCAACATTTGCAAATGTAACTCCAATATTCTTTCATGCAATATCATTTGCTTGTTGATTTATAATTTAAGAAGCTATGCTCAAAAGAAAATTATAACTAATGAGATTTTAAATAAACAGTTTCTTTGAATGGTAAAATTTGAATGTGAATCCGATAGATCACAAAATAGATTTTTCTAAACAGTACTTCATAAAACTTAACCAAAAAAATAATTTGTAGAAATAATCAAATAATTTCGTTTTTAATCTTTCAATTATAAAAATATAATAAAACAATAAAATGATCAACTTAAAAACTAATAGAAACAGACAGAACCTCCTGCTTTTGTGTTGTCATTCTGAAAACTGCACATAATGAAAAACATTGACACATTTATGTTAAAATTTGAATAATCAAAAACTTTTATGCAATGAATACACATTCTTATTTAAGGAGGTGAATATTAAAAATACATTAAAAAAGCAAGAAAAAAATACTGCAGAGTTTTCTAAAAAGAGATATAGTCATAGTAATAACCTCATCTTTGAGAATAAATTATCACTGATTCATATTCGATTCCATTGAGAATAGGTGGATTTGAGTTTAGAATAGGTAACATTTATTGCTGTGCTGTGATCGTAATCTCAGTGGTGACAGAATGAAGTTTATGGATTGAGAAAGCAACTCAAATGTCATCATTCTTCTTTGGTCCCAATTTTGATTCATTAGAAAGCAGACATAATATAGCTTTGAAATTGAACAAAAAACCAAACTAATCAATTTAAAAGAATGTGCAAGAGATAAGTAATACATAGAAAGAGAACTTTTAAAAATGAAATTAAATCAACCCTTTTTAAAACAAAAATTTTAAAGTACTCATTACTTGAACATGAAAATTTAGAACTTTTATAACATTTATTATTTTACATATTATACAGGGTAATCCAAATTAAATAGGAAATATACAAGAACTTCTAATATAAAAAATAAAGTCTGAATCTCAACCAAATTTGATAAACATTCTTCTGAAAGTGCAGTTTCAAATCAAAACAAGGGAGGAGAAGAACATGTTTTTGCTGATAGGACTAAAATGGCACTATAGTGCTAGTAAGTTCTTTAAAATTGAAAATATTTACAATTCTTCAGCCTGTATAAAGAAATGCTGTAAGCAATTTTTCTTTAAAGTATGATTTTAATGACAATGAACAAAATTTAGCAAATTGAGCATTTCTCATTTAAAAAAAAATTACCAGAGGAATAACAAGGCTTCTGCTGTGCATAAAGTATTTCAGTAACTGAAAGTTTTGTTCTGACATTATATAACAATTATAAACTTTAGAGAAATAGCCAGCTTTGAAGAGATTGGGACTTTCCTAATGAAATCTGAAAGGAGTAAAAAATAACATGTAGTTTACCAACTTCTCTTTTTTATTTCATAAAATAATTGCAGTTACCTTCCAAAAATAAATAACCTATGTAAGCTGTACAGCAATGTCATTTCACAGCCATCAGCCAAAGTGTGAGCAATTTGCTATTTTTTTACAAATTGAAAGTGCATATTCAGGAGAGTAGTGGAGACTTTGGTTTTGACTCATTCCACAATATTACACTTCGATTCTTACATGCATTTTATTTAATTTGGATAATATTGTATTTCAAATAACCTTTTTCTTTTAACGAAGAATGAAACAACTAACTCAGAACTTACTTTGAGGCTAGAAATTTCTTCATAAGTCATTGCTTCAAACTGACTCTCCAAAAAATACAGATTTGGCTAAAATATTCAATTCATAATTAGAAAACTTATTTTCCCATAGTAATAGAATCTATAAAAATCAAATACAAAAATGGTTTGTGTTCCATAGAAATCCAATTAACTGAATGGATATTTTCAAATTTTGCTCATAAATAGTATGAGGCATAAAGAAGGTTTCAATGAAGGTTTTCTCACAATCAATTAAACAGTTGAAGGTTATATTAAAAGATTTTTTATGTTTTATTCTTTATCATATTTTCCTATTTACAAATTCTGATTCAATTTTAGGAAAAATTAGATTTCTGTGATTTTTAAAAATCATTTAGAGTTGTAAGTAATTTTTCAATAAGATACAAGGATTGCTTTTAATTTAATTAATGTAATAAATGTTCATAACGGATTTCCTGCATTACATTATTGTATACAAAAGTACTTTTACAATAATATTATACATATATTCATTTTTAAAAAATGTGTTATTTTTTAAATAGACATTCAGCTGGCAACTAGAATAAATACATTTTTTCTTTCTGGTATATGAGATTTCCACTAAAGAGCCATCAAAAGTTGATTAAATATTTGATTTAAAAAATAATCTGTAATTCAACAAGTATTAGCTGTAATAATAGTATTTAAAAATTTGTGAATATGGCAGAATAGGAAAAGTTACAAGACAATGCAGTAAATAGTAAATCTTTTATAAATAGGACTCAAGAATGTTTTCATTCCAATCAATGCTTAATATATAAATCAGCTAGTAGAAAATAAAAATAAAAAATCTAAAGAAACATACATTAGTTATAACAATCTAGCAAGGTGAATCAGAATGTGTTGCTAATGTATATAATATATATCTGAATGTTGATTTTAGAAATGCTACTAATGTTAACTACTCCCATTCTGAATAGGTATAAATTGAATATATATTTTCAGCAGACAATAAATCTTTCTTCCAAGTGATTTTTTTAGAGTTTAAATTCAGTTTATTTTCATTTCCTCAATAGTTATAATTATTTCAACACTCTTAATAGGTCTTCATAGGTTAAATTCTTTGAAGCTTCTAAAGAATGCTGAATGAAATTAGACTTATTATTGCATTCAATCTAAATAGAAACTCCCTCTCTACCTTCCCCCTTCTTTTTGTGTGTGTTAGTGATCTTGCTACATTTTAGACCCATAACTTCTACATATAATAGATTATATTTAAACAGGCCAAACATAAAAATATATCATGCTTAATAAAGAAGACAACTAGAAAAAAATAAACTGAAGATTATTTGAAATTTTGCACTTTTCTTTTTCAAGTGAGAAATTTTTTAATACATATACAATATATATTTATAATTTTTGATAAGTTCCTGAACAAAAATATTTTGTTAGTAAATCTTCATCTCACATCAGTATCACTAAATGAAAGAACAGTCCAAAATTTGAATGTGGACATTTTTTTAAGTAATCTAGCATTTCAAAAACATAAACCATAATCAAAATAACTATTTAAATTTTCAAAATGAAGAATTCATTTAATACTGATATTGCAATTCTAGTTCTTCCCTAAATGACTGAATTATACATTGTTTGTTTGAAATTAGTAGTCTAATACATAGCTAATTTGAGATATTAAAATCTTATAATTAAACTGGAAATTATTTTGCAGCATTCTACAGTCATCATAATATAAAAATAAAAATTTTAAATCAGATACCTATTACAGTTTTTTTTTTCTATTTTATCATATAAAAATAACATGTCAAGCAAATTTGTTAATAGAAGAGATGAATATATCAGAAACAAATCTCCATTTCAATTTATATTAAAATTTTTGTAAAATACTCTAAATAATGATGCTTTAGAAAAATGATATGCCACTAAAATACAATTATTTTCAAAACAGAAAATTCTTTTTGTAACTTACAAAACACAACGTTTATCATTTGTTTTCTGCATGAATTTTCAAATACGTAAATCGCAGGCAAAAATTTTACAATAAGCTGCTTTTTAACAATGGTCAATATACATACTTAATTTTTTTTATCTATTTGCCAACAGATATCTTCAAGTTAAAAACTGTATACAAAATTCAATTTTCTAATTGGAAGTGTCTTTAAAACCAGAAAATAAATATTTATAACAGTTTTAAAATACTTTACAAACAAGAATGATTTTTTCTTACCCTCAGTAGAAAATATTCATCCCAAAAATTTATATTATCCAATGATGGATCCTCTCCCTAAGAAAGAAAGAGGAGACATTATATCTTTTTTTTCTTCAATATATTTGTCACCAAAAAAGAGAATTTGAAAAATTAAGTTATGCCTACACGAAAAAAAGCTTCATATATTTGGACAATTTTCTCCTTCAAGGGCCTTCTTGATCCTTCATTCTTTATCACAGAATTACTCATATTTTTGTGTCATATAGACTACAAAAGTCCTGAAAAGAAGAAAACATTTATAAAATATAAAAAAATTCTAAAAGGAGAATTTTTTTTCTACTAAAATGCTGAAAATATACATTTCTTACATACTGGAATATTTTATGTAATTATTGAACATATAAAATGGAAATAATAATACAGAAACATGATTTTTTATTATTTTTTCTCTATAATTATTACCATTTGTAATACTTTCTTAAACAGAATAATAATAATAAAAATAAAAACATGCTCTTCTTATGCCACTGCAAATAAATTTTAGAAGAAAACAGAAAAATAGTCAAATGAAATATCTTTATTGTATTTTTCAACAATATAAAAATTTGCAATTCCTGATAATTAAAGAAACATCCATACATTTAAAAATTAAAAATCAAATTTCTCAAATTAAATTCACATTTATTTATTTTTTATGCAGTATATGTTTGTTGGCATTTCAGATAAGGGTAGGCTGACTTTACAGTAAGGATTACAAAATCTACCAAAAATAACACTTTGTAAGATACAAATCAAAACATTGGAAGAGATAATTTTAGATTTTAATTATTTTTTAATCAAATTTGCAAACATAAATTATAAAAAGTATAATTATATGATTATTTTTTAGATTTACTCTTATCATTAAGCTTTAAAAGTGTTAGATGTCATAGTAAAATTTGAAAAATTTGTTGGCATAGCTCCTACCCTTCTGGTTTTAAAGTATATGCATATGTACTTTGCAAATATTCTCTGGGCATAATTTATAACAACATTTCCTTCCAGCATATAATAACATTAAAAACTTTTAAATTATTTCAATAAAAGTCATTTTACCAATTAAATTCATTTCAATTTTGCAAAAGTTAAAATAACAGGAAATGTGCATAAAAATGACTGTATAATTAAAGCAGTAAAAAATATAATTTTTTAGATTATAAAAAGAAAGTCTACCTTAAAAGACTTACAAACATTATATATATATATATATTTATATAGCTTTATTTTTTTTTTAAAGTACATAAAAATAAAATCGACAAAAAATCTTGATTCATATGCAACAGAAAGAAAAATACATAATTGCTTTATATTTTATTTTACATAAGGCATTACATAAGAAAGAAATCAACTCTTTGAGGGCACTGATTAAGAATAAAATTTCCAATTTATGAAAATAAAAAGCTGAAATTCAATCACCCACTCAACAAAATATTTTTCATATCTCCATTTTTCCTGTCTCTGATTTTCTCATATCCAGGTAGGATATTATGTGTTCTATTGCCCATGAAAAGATTAGAATATTTTCAGAAATTCCTCTGCAACATCTGTTTTTCATTCTTGTTTACATTGAAATAAATATGGTTATTTATAGAAATTTCGACCCTCCCTTCAAATACCAGAAAAGTAGGAGCCTTTGTAATAGCAATTGAAAATAATTCTCATAACTGGCATTCAGATCTAATATTCTTCTAATGTCTTCTGATGGACGACATTCTCATTGAAAGCTTCAGAATAAAACAAGTTGGCTACTTTCTCATGTCATCTTTCATCTTCTGAATGTTTAAAACAGAAGAAACAGGAATGTATTATCTGCACATATGTTTACAATTATTCAGAATTTATAAAGAAGATAGTCATATAAGCTTGCTAATGGAAATTCCATTCAACAAAAATCATTACTAAAAACTGTTACCTCCCCATTTGTAAATTATCCAAAGAAAAACCTAATTTCCATTGAATACATTCAATAAAACTAGTATATTATACACAGAAATGTGTGTTTTGGGAAATTCAAAGTAAGATTTCAAAAACAATAGGAAATAGTAAATTAACGGAAAAATTAAAATATTCTCAAAAACTACAGAGATTTGTGTTAAAGAAAAGAATGAAAATTTAATAACCTAGTTTTTCATGGACAGTAAATTACAAAAAAAAAAAAAAAAAAAAAAAAAAAAAGGAATAAGATATTTTAGCAGTTTTACTCAAATTAAATTCCGGTACAGTAATTTCTTTCAAAGTATAACTGTACTTTTGAAAAATTATTTTTTCTTGTTCAATATTTTTATTTTATTGTGTTAAAAATATCAATATTATTTTTGTTATAAATGAAGTATTCCTTTTCCAATACTAGTTAATGGTAATTTGTAATTTAAAAAATCATCAAAAGTAATTTATATAATTATATCTTAATTACCAATAACATTCAAGCAAAATTAAAAACAAATGATCAACAAATTTCTGAACTTTCTTCTATAGGCAGATAAACATCAGATGTGCAGTGAATCACATTTTTATCAACTGAAATAGTTGATAAGAAAATTCTATTTTTAAAAATATATTTATTGTTATATTCAATGAAGATTGGAGATCTTTTTAAGGCCCAACACTTAATTCAAAAATCATTTTCTTACATTACCAATGAAAAGAAATTTCATTAATAAGAAAGGCATGAATTTAAATTTAAAGACATACATCCTAATTAGTTTCCAATGGAGCTGGAATATAATATCTATAAGAAGCATTCAAATATCCAGTAAATTAATTTTTGTGGTGAAATGAAGATAATTAGTTTATATATATATATATAAGCAAAAGGTAGGACATATTCTACCCTGCTACCTTTAAAAAGGTTATACTCATTTTGTTCTTTTGCATAATATATGATTTAAAAATGATTTTGAAGTGAATAAATAAACACATTAAAAGAATATACAATATATACTTCAGTTTTAATTTTTTTTATATTCAAATGAACCAGCATATGATAACATAACATGCTATGAGTGAAAGAAAAGTTTAATTTGAGTATTACATTTTAAAAAGAAATTTATTTTCTTCCGAAACAAAAATAAAATGAAATATACTCCCTATGTACTTTACCAGAATAGCTAACAATTCTTTTTTCTTTACGAATCAGTATTTGTAAGAATATTCTATAGTAAAAAACTGATAATACAGCTCTTTTTTTCTATCATAGCATATGTCAGATTTTTCCAATTACATAAATATGAGAGCAATATTATACACTGATTCTAAATAATATTAAATTTTAGGATTTGGATAAATTTTTATAAACAAGCTTAAGATTACAACAGCAATGAGATAAAATAAATTATAATTACTTTACATGATTTTCATCCCAGACTGTTCAGAAAATTTTTGTTCCCAAACCTAGCTTTTGTAATGAACTCATTGAAAATTTTCAGAACTAAAGGATGACAATGCATGATAAAAATTTTTTATTTACAATTTGAAAAAAAAGTTAAGTGAAAAATTTTGATACATGAGAAATTAAGATAAATGATGTCACAATTTCTGAAAAAACTCAATTATTCTGTTACTTTATTTAATGTCAAATTTTTCATGAAAGAAAAAAAAATCGCTGTGAATCGAATTTAAAATTTATAATGCAAGTTCTAAAAAATTTAAATTATTAATGCTAAAATACTTTCTAATACTAATATGGAGCAGTGCAAATAATGCAAAAAGTGCCTAGCAATCCTCTAAGTAATCTAAGATAGTATGTAAAATGATCACTTGAATGTTAAACCTATAGGGTAAATAAAAAGTTTTTTTAAAAAATCAAAATTTTTGCTTTTACAATGATAAGGATTTAATTTATTCAAATCACCTGTTAGAACAACATGCACAGATTTCTGATTTGTAAGGGGAAGAGTTACTACTTAATTCCAAAAAAGAAAAATTCGAATAAAAAATAGATACCAACAGTTAATAGGTCAATTGAAAACTATTTATTTTACAACAGATAAATGGAATGAAATTTGACAGTAAAATGAATTACAATCAACAGCATGTAGGTATGTCATGCCCAGAAAACCCTAAAAATATCTCAGTTTACTGAAATTTAAACTTAAGATTCACATACAACTTTTAAAATAAGTAAATTTTGCATGTATAAACTGAAAATGTAAACAGTACTTTCAGATATTTTATATACGCCACATAATTCCGAATTATTTTTCAATAACAGGATAATATTTACATCTTAAAATGTTTGCTTCAGTAACTACTGTCACCCTTACAACATAAAAATAATTTTTGAAAATCAAATTGTCATCTACTGGAAAAGAAGTAAAATACAGTAGTTTGTATTTTCTTAAGCATTGCATACATTTCTAGATTACAGACTGAAAAGCGTGGCAATTTCCGATAATTTTATTAACGTACGATAAGCATCAGACTATCCAAGATAATAGAATATTTTGGAAAATTCCATAGAATAGAAATAAAGGATTTTAAACTTTATATGAATTTTATTTATACATAATTAAATAATGCCGTTGCTATCAATTAACTCATGTAATGTATTTATAATTACGAGAAAGAGAAATGAAAATTTCTTTTAAAATTAATTTCTGATTAACACATTAAAAACTTTATTTTTAAGTAACACACATAATATAACCATATTTCAATCAAAAAATCCAGTTATTACACGAGAAATATGCAGTGATTTCAGTTAATTAAAATCGTAGCCTGTCACAGCTGCTGGGATAAGACAACAATTACGAAACTAATATTTATACTTCTCTACTATGTGCAGCACACGATGCCGCACAACTTCAAAACAAACACATTTACGATTACAATTAGAAGATGTAGGTTAATATCGATTAATGATTCCGCTAGAGCTCTTTCGTTCTTGTAAATTTTGTGTTTCAAATTCAAATGATAACTGATCCAGCATTTACTAAAAATTGAGCTAAATTTTAGGATTTGAAGTTAATAAATCATGACTAGAAAATTGCACCTAGACTTTTAACACAAATGTTCAAAGACTGATAACTCTGTTGTTAGAGACTAGAGACACTCACTGACATTCCCTCTTACATCGGAAAATATCTAAAACAGACATGACAACTGACAACTCCTTCTGCGAGCAGGGCCTGACTAGGGAAAGGGTATACCCAAAATCGAATATAAATATTATTTTACTTTTCCTTCTTTACTGAATGTTTTTCATTTCTAAAGTAGTGAAGCATAAGGGGCCCCAGAGAAGATTTTGCCCCGGGCCCCAACTAGGCTAAGTCGGGCCCTGTCTGCGAGCACCTTCAAAATAAGCAAGTTACCAATAAATTTCTACCAGCCTTTACTTTTTTTTTATATTGTCATCATAATAATCATCAATTGCCATTAGTCTTTATGAACGATTGCTTCTCCTAAGATAAAATAAGGCTCTCATTCCTAAATAGATGCAGCTCAGGAAAAGCAAAAAATTTCGAGAAATAATTTTAAAATAAGCAAGGTAATGTAAAACTTTCAAGCATCAAGTGCAGCAAATACAATATGTATAATCTATAAAACTGAAATATTACGAACAAATTTATTTTTAATTTAAAAAAAAAATACAATCAAATTGTAGCATTCAAGAAATGATCTGAAACTAAACAGGCGATCATTAGGGCTGTTTTGGGGATGGACCTCGTAATTTTGAACCCCGGTCAGATGACGGGGACGACACCTGAGCTGGCATTCCGTCCCCATACCATACCACACCAAAGGGGGGATGTTTGGCCCTGGCGGATTCAACGTACAACAGACCTCTTACAGGACAGTTCTTCGGTGGAATCCGGTCTCAAACCTGAAACCCTACAACTTATGAGCCGAGACACCATCAGGCCACCGCATACCTTTAAGGAATATAGTAATTATTCGGCTACGTTTCAGTTCAGTTTTCTTGATGATAATTTTCTTTCCTTGTCTATATTACATTAATTGTTAAAATTCGAAACATTCTATCTCTGGTATTTCAAGAAGAGGTGGGCATTACACAAAAGGAAATGAGATTGGGCTTCAGTTAACATTGCCACCCACCCCTTCAAACACCGAAAAGAAACTTTTCCATTTATTTCTTCCCAAAAATTTTTAGAACCATGCTGGCAATTTGTTCGTCTTTCTGAAAGAGCGGTGGAACATAAATTAAATTGACCCGTACTAGGGTTGACCCATATTTTACGACCGGTTTTTATGTAATCAGTATCAAAAAGTTGCAACTACCAGTGAACAATACCTTTAAAAGAGGTGTGATTCAAATCCCTCATATGATTTTATTGGTGATATTTCCGATTACAGGCTTTGAATCATGCTAGAAGGTAACAATCTATACGATCTGACCATTGAATACTAAAGAACAAGAATTCAGTCATGCGTAGGGAAAATCCTGTTTCGAAGGTTTCTTGACTTTATAGATATGGTCGTAAATCCCAGTATAGAACCACTATCGCCTGGGGATGTCGATTGGGAGAGTAGTGGGACAGATCAATACGGACATTCGCATACGTGTCATAAACATCCAATAATAAATCATGCGGATCTTTGTAAAGAAAGGGGGTAAGGAGTGATTAGTCTAGGTTTACTAAAAACATGTTATCTGTTGGCAAGAATATTTATCATGAAAATGCACTGTATTTTAACTAAATTTTGATGCTTAAACTAAAGGGAAAAGCTTATGTTTATTTGTTTCAGTGTGCATGAGTTGGCTCTGTACAAACCTGACCGTCCGACTTATGCCTATCAAATTTGGAAGATATACACTAGATGGAACGAAAAGTCATTTACGGAGTGATTTTCAAAAAATTGTCTTTTTTTGGCAATTTTGTTACCGAATAATTTTTCTTTCTATATTTAATATTTTTTAAAAAAATATTTTAAAGTTATTTTGCAATAATATATTTCATTGTTGAAAAGAAACTGAAAATCAATCGCACAAATATTTCACCTTGCCTTTTGTCTTGTCATAACGAATATTTGATCTTCTTTTTTATTGAAGTGACCAGAATAAGAAGATTATATATATTTTTCCAGGTTGAGTAGGTTTCAATATTAGAAAAGCTTGTAATAATTTTTTTTTGATATTTTTTGTATTTACAAATGAAATTTAACTTCAGAATGAAGTCATGTTGGTCACTTTTTAATGCCTCCATTTTAAAATATTGCTGATTTTACCTGTGATATAATTGAAAAATAAATATTATGTGCATAAGATATAGATTGAAAAATAAAAATTGGGCAAGTGCATAGCGCAATAAAGATTAAAAAAAACAGTGTAAGGCAATTTCTCAAGTATATATCATGCAAATTAAAAGTTACTGATATACCATATGTTTCATGAACTGTACTCACTGGTCAATGAATTAGAAACCCAAGATCAATATTTTATTGGACCATTTTGCACAGATAACTGCTTTGATTGGTTTGCGCATAGAGTCTACAAGCTTCTAAAATGCATTTACATTATGCAGCTTTTTAGATCTTGTAAATTAGATGGAAGAGGAGAATGCTGTCGGATTCGTCTTTCCTCTATATCCAACACATTTTCTATGAGGTTAATATCCGGGTTATGCAGTGACCAGGGAAGGTGCTGGAAGTCAGACTGATGCTCAATGAACCAATTTTGAACAATTCTGGCTCGATGTATTATCGAATCATCGTCCATGAAGTATTCGTCGCCATCAGTATAAAAATGCAACATTTCAAGGTGCACTTGATTTAGCAGTATATCAAAGTATCGCATGGCCTCGAGTAATACCAGGGCACAACTTCCATGCCAGCAGAACATGCATCATATTATGATACTTCCTCCAGACCCTTGCACAGTGCTAGTAAGGCAAGTTGGATCCATAACTTCGTGAGTTCTCCCCAAATTTGACGTCTTCCATCAGTGAAAAATAAGGTGTAGTGTGATTCATCAGATAACATTATCCGTTTCAAATCTTCAGATGCCCAATATCTTCTTTCCCGACACCACTGCAAACGAATTTTTGTGTGTCGGGCAGAAATGAGTGGTTTTCTCACAGGCACTCGACTAAGCATTCCTATCCTCTGCAATTCTCTGCATGGTTCGAGCTGAAATCTGTTAGAAAGAGCCTTGGTTGACGATTTGTGTCAGTTGAATCACAGTAGAGTCCCTGTTCTGCCATACAATTAGTCGAAGATGCCGCCGATCACGATCTTGGAAAACTGTTCTCGAACCAAAGTTACGTCTACTAGAAAAGGACTGTGGGTTCTGATTCCAACTTTTGAAATCCTTTGATATGGCTGCTTTTGAGAGTCCTTGTGAGATCTGCCGTATTTGAAATAGAGGCACCTGCCAAATGGGCACCAAAAAGAAGCTCTTTTTCAAATGGTGAAAGATATGTCGTTTTTCCTATTATACTTTATTCATTGCAAAAAGGACTCCTATACCTTACTAACAAAAGCATTTTAACCGCGTGTAACCCACGTCATAACAAAAAAATTGTATACTTCATTCCTAGCAGGCATTCAAATGCAAATCTCAAAAGTTTCTAATTCATTGGCCAGTGGGTGTATCTACATTAAACAAAAGATTATTTTATAATAAAAAATATACATTAAATACTAAATAATAATTGCTATTGAATGTGCTACAAACTGGGTTTATTTTACTTTACTTCATTTTGTATACCTTATATTCAAATTGTATTTTTTGTTGTTGTTTGCATTAGGAGAAAATGGGAAGCATTTCTTTACGTATATGATACTTATTACTAGTAATATATTAATTTCATAATAAATTAAGATTAAACAATGGTAGGAATATTCTTACACTTTAAGTACTTTGAACATTCCATTCAAGAGGCTACTTTGACACTAATTTTAAAATATAAATGTGTTCTAAGAAATAATTTAATTTTTTTTTTTGTGGATTATAGAATTAACGTTGTTAAATATTCCTTCGAATTTAATACAAAATCACCAAAACCTTAGCCTATTTTGAAAAAAAAATTACAGCTGTTACAAAAGTATTATGGTGCAGGTTTTTTTGTTTATTTATTTATCAATATATTAATAGAAATTTATTCATTTCATTTTAATAGCACGATTACAAATTTTTATTGTGGAAAAACATCAAAGGTGTAATCAAGATTTCATGTATTAGGGTTGAAAGTAAATTACAGAAATAAAAGTGAATGTTCGCCCCTATAATTTTAAGGAAATAAAACATGTCTTCAAAACTTCTTTAATGTTTCAACAATGATTTCTCCTGCAATGCAATAACAGAAGTCTGAGTTTATTTCTATTAATGAAGAAACTATTGGTCTAAATTCATTTGCTCTTGAAATCTTATATTGATCTCGACTACACTTCTGCAAAGTATGGACTTATATATAGATTAACAGGCTCTTTCCACAGCAAAATATCTGAAACATACATCAGAATCAATGGGCATATCCAAGCGTGCCTTTAGAGCCATTTCTAATAAATATTATTAAATTCTCAAGAGATTTGAATCTACAGTACGAGAGCTGTAATGTCAACAGTCGAAATAGATTATTTAAATAATTCTAATTAAGGGTTAATGCAGAATTATTACGTAGGCAAAATTGACAATTGCCAAGTAGCCCTTGAGCTTTTGAAAATTGTTAGCAGTTTTATAAAATTATTTAGTTTAATTCTTTCATTTAATAACAAAGGGCCAGACAATCAATTTTATTCAAGTCAAAATCAAGTATTGATTAAATTAATTTTGGAGCCTTTATCTAATTATCATTCCAATTTCCTAATTTCCAATTACGAGTTATTCTATGTGCTATTCTATAATTCTAAAAAAATAGAATATTTTCAGTTTAAAAAAAAACGTCCCCATCTATTATAATATTATTTAGATGATTTTTCTTTTGTTTTTCTTTTAGAAAGTTTTCTTTTGTTTTTAACATTTTGCTTCAAATCAATTTTACATTTTAAGTCTGCAGATTTTTTTTTTATGTATGAAGTATCGAAAAAAGCTCTTTAAAAAGGGACTTGCAACTGCAGTTTTTAAAAATTTGTTGCTTAAAGCTGCTGAATAAAAATTAAATTAAAACCAATAAAGAATTGAAGGGAGAAAAGGACTTCAAGATTTGAATTTTCTCAGGATCTCTGAAAGTTTAAAACGGCTCTGAATTTTTCTGAAATTGGAAATGATTACAATTTTTATTATACAGTAATGTAAAAATCTTTTTTATTATTATTATTCAGTATTTTTCAGCAGTAGATTTGAGTTATGGTTTACTAAATAGTACTATTGTTGCTTTGAATTCAGCTAAGATCTCCTACGGATTTTCACAAATGCAAATGATTAGTTAGCAAAACATTAATGTACTTCTGTATTAATAGGCTGTTTCTTTTTGCATTGTTCTTAAGTACAGTGTACTTGCAATATCTCATATAAAAAATGAAAAGTTATGTACTGAACAAATAATTTGTTTTTACTATAGTACACATTTAAAAAAATACAATAACATCGAAATTAAATCTACGATGATAAACAGAAAATTTAAAATTTGTAATGGCACTTCTATTGTGAAGCTGATTTTTTAAAACATATAACATAGAGAGAGAGAAAAAGATGAAATGCACGGGATTCAAGACACGTACGTTCCAAACAAAGACCCCTTAACACTCAATCGTTGTTGTAGGGCTTAGTAGTCACATACAGAGTTTCAAAACTGTTAGACGGAAGATGGAAGCAATAAGCTGTTTATCTCATTGTTCAAGGGCATAAACCAGATTTCTTTCGCCTCCAGAGAATAATGTATTTTCTTAAAGAGGTTTTTGCATATATTCATTACTCCAAACAAATTTCGTACATAATATTCTCAAAATAGATTTAAACACCATAATAACTGTCAAACATTTTATATTTTTTCATCATTGAAACGATTGAAATTCATATAAATAAATTGTAGGTGTCCGGTTAAGGCCCTATCACACGGCGAAATACCGTCAGCACTTTCCTCGATAGTTGTCGATTTGTGCCCGCTGGCAACCGGTCAAGCAAGATTTCCGTCATCGTTAACTTTTTTTTAACCGGCTTGAAAATGTCCACGATAGTGACGGAAATATCGTTTGCAAACGAAATTCAACCAATCATGTGAAACTTTTCTGTGACATAGTGTGCAAAGAAAGGCATCGGTTGGCGGTTGGCGCTACAATAATATTGAAAAAGCATGCATTTAATGTTACATATTGCTAAATACTAAAAATAGTTTCGACAGAATGAAAAAGGCGAAGTAAAACTACAGTATCTTTTCCCCATTCTGTGGAACAACTTATTGCCCCCACTTAAAAAAAACACACTACCGTATGGGGAATAGTTATCTAGAAGGATTGCGAAATTGTGGTGGAATTTTCAGGTATTCAATAGGATATTTTTATGTAAATAAAAAAAATATTAATTCTGATGTGAATTGTTTTCTTTATGTGAAATATATTTGACCATATTCAGTCTTTATTTATTCAAATAATAATATAATCTTTTGATAATAGTAATTCCTTAAATAGTTTGTTAACAGCTTCTATATAATTAAAAAATTTTAACTCCAATGTTAGAGTTAAAAATATAATAGTGATTTTAAATTTTAATACTTATATGTTCCTACAATGTTGCAGAAATATAAAACATATTTGGTTTTGACGAAAATAGAAAAATGATCATACTTTTATCATTAGCAAAACACTAAATCACCTTTTGTATGATAGACAATAAAATGCAGGCTTCTTTTTCCATATTTTTTTTCTTTTAAATTTTACAAATTAACAGTTAATTTAGAATGATATTTCTGATTCTACATTTGCATTGAGAAAGATGCATAGAATGGCCACACATTTGGAAATGGTCAGACTAAAAAACAAATGTTTTATTGATTCTCATTCCTGATGTAATGTAGAGGGTTTTTTTAAAAATAATATTCTTTTCTTCTTTTTTTTTTGGCAATTAAAAAATTTAAGAAAAACCTGTTTTTAATTATCTATGTAAAAATAAATGAGGTTTTAATACTTTAGCTTTGAAAAAACTAAGAAAAATGCAATAACATAGTTTGGAAAATTATTTTTGATTATTATTATTGAATGAAAATTATTTAATGATTCCTATTTTTCACAAATACTAGTAATAAATGCACAAATATTTTTTTAAAAAAAAAAGCTCTGTAGTTTCAAATAAAATGAAAACAAAACATTTAACATTTTTTTAAAGAGCAATTTTAGAAATGAGTGAGACTAAATAGTGCAGAAATATAAAACATATTTCGTTTTGAAGAAAATATAAAAAGATCATACTTTTATCATTAGCAAAAAACTACTATGGATACCATTAGAAATAGTCTTAGAATGGAATTGTTTTATAATTTTGAACAGGTGTGGGGAAATAAAAATTATTTAAAGGAATGATAAATACAAATCGAGTCCAATATGCATTCTCAAAATTTATTTTATAATACATGATAGACAGTAAAATTCAGGCTTCTTTTTCCACATTTTTTTCTTTTAAATTTAACAAATTAATATTATGAAATCCTGGTTTAAAATCCCAATGCTAAGAATATAACGATCAACTGCGCATGTGCGTGAGCTTGATACTTGAAATTAAAAAAAAAAATCTCTAAATTAAAAAAATATTTTATTTTTGAATTATATTTTTAGGAATATTTCAAATATACACTTGTATATAAAAAATATTTAAAAAATGGGAAAATACTGTCTATTTTCCTATTTTTTAATCTTAAGAAAAATGGAGACTCGAACTGAAGAACACTAAAAATTCACATTTCGGTCTGTCGCTCTATCCACCATGCCATGCATCACCAGATAGGTGGAGGAATCTCTAATTCTTAATATGAAATAAAATATAAGTCTTTAATAGGATGAAATCCTGGTTTGAAACCCCAATGATAAGAATATAACGATCAACTGCGCATGTGCATGAAATTGATTCTTTAAATTAAAAATAAATCTCTAAATTAGCAAAATATCTTATTTTTGAATTATATTTTTAAAAATATTTCAAATATTCAATTGTATAATGAAATAATTAAAAAAATGTGAAAATAATGTCTATGTTCCTATTCAATTTTTAATATTAAGAAAATTGGAGACTCGATCTGAAAAACGCCAAAAATTCCGAATTCGGCCCGTCGCTCTATCCACCAAGCCATGCATCACATGACGTCTGCAGAAATCTCTAATTCTTAATAATACACTAAAATATAAGTCTTTTAATATTATGAAATCCTGGTCTAAAACGCCAATGCTAAGAATATAACGATAAACCGCGCATGTGCGTGAACTTGACACTTGAAATTAAAAGTAAATCTCTAAATTAAAAAAATATTTAATTTTTTAATTATATTTTTAAGAATATTTCAAATATACAATTGTATATAGTATAATGTTAAAAAATGGGAAAATACTGTCTATTTTCCTATTTTTTAATCGTAAGAAAAATGGAGACTCTAACTGAAGAACACCAAAAATTCAAAATTCGGCACGTCGCTCTATCCACCAAGCCATGCATAACCCCAAAAGTGGAGGAATCTCTAATTCTAAATATGAAATAAAATATAAGTCTTTAATATTATGAAATCCTGGTCTAAAACCCCAATGCTAAGACTATAACGATCAACTGCGCATGTGCGTGAGCTTGATACTTGAAATTAAAATTAAATCTCTAAATGATCAAAATAATTCATTTTTGAATTATATTTTTAAAAATATTTCGAATATACAATTATATAATGAATTATTTTAAAAAATGGGAAAATAATGTCTATGTTCCTATTCTATTTTTTATCTTAAGAAAATTGGAGACTCGAACTGAAGAACACCAAAAATTCAGAATTCAGCCCGTCGCTCTATCCACCAAGCCATGCATCACCCGACAGCCGGAGGAATCTCTAAATCTTAATATAGCACTAAAATATAAGTTTTTAATATTATGAAATCCTGGTCTAAAACCCCAATGCTAAGAAAATAATGATCCATTGCGCATGTCCTTGAGCTTGATACTTGAAATTAAAAATAAATCTCTAAATTAAAGAAAAATATTTTATTTTTGAATTATAGTTTTAGGAATATTTCAATTATACAATTGTATATAAAAAATATTTAAAAAAGGGAAAAATACAGTCTTTTTTCCTATTTTTAAATCTTAAGAAAAATGGAGACTCGAACTAAAGAACACCAAAATTTGAAAAATCGGCCCGTCGATCTATCCACCAAGCCACGCGTCACCTGATAGCGGGAGGAATCTCTAATTCTTAATATTAAATAAAATATAAGTCTTTAATATTATGAAATCCTGGTCTCAAACCCAAATGCTAAGAATACAACGATCAACTGCGCATGTGCGTGAACTTGATACTTGAAATTAAAAATAAATCTCTAAATTAGCAAAATATCTTATTTTTGAACTAAATATTTAAAAATATTTCAGATATACATTTGTATAATGAATTATTTAAAAAAATGGGAAAATAATGTCTATGTTCTTATTCTATTTTTAATCTTAAGAAAATTGGAGACTCGAACTGAAGAACACCAAAAATTCAGAATTCGGCCCGTCGCTCTATCCACCAAGCCATGCATCACCCGACAGCTGGAGGA